>CAUYUJ010017058.1:193573-218573 GCA_963575745.1 Prorocentrum cordatum | reverse complement strand
CTTGGCGCCGCGCCCACTCGCCTTGAACAGGCGCACGAATTTCACGGATGGAGAGCGGGCCGTTTTCAAGATGTGGCTCTCGCCTTGGCGCCGCGCACACTCGTCTCAAGCATGTGACCACATCTTGAAAGGGCCGAGGGCGGGCCGCGTTCAAGACGTGGCTCTCGCCTCTGCGCCGCGCGTTCTCGACCTTCCAGAAAGCGCAAGAGCCTCACAGATGGGGGGCGGTGCTCGCTGTCAGCACGTGGCCCTCGCACCGGCGCCGCGCACGGTCGTTCCTGAAAGTTTGAGAGAGAGAGAGCGATCCACGGATGGAGGACGGCGCATGTTTCGCAAACGGTGGCCTCCGCGCCTCAGCGCCGCGCACACTCGGCGGAAGATTTGGCGACACGCTGCCAGGATTCACAGGGCGAACCTTCAAGAGATAATGGTGTTGGCACGGTGTCGGCATCGAGGCGCCGCCGTCACGCCGACTCGCGGCGCTGGAGTCCCCGGAATGGCGTTCTGGCACGATTCTCGGGAGCCTCACAGCGCAGCAGTGCTGCCACTTCTCGGCGCTGATGTCCCAGAAATGGTTTCTGGCACAGTTCCGGAGTTTCAAGCGGTTGTCTTCCAACGGGGCACTTCCCTCCATGAAAGTGAACCCTGATAAGGGCCTTATGAAGAGGGAACTTGGAGGGAGAATGTATTGCAATATCGTTGATGAGCCTTGGGTTTTCACTGGCCCTTTTCCTCCTCCTCCTCCTCCTCCTCCTCCTCCTCCTCCTCCTCCTCCTCCTCCTCCATCTCATCCATATCATCCTCCTCTCTCCTTCCTCCCCCGAGTGTTCCCCCACGGGGGTTCCACAACAGCGTGGGGCACACATAGCACAACAACTTGGCAATACTTCGGCCCAACGTTTGGCCACATAGGCGTTTCCAAAAGGCAGGGGTCGGCGTGGTTCGCCGTAAGCGTCATCGACACACCTGACAGATCTATATATATATATATATATATATATATGTGTAAACCAAATCAAGACGGGAACCCACCGCAGCTGACATCATCATAATAATACGTTCTCTGCGCCACCCGCACCCAGCGCTCGGCCAGGCCCACCACCCCCCACCGACTGCCCCCCCCACCGACTGGCCCCCCCTGGGGAGACCAAAAGGTACGGATACCGCTACTCCCCGGACCTCTCCCGGGGTGCGTTCTGACCAGAATTTCGAGGCGAATCCAGCAGTGGCGACGAGGGCCTCCCCAGAGGCCCAGAAAAGGGAAAACGGGCGGAGGGTGGCGGTGTGGGTACCGCTTCCTCCTCTGACACGCGTACCATGCTCGCTCAACTTGTAAATGACACCCTTAGAGGAAAGAGAACTATGCACATACACCGATTCTGGCCAGGCCCATCCTGAGCCCAGGATCGGTGCATACGCTCTCTTACCTTGGCCAGGAAGGTACATGCACCGATCCTGGGTCAAGGATGGGCCTTGCCAGGATCGGCGCAAGTGCATAAGTCTCTTCGCCCGAACCCCTGCGGCAGAAGAGCCTAGACAGCCCGACACGGCCACGACTGGGGGGCACCACCACTTGGGGGGCGGAAAGATACGGATACGTGTTGTCCCCGGACCTCTCTTGGGGTGCGTTCTGACCAGAATTTCGAGGCAAATCCAGCGGTGACAACGAGGATTCCCCAGGAGAACCAGGAAAGGCCGAAAACGAAGGGGGACAACACGTATCCGTATCTTTTTCTCCCCCGAACCACGATGGGCCACCCCGAGCTCGGGGGCCCAGCATCCCTCCCCGGGCGCTGGAAGCATCACAAGGGCCCCCTTGCGCAGAAGCTGCCTGCTGGGGCGCCCAAGAAAGGCGTGCGCGGCCCACCGCGCACGGGAACACGGCCCCCCCAGTCCGCGAGACAGGCCGCTCGAGACGAGCGTTCGCGCAGCGCGTGCTCGTCTGCTCCTGAGGAGGAGGAGGAGGAGGAGGAGGAGGAGGAGGAGGAGGAGGAGGAGGAGGAGGAGGAGGAGGAGGCGCGTGAGACGTACTGCATCTCATTGCACCAGCCTTGCAGACGTGCTGCAGCGGATTTCTGCGTGGATTTCTGCGTGGATGCTTGCCCGAAGCGGCGAGCGAAAAACGAAGTGAATCTCACGTGGATGTTCTTGATCTTCATACTTGGCCAACAAAAATCCGCACGAAATTCACTTCGAAAATTGAGAACGAAAGTCTCTGGGACTCTCTCTGGGCCCTATCGTTTTCCGAGCGTAAATCCGCTCTGCGATGTTGGCGCCACGAGACATCCTTCTTTCGCCCCTGAGTTCAGGGGACCGATTGAAAAGCCCACCGCGAGCGCCGATGTGCTTCCACGATGCGCTTCTGCACAGCCCAGCCCGCGCCACCACACGGCGACAGGCCCGAGGCCCGGGCGGGCGTCCGCAGACCCCGCCACCTCGGTCCCCCAAGGGGGCACGGGCCAAGCCCGAACTGGGCCCCACAGGGAACGCACCCCCAAGACGGATCGGGAAGAAAGTGGCCCCGAAGAGGGCCTCCAGGACCCTTTGGGGAGCCAGGAGGGGCCCAAAAGGGCCCCGCAAGGGCCCCAATTGAGGGCCCTGTTCTTCACCCAGCAGTCCAGGTCACCCCCCATTACCGCCCGCCCGAACGAAGTCACCAGACTGGCATCGGACCAGAAGAAAAACAGGGACCCCTGAGATCCGAGAGCCCCAGTGGGTGGTGGCTCGGGCGCCGAGGCAGGAGGAGGAGGAGGAGGAGAAGGAGGAGGAGGAGGAGGAGGAAGAGGGGGAGGAGGATGAAGAGAGGAGGGAGAGGGGGAGAGAGGAGGAGGAGGAGGACAGAGAGGAGGAGGAGGAGGAGGGGAGGAGGAGGAGGAGGAGGAAGAGAAGAGGAGGAGGAGGGAAGAGGAGGAGAGGGAGAGGGGGAGAGAGGGAGGAGGAGGGGGAGGAGGAGGAGGAGGAGGAGGAGGAGAGGAGGAGGAGGAGCAGGAGCAGGAGGAGGGAGGAGGAGAGGGGGAGAAGAGGAGGAAGGAGGAGAAGAGGAGTAGGGGGATGGGGAGGATGGAGGAGGAGGAGGAGGAGGAGGAGGCGGAGGAGGGAAGACGGAGGAGGGGGAGGATGGGGAGGACGGGGGGAGGAGGAGGAGGAGGAGGAGAAGGGGGATGGGGAGGATGGAAGAGGGAGGAGGAGGGGGAGGAGGAGGAGGAGGAGGAGGAGGAGGAGGAGGAGGAGGAGGAGGAAGAAGAAGAAGAAGAAGAAGAAGAAGAAGAAGACTAATCCGCCGGCCCCCTTGTGGGGCCACCAGGCTGTAGGCGCGGGGTTCGCAGCCTCCTGTACCAGTTGTAGCTTGTAGTTTCCAGTGTTACAGTTCTGCTTCTTGCTGGTTACTGTAACTAGTTGATTGTTCTCCTTCTTGCTGGTTACTGTAACTAGTTGATTGACCGCGCGAGGGGGGGGAGGCCCAAACCGGCTTTTTAGCGTCCCCTGGGCGCGTTGTCTGAATTGCTGGGGGGGCTCGAAATCGCCACCCCTCACGCAGATCCGCGGGGTCAGGGTCCAAAAACACATGGGATTTGCCACATTTCTGAAATTCGGTGCCACCCCTCACGCAGATCCGCGGGGTCAGGGTCCAAAAACACATGGGATTTGCCACATTTCTGAAATTCGGTGCCACCCCTCACGCAGATCCGCGGGGTCAGGGTCCAAAAACACAGGGGATTTGCCACATTTCTGAAATTCGGTGCCACCCCTCACGCAGATCCGCGGGGTCAGGGTCCAAAAACACATGGGATTTGCCACATTTCTGAAATTCGGTGCCACCCCTCACGCAGATCCGCGGGGTCAGGGTCCAAAAACACATGGGATTTGCCACATTTCTGAAATTCGGTGCCACCCCTCACGCAGATCCGCGGGGTCAGGGTCCAAAAACACATGGGATTTGCCACATTTCTGAAATTCGGTGCCACCCCTCACGCAGATCCGCGGGGTCAGGGTCCAAAAACACATGGGATTTGCCACATTTCTGAAATTCGGTGCCACCCCTCACGCAGATCCGCGGGGTCAGGGTCCAAAAACACATGGGATTTGCCACATTTCTGAAATTCGGCGCCACCCCTCACGCAGATCCGCGGGGTCAGGGTCCAAAAACACAGGGGATTTGGCACATTTCTGAAATTCGGTGCCACCCTTCACGCACATCCATCGCAAGGCGTGGTAACCCAAACTGCGAGAACTCCCTCGGCCCTTTAATCGCAAGGTGTGGTAACCAAGCCCGTAAACCATACACGTCTTACCAATCGCCAGGTGTGGTAACCCCTCTTGTGATCAGTTGGTTTTGCTGATTGCGAATCGGCTTCGCATAAAGTTTCGATACTGCTTCACGACAGCGCCAAGGCCTCATGACTTAGCTCTTCCATGGCCCATTATCCGAGAGAGGGGGCCGGCGGCAGGGGGCGAAGCCCTTACGGATAAGAAGAATAAGAATACGAATAATAATCAGAAGAAGAATAAACATAATAAGAAGAAGAATAAGAAGAAGAAGAAGAAGAAGAAAAGGAGGCGGAGGAGGAGGAGGAGGAAGAGGAGGATAGGGAAAAGGGAAGAGAGGGAGGAGAATTCTAATTCTAATTCTATCTAAAGCGTCATCCTCCTCTAGGGAGGTCGCTTAAACACCAAATCACACATCAGGAAAACGGGTGCCCGACTTCGGGGGAAGCCCGCGGGCGATCCTCGAAAGGACCACCTTCCCAGTGGCTGAGGGCCGATCACAGGCCCTGCTCAGGATGCGAGGGGGGGGTCACTGTGCAAAAACCACCACAAACCTCGCAATACAAAACACCACGAAACACGGCCAACTGGTGTGTGGGTGAACAAAACTCAGACATTGGGTGGTCCAGGGGTGTTCCACACCCCTGAACAGCAGAAAGATCATCAGGAGACGGATCTTCCACCCCTGAGATCGGTGCGACACGAGGAGGAAGACACTGAATCCGCTGCTGCAGTTCGCAGCGAGGCTTGCATGGATCGGGCCAGAAATCCGCCAGCTTCCCTTTCAAAGGAAAGCCCCGCGCACACCGAGAACACTTGAGAGACGCTGAACGTACCTCAGGAGAATGCCCACTATCACGCAAGCGACACAGCCTCACAGAAAAACTGGTCTGCTGCCCGCGCTGCCGCCTAGGAACCCTCTCCGAGGTCTCACGATCTCCCGAGAAAAGCACTTCACGCTGGACCGCCAACAACCGCGAAACCACATCAAACGCCAGTTTGTCAGCCCGTCGGGTTCGGTCCACTAAATCCTCGGGGATCTGGGCCCTGTCAGCAGCAGCATCGGCAAAGAAATCAGCAGCCTGGTTCAAATAGACGTCTACGTCACTCATAAACATATTTTGGCGTTGGGCCTGGGAAGAATGAGATTTCGTCCACAACACATGGATCGATCCCCCTCTAGCACACATAACATCATGAAATTGCACCCACAGATCCAACATAGACGACCCACGTTTGTCACATAATGGGCGACGCGACCCTTGAACTACACGCAAATAGTCACAGTACACGCGACAGTGCCCCGTAGTACGACGAGCAAGCATGATAAGAGCAAATAACTCTGCACGAGGAGAGGACTGCTTCTTGGTAGGGAGGGTGCCCATGAGGAGGGAGCCGAAGAGGCCAGATGGACCTAAGTGGACGCACGCCCAGCCACAGCGGCGAAGCCGCCAGTCCTTAGTGAACTTCCCCCCAAATCCATCAATTCCCCACACTCCTCCATCGATCACCCCTCCTCCGATCAGTCGGCCCCACTCCCACACCTGCAAAGCAGGCGGAGGCAAATGGCCACACGTGAGAGCCTTCGGGACCAAGCCACGAAACCACAAACACGACAGCTCAGGCTCCGCTAAAACGCGATCGCGCAAACAATCGGTGCGATCCAAGACCGCATCAGGCACAAGCCGATTGCAAGAGCAATCCCAAAAGCGATGGAACGGGGTCTCTGCTGAGGCGCCGCAACGCGCACAGGTTCCACCGGAACTCGAGCGGTATCCCGCATCGTAAATTCTGGACTCCGTCCAGTAGCCTCCAGCGACAAGATTACGTACCATTCCAGCAGCCTCCGCCTCGCCATTCCTTTCCTGATGACGTAACATACGATACTACACAGTAAAATCAACTCCTCCTTCCACCCCAGTGCCCATATAATGACCCGCTGCAGCTTGCCAAGAAAGAGACTGGCATGCATCAAATAAGAGGTCCCAAAGATGGGCAGGGAAATCTGCATCAGTCACCCGCAATGTAACTGTACCAACACGCCAGCAGACTGGAGAAACAGGATCCCATCGCAAATCAAGTAGCACCGCTAGCGTAGCCGCGATCGGACCTCGCACGACTTGCCAACGGTACTGAGTGCACTCGATGTTGGCCAACACCTGCTTCCACACTCGGGCCACACGCATACGTTGTTTATGTTCCATCACACTCCACGCTGACGCAAAGGCATGAAGTTGTTCGTACCGTAACCTAAACTGGGGGTCATCCTTGGCAGGGCTAACAAGACTCAGAACAGTAGTCGTACAGGACCCAGGACTCCACCAACCAGAACACGTAGCAGCCTGACCCCTCATGCTTTGGACCTGCGACGGCGAAAGACCCAAAACTTCATGGCCCCAGGAACCAACCGCCAACACAGCAGGCTTATAGAGCTTCCTAGCTCTGCCGACTAAACGGGTCAGACATCTCACTTTCGCAGCCTTCTTAAACGCAACAGCACGTCGCTGTCTAAACTTACTCACACAACGTCGACGCCCTGCGGTAGTCATGACCCCCAGGTCGCGCACCGCTTCCCCTACACGAATAGGGAGCTGTGCAGCGCGGAAACACCCCTCAAGATGTTCTTGCAATGCTCGATCTGAGCACACGAAAGTGCTCTTACTGGAAACAGTAGTGCCAGCTTGCTCAAGCTGATGACACAAATGAACTGCGGCTGGCACGATGCGCGAGACAATCTCACTCCAAGGGCCCTGCTGCGTCTGGGTAATGTCATCGACGTACGCCAGAGTGACCACAGGGAAATACTGGGCGCGTGCAAAATCCAAGAGATCATACAGGTAGATTTTAACCCAAGGCATAGATTGCACACACCCAGGAAGCACCCCACGACCAGTAGGCATCACGTCGGACACGAAGCCGTTGACCTCCAAAATACGCGGGGCCTCGCGCATCAAAATACCTAAATACAACAAGTGAACAGGATAAGACATCTGCAAGGCGAATCCAGCCAGGCGAAGAGGGTCCACGGTGTCAAAGAACTTACTGAGGTCCCAATACAGCCCAACCGAAAGCTCCCCAAGATATCTAGCAGTCTCGTGACCGATCTCTCCCAACAACGCGGCCTGCAACGCCGAAGAGCCCCTAACCGCAGTGCCCCAAAAGTTTTCACGCTCCCTAGACCACTCACCAATGTCACGGCCTCGCGCACGACAATAGATCCGATGCAACGACGGGCATTTGCAAACAGGCCGCTCCGCATCAGCCGCCTTAGGAAGCAGAGCAATGATGCCCATCATGACCTGCGTGGGCCACATCATACGAGCTTCGCACTGATTGAGGAGATCCGCGTAGGCCCCAACAGCAGCCCCAGGGAGAGACGCCAGAATCCGCGGAGGCCAACAGTCAATGCCCACCGCAGTGTCAGCCTTAAACATCCGCGCAGCTTTGGACACCGCACAGGGGGTCAACGGCTCGAGATCGCCGACGGCCGCCAGAGCCATACGGCGAACAACATCCAAAACTCCCGAGAGGGCCTCGCGTTGCCCCCAAGGAGCCGTCCAAAAGCCGCTCCAAAAATCCTGCCGATATTGCAGCATTTCCCCGGGCAGTTGCTTCGCCTCCGAGGGAGTAACCAGATACTCGAGATCAGCCCCTTGATCATATTTGAGCCAAGAGTGAACCCTCTTGGCACCACGCGGCAAGGCCTTAAGAAGCCACTGCTTCATCTTATCCTTAGACAGAGCGCGAGCGTCATTCCAAGCCTGGCCGACCGCATGAGCGACCGCATCACTAAGAAGATTAAGCCCATCGACCGACGACGGGACGGCGGCCAGCTGAGCTATCCACCACTCGACAGGGTGCACGAGCCCAGGGAGGCAATGCGCATGGACTTGACCCGACAAAACATGCAACACACGACCAGCCCAATGCATATTATCCCAAGACTTTCGAGCCTTACACAGGCGAAACCCCCACAAGGTCTGAGAAACATGAGCCCAGAAACACAGCGTAGGGGATTGGAAACTCTGACCACAGAAACCTCTACGTGCAATCTTGGCACGTCGAAAGCTCGGGTAACCTCCACGCACACTACTCTCGCAAGGCAGCGACTGCATCGCACAGGCACGAGAAAGAAACATCAATTCAGTAGCTCGGTTCCAAATACGGTACTGGCGAGAGAGAGCAAGAGAAAGATGATCATGAACATGGGGTAAGAAATTATCTTCAAAATAAGACGGAACCTCCAAGTCACAATCGTCTGACACCTGCGTCAACAAAACCTCCCAGGGTAGATCAGGACCAGCACGATCAGGAAAGGGAGGAGGTTTAACACGTTTCCACAACGACTGTTCAACAGCCCCATGGTCCAAGGAAACCTTCAAACAAGCATGTGTCTTAAATGGTGACGGGGTATACTTAGATACTCGCACGTAACTGGCAATATCCTCCGAGGCGACCACGTAATCGATCAGGGAGCCGCGCCCCTGCGCGCAGGTGAACTCCACCAGCGACGGGGCCAGATCGAGATCACCAGCTGAGACATTGAAATCGCCCAACAAGGTCCATGGAACCGACAACGTTCCAAGAAACCCCGAGACTCCTCGCAATCTATTCACATTCTCTCCACAGACTCCCAGGCCCGACACCAAATAAACTACGCCCACAGCGATCACCACTTTCTTAGTGCGTAACTCAAGAAACATCCAATGGCTTCCAGAGCCGTGGTCCTGCACAGGACCGTCTAAATGCAAAAATCGTTGAAACGACAATCCCCGAGACACCACGGCCCCCACCCCACCATGGGTTCCACCCCCTGGGGAGGGCGTGGCAGGAATGAAATGGGGTCGCCATTTCAGCTGGTGCGCTCGCCTCTTCGCCAGTTTCACCCGATCGCAATTCAGGTGATGCTCGGCAAAGAAGAAACCGTCACAACTGGTTCGCACGCTGGAGGCGAACGAAACAGCGACCTCGTTCCACGAGGTGGTATTACAGAAAAGGAAGTCGATACTGGTGGCCGCCTCGTGGCCACCAGTGTGCCTGTTAAAAACGAGCTTGCGTAGCAGGGGCCTCACCGTCCGCAGCCGCCGCCGCCTCGCGTAGTCCATCGTCGACACCCTCGGCAGGGACTGGGACTTGGGCCACGCCGCCAGCAGGGACTGCTTGCTGAAGCACTCTGCCGAAACTCGATGCCGTGTCCTCGCGGATAGTACGTAGCCGTTTGACCGCTTTGCAATTGGCGGACTTGACCAAGAGCTTCTCCATGCGATCTTGCTGTGTTGCTTCAAGGGGCCCTTCACGTGCACGCTTGCGAAGAGACTCCAACTCATCACGCTGAGCATCGCCATACTCTGAAGCCATCTCGGAGTCGGCGTCATCCTCCTTGACCGCGTTGACGTAGATCCGTTGGAGCTCCTGCCAGAACTCGAGCCGCTGACGATGCTCCGAACACCAGCGCGCCAGACCCTCTTCATCAAGCTGAGCCAGATTGGGAGGCTGGAGCACCGCCTGTGGAGCACCCGCGCCAGCCGCCGCGCCGCCGTCCGCAGCAGCGGCATGAGCACCCACGGGGGCAGCAGGCGCAGCACCTCCTCGCGCGCCGCCACCTGCGACAGGAGGAGCGCCCGACGCGCCGCCAGCGCCACTGCCAGGAGCAGCCCCAGCGCCGCCAGCAGCACCAGCGCCACGCGCCGCGCCAGCCGCCATGGCCGCCTGCGCCTCGTACAGAGCGCGGGCGGCCTCACCACGAACTCGGTCTTCTTCCTCACGCTGTAGGCGTCGGAAGTCGGCCTCCACGAAGCCATCCTTCGCCACCGTAGCCTCACGAAGCAGGATCTGCTTGGCTTGCAGCACCTGCACCGCCTCTCGATGTTGAGCCTCAGCTGCGTGAAGAGCTTCACGATGGCGAACCACTGCCGCCAGCCGAGCTTCCACGTCGCCTTGAGCAATACGTTCAGCTCGTGACTGCACCTCGACCTCCTTCGCCAAGGCAGTACGCTTCGCAGCCACGAGCTTCTCCATCTCATTCTCTGTGGCAGGCTCAGGCGGGGGAGCAGGTGGCGCACGCGGTACCGCCGCGGCCGCCGCGCCAAGCTCCCCGAGCGCCCCTGCCAAGTGCGGGTACTTGGCCGCCAGCCACTCAAGATCACCAGCAGCATCACGGCCACCAGCGTCCTGAGCCACGGGCTCCCCTGAGTCGAGGTAGCGGCCACCACACTTGCTGCAACTCCAGTTGCCGTACTTGTCGAACTCCCAGTGCCCGCAGGCACCGCATACTGAGTAGGTATCCCGACGCTGGGCATCACGACCCCATGCGCCGCCGTAGACTCTCTTGCGGCCTCCGCGCCCTTGGTGCCAGGGGGCACGCGACCGCCACGACATGACCAGCCAGCGGGGGCCCAACTCCCGCAGTGAAGGCCAGCAAACAAGCTCACTAGATATGAAATGCTCGGAAGAGCAGGCCTGGTGGCAGGGCAGCACACCAGGGAACACACGCCAAAAACACCCGAGCCTGCCGCACGGCTGCGGACAAGCTCGAAGCCTCGCGGCAAGGTTTCGAACTTGAGCCAAAATGGCTACGGGGAAGGAGGGAGGAGGAGGAGGAGGAGGAGGAGGAGGAAGAGAAGGAGGAGGAGAAGGAGGGGAGGAGGAGGAGGAGGAGGAGGAGGAGGAGGAGGATGCGAGGAGGAGGAGGAGGAGGAGGAGGAGGAGGAGGAGAAGGAGGAGGAGGAGGATGCTCTGGAAAGCGACGCATCCCACGCCCGGCCACCCCTGCTGCTGCCCCCGCGAGGCCGCCGGCCCCCCCCCACCAGGCCAGACCCGCCGCTCCCGCCCCCGCGACCATGCCCAGGCCAATAGGGAAGGAGAAGATGTGAGACAGCCAACTCGCATAGTTAGGATCCCAGAGATCCAACGCACTGAAAGAATCAAGACGGAGGTTTGTCATTGTTTTCGGCCTCTGGGGGCCCTTGCTGGGCCCGGGGACCGTCAAAAAACGACTCAAGATGAAAAGCTGGTCCTGAGGAGCGGGTCGAGACTTCCGGGGACCGCGGATTGAAAACAGCATGACATCGGTCCTTTGGGATGGGCAACCTTCACAAGGGTACCCTTGCATCCTTGGCTTACGTCGGACATGTCCCCCTACAGGCCGATGTTCGACGAAAAATGTGTTTTAATATCTGTGTATATATATATATATATGTGTGCACATAACTATAATGGTCAAATAGTACTAGAAAAATCGTCCACCGATCTGTTGTGTAATTTTTGCCAACCTTAATCCTCGGCCCTTCGGCCCATCCTTTGCGGCTTTCGCTGGCCAGCCCCGTTCGAACAAACAAAAAAAAAAAAAAAAAAAAAAACAAAAAAAAAAAAAAAAAAACGTGGCCCTCCCGTGCCACGGCTCATTCCAGCAGAGGGCCACTCTTACGTCTAGCCGAAAGGGATGAAGCGGATTGATGCGGGGTTGTGCCAGACGAGGCCGATTCTCGACCACGGACACAATATGAGCTCGACCACAAGAAACCTTCCACAAGAAACCCAAACCCAAGACCCCAGGACATCCATTGATGTCTGATGTGGGAACGCCAAACGCCCCATCGCAGAGCCGTCGACACCCAAGAAACCCAAGACACCCTGGAGGCAAGCAGGGCGTTTGAAGGGCATGGGTTTCCACTGTACATGCGGCGGCGCGTGCCCGCCCATCCACCCGCCAGCACGCGCGCAGCTCGAGACAGGCCCGCGGGAGCGGGAGCTGCACGGTTTCCCCCAGGGCCGTAGGCGACCCGAGGAGGAGGAGGAGGAGGAGGCGGAGGAGGAGATGGAGGAGGAGATGGAGGAGGAGGAGGAGGAGGCGGAGGAGGAGGAGGACCAGGAGGAGGAGGAGGAGGAGGAGGAGGAGCGAGGATAAGGTAAGATAAGACGGGCCGCGAGACGCGGGTCTGCCCCAGGGGCCGAACGCGGGCGGTCCAGCCGCGCCGCGCTCCGTCGCGCCAGCCAGCGAAGGCGGGCACGCCCCCTCTCAGAGGAAGAGGGAGACGGTGGCGCTGATGATCAGCACGATGCCGAACTCGAGGACCACGAGGTCGGAGTCCGCACGCATCAGCAGCTCGTCGGAGTTCTCGAACTCTGAGCTGCACCTCTGTTTAAAAGAATAAGATTACCATTGCACCATCTCGCCGTCGAGGTAGACGTCGTCGATCTGATCGAACCGGTCATCCTCGCCGTCAAATGTTGGTCCGCAGCGGCAGCACCTCAGGCCTAACCCCTCGCCTGGCTGGGGAAATCGCCGATGACGAACTCGCCGACGTCTCTGCACAGGTGAGGCCCCCCGAGGATACCACCCGCTGTGTTTCATGCCCTATGGGCCCCTCAGGAGCCTCCACCATGTGCCCAACCGCAGCTGCTGCAGGCCTAACCCTTCGCCTGGCTGGGGATAACTGCACCTCGTTAAGCACCGCTTCGACAGGCCTAACCCCTCGCCTGGCAGGAGAGCAGTTAACCGTAGTCTTGCCAACAATCCTGCGGCTCGCCGTTGAGGTCGCTGTGGCACTCGCCGCTGGCAAGGTCGACAAACTGCTGACCTCCTGATGCACGCTGGCGTGGGACCTTACCCTTTGCTCTTGTCCTGGCTTCAACTTAGGGCAAGCCACGTCCTGCCATGGCCGCCGCAGCCGCACTGGGGTCGACGAGGGAGTTTCACGGAGCAGCGGGGCCACCTCAGCAGCCCGATCGGATCCCTCGCTCAGGGGGCACGACGGGGCAGTAGGCACGCATCCGATATTGGCACTGCCATCGTCCAGGACACAAAATGGTAGAGTCCACTGCAGAAAACCATCCAATCGGTTCTAACAGCTGTTCAGCACGATCACCTGCTTGATCATCACCATGATTTGGCCTCCTGGGAGCCGGCTGCCGAAGACGATCTGGTGCTACATCGCCGAGAAGTCTACGGAACATGGGAGAACCTCCGCCAGCGCTCGTCAGCGACGACGTTCCAGCCGCGCTCGCCCCACATGCGACGCTCCGTCCAGCCTGCGAATGAACGCGACACGTCTTTCAGTGGTGTGCCTCCAGGCACTTGCACATAACTTTTCGATGATTGACTGCAGCGTGCCTCTAGGAAACCACCGCAGTACTCACTGTTACCCTGGTTCACCATCTAGCCGAGGAAGGCAACCCACCACTCTTGCCAGTTAGAGCTGCCCCTGGCCAAGCAGGCGTGATTGTCGAACCGCAGCGCCGCCCAATCTCGTAGGTCTGCTCGCATGTCAGCGTAGTCCTGCACCGCTAGCACTGCCTGGCCATCGCCGACGAGGCTTGGCGGAGGTAGACCCATGGCTCCAGGCTCATCCTGACTTGGCACCATCTTCCCGGTCCTCCTGCGTCCAGCTGTTGCGGCGACGACTGAGCCTGGCAGAGGATGCACAGCAGCGCCCAGGACTTGCGCTCCAACACCCGAACGCGACGACTGAGCCTGGGGATGCTGCACAGCAGCGCCCAGGACTTGCGCTCTAACGCCAGGGAATGACGACGACTGAGCCTGGCGGGGCTGCCTAGCAGCATCCAGACTTGCGCTCTGACGCCTTGGTCGCCCTTCATGATGCCGCTGCTGCCGAGCATGGTGTTGGCCTCGTCTGCCTGCCGCTTGCTTGCCAGCTCCTTTGCACGAATCCTATCATGTAGCCTTGCCATGCGCTGCTCAGCTCGCGGGGCCCATCAGGGACAGGCCGAGCAACGCGAGTGGCCACTTTCTCAGGCTGCCGATGAGACCGAGCATTGGGTCGTAGAGGCAGGCTCGCATCAATATGTTGCGCTAGCTTTGAGCGTGGTCCTATGCCCTTGCGAAGTTTGGACAGGACCTCCAAGCCTTCCGTCGTTGGCCAAGTACACTCTTCACATAGCTTTAACATGCGCCTCTGCTGCGCCCAAGCCCCGCACCTGACGCATACGAAAAGGGTTGCCTTACAGGTCATGTCGCTGAGGTCGCCCTTCTGATTGACGGCCGCGAGCCTGTGCCCCAACGGGTTGGCGATGCACGCATTGAGAAAGGCCGGGGTGCCAGCGCAGCCATTTAGTTGATCGTATTCAGGCTGACGGAGTGGCAAACATCTGGTGCACTGCTGCCCTAGGTCGGAGTCCTGCCAGTCATCCCAGTTGTCCGTCCGTATGCTCTTGACGCGCTTGAAGCCAGAACTGTTCCTTTGCCATCGCTCCTCCTCCTGGTCAAACAACGGTAAGACGTGCGCGATCAGCATGGTAAGGTCCTTGCACACCTTCTGATGACGCTCCATTCGTTCTTCGAAATCAGATGATATGGCCATGTGCCTCCTCGTTCCTTCAGCCGCAGAATGATCAGCCACCACATTGTCGTCGGTGATGCGCTTGGTATCCTCGTCCAGGTTGGCATCGTCGTCTCCTGCTCGATGTGCTTTAACATGACGAACATCCTTTATGTGCCCAAGGCCAGGGAGACTCTTCGCAAACCCTGATACACCGCCGTACCTCTGCGTGACCTGTACTCTTCCTCCTGCGCCGTCCTATTGAACTGGTTGATTGCTCCCTTGACGTCGGCATGAAGAGCTGTCGGTCGATCTGCAGCCTGGCACGATAAAGCAAAAGCGAGGTATTCAGCCATTGCAAAATTTTGCGGTAGGCTGGCAGGCACCGCTGCGCACATAACCCGCAGAGGCCCCGCACTCAACGGATCCAGCAATACCGTCGCCCAACCAGCCCGTTGAAGTTCCAACAGCGCCGGTTTGGAGCAAGACCCATCCATGGCAAACTCGGTCTCCGTCGTGTCTGGCAGCACCGCATATTTCACCATGTCCTCAGGCCCTTGCTCCACGTCGTCGCCATCTATGTCAATCACGCACGCTTGAAGGCCGAGGTCCATGCGATGAGTCTCCTCATCATCACATGTAAAACATCATTGGGGAAGATGGCCGTTATCTCCAGCATCACGTACGTCTTGAGAGACCTGAGCTCCCACGTCAGCCTCACTGCGCGCAGCCGCCACGTCAGGAAGTTGACAGTCTTCCAGTCGGTGTATCAATGTGTCCAACTCTCAACACATGCACTTGCCGTCCGTGATGCACCCCTTACTCCGAGCCTTTGCGCGCGTCCATATCCCATCACACGCACAACTCATGATGCAGAACTTCTGGTGCGCGTTGAACTTCCTGCTGGCTGGCCTGATGTAAGGTGCCACGAAGTCGAAGGAGACGCGCCGCGAGGGGTCACCATACCACTTCGCGCCGAGAGTCAGTTCATGTTGTCGAGCGAGGCCTTGCGTCAGCAATGTCTCAAGCATGATGGGGGTAGTCTGGGCAATGGCCACAATGTCCTCGCGACGGTTCCTCCACTGAGTGCCCGATAAGACAGTCCAGCCTGCACGTTGAACGCATGGAGCAGCTCTTTGCAGCGGCCCTCTTGTCTGACTCCATTTCGCCAGCGCGCCCTGCGCAGCAACGGCACTGCCCCGCCACTGCAACAATTCGCTAAGCGGCACCCTGGAAGCCTGAGGGCAATGATTAGCAAGCAAGCACATACGGCACCGCTGGAGTGCTAGTGCTAGCGCCTTGCGAGCAGCTGGACCTCCCAGTAGAACGAGCTTCGCCGACGCCGATACCCCACCATGGTAAGGCTTTCGATGGCGTGGACAACCTTTACGGAACTTTTCCAACCCACTGTCGCTCATGCCGCTGATCTCGACGCCGAAGGTCAGGGCAGGCTTGGCGGCCCCTGTCATGTAGATCCTCATTATCCGGTCGCTGGCCTATGTGGGGATCGCCCTTCGAAACATGCCAATATTGCGCATCCGTTGCCGATGACGACGAGCTCGAGCTTGGCGCCCGCCCCTCGCGCCCATCGCACTGCGACACTTGCCTCCAGAAAAGTCGGTGCCAAGAACAGAAACAGCCTTCTTTGCAGAGTGGGGCTTGACCATGAGACCCTCCGCGACCTGCTTGCTTATGTCATCCGAGCTGCTCACGATGGCAAACTTGTCATTGATGGTCGCCTTAAGGTTTGCCGCCGTGGCCCGAAAACCTCGCCCTGCTTGAATAGCCTTGCGAATGACCTCCTCCTTCGTGTCGCCTTCGACGCCGATGCAAGTATCATCGATATATGACGAGAAGGACACATTTTGGTGAATCGCAATATACGTGTCGTACTCCTCCACTGCGTGAGCTTGATTCACGGCATCTGCATAGCCGTCGCCTGCAGGGAGACCACAGGCTGCATGCTGAGGCCGCGCTCCATGAGGAGACCTGGTCCGAATAATCCTTGGCCCCTGCCACTGGTTGCACACTGACTTGACGCGTGCCTCCCAAGCGCCAAGTCGGCACAACTTGTCACGAGCCTGGTCCAACTGGATCGTCTCATCGCATTCGCTGTAGCCCGCGATGAGGGTCGACGCGTGCCTGAACTTTGACACGCATGCTTCTGCACGCTCTAAGTAAGAGCTTCCATGCGCTGTCAATTGCCGACCTGCCCGCAGCTGCACCCCAATGTTCAAGCGCTACAAACGCTTGCAGCTCATCACGTTCACCTCGTCGCGCACGGTGCCATACCCTGTAGCTTGATGACTACAGAATTAGCAGTCTGTGTCCACCCACGGCCTTTCGGCAACATCGGCGTCACCATCCACGCGGGCTGCTTGGGGCACAATCCAATCCTTTCACTTACCCCCCACAGTGCACTCAACGCGTCGAGCCCTGAATATGACAAGCGCTGGTAATGCGATGGGTGTATTCCATCCAAGCTGCCTGAAGTACGCGTCGAAAAACTTGCTGGGGCTCTCCGAATGTCAGCTGCGCTGGCTCGCGGAAGGCCGCTGCGATCAGGAACCCAAGCTTTCGGCGCCGCCGTCGTCGACTGCCAAAGCTCACTGCGAACGTTTTCAACATCTTCGACAATACGATGAGGATGGGATCGGAATTGACCCAGAGCCCCCATGATATCTGTCGGCGCTGGCACATCCTTACACGACGTGACCTCGCGCAACCTCCCAGCCACATTCTCACTTGCCCCGCCGCGCCAGTGCTTTCAACGCTGAGTGCCATGGCGATCCGCTGCTTGCCTTGCCAAGCCGATATCCCCCCGCTGACTCTTCAAGCAAGTTGGCAAGATCCTGCGCCGAGGTACTCGCCACTGAAAGTGCACGGCCAGCCTGAGCAACAACCGCATCCAATCGCTGATTTGCCCCCTGCCCAGCATACTCAGCGGCGACGAACCCATGGATCTCATCATGGAGCCTGATCGCGTCGCTTGCTGCCCGGCTTGCCTCGAGGCTCGAGATCGCCGAGAGCGCGCCCTCATACCACTTCCAGCCGTCCGCAACCGCCAGCACTCCTTCAGGGTCGCTCCCAGTAACCCATTTTGGTCGAAGACTTCCCCAATAAGAATGCGATGTGATCTTGGATCCAGTGAGATGTCCAAGTCGCTCAGCCGCCTGCATCAAACCTCACCCAGGCAATAGAAAGCACGTTCCATGCTGAACCCACGCATCCTGCGGTCGCCATGTCCACTGCGCCCTCAGCACATCTCTGCTCCAAAATCCAGTCGCGCGCGTCCGCCTGCATGGGCCCGATCAGCTTGCTCGCCTGATTCTCATCGCCGCCGACATAAGCGAGGTACATCAGCTTCTCGCCCATCGTTGTAAGATCGGCAACGACTGGCCCATGCGGCTTGATGGCCCATGTCACGTCAGCCTGGACTGCTTTCACCAGCCTCATGGCGCCCGAAGAGAGCGCCCAAAAGTGGATCACTGCACTGGCCGTCGCCGTCCTGCACGTGATGGACTTCGGCGCCAGCAGCGAGACGCGCGCATGCACCGTGAAAGAGGAAGCCTCTACTTCCGCCGCTGTCATACTCCAGTCCCCACCAATAATCGAAGGATGCTGCTGACCCGCCATAGCCAGACCAACAGTCATGAGAATCTTCGCACTCTTCAATGACATGCCCTCGCCCGTGCGAAGGTGAAGGTTGAAGATAGTCACCGGCGGCCACCCAGAAACTTCAGAAACTGCACGTTGCGCCCGGTGCGGCACCAGTTCGCTCCCAGAAGAGATGGAGTAATTCACGCATGAACGCCTCACAGCAGGGCTATCGGCAGGGTAACTTGGACCATGCAGCCCAATACCTTCACGCGCAAAGATGGCTAGTCCTGCTGATGGTAGCTCCCCTGCCGTCGGCGCCCCAGGCACCATCAGAACATTCCACTTATTGTTGCTCGCCCAAGAACTCCAGGCATCACACTCCCAGTCGTGATAACCAATCTCTTGCGCCAGCACGATGAGGGATCTGGTGCAGCCCAGCATCTTCTTCAAAGACTGCTTCCCTTGATTCGCAGTGCGCGTCTCGATGAAGTGCGACACGATAACCTCAATTGGAGTGGTTGCTCTAGCTGACGCGCTAAGTTTAGCGCGCAACCCCGTGACCACAGGTAGCCGCCGCACTGCAGCAACGGTGCTAGGAACCTCCTGTCTTTGCCGCTCCTCCGCTGTCGAGCTTGCGATGCTTCGTGCTCTGGATGTTGATGACCATCTCGGCGAGCTGCTCGGGACTGACCGGCAGCGTCCCACCTTCTTTCCAATCTTTACGCGTTGCACGGTGCAGTTCCTCGACGCCGGACTTCCCCGACAGCCGCAGGAACTCAGTAGCTCGCTTGGCGTCGACTCGAGCTCCTCCCTCTGCATTGGGGCCACTGTCGCCGTCGGCTGTGCTAGCACCTGGTTGACCACCAGGCTCGCGAGGAGGAGGAGGAGGTACAGGAGCTTTTGCATTAGCCAGCTTGGACGCCATGTTCTGTCGGCAAACTTCATGTATCTTGCTGGAGAAAGGGCTCGCCGCAACCAACTTGTAGAACTGCAGAAGGTCTGGATCTTCTTTGAAATGGGTACTCTCGGGGTCGAGGTGCAGGATGTCGGGGGGCACTTCCACGTCATTCTCAGCCGTTCCACTGAGCTTTGCCGCATGCCCTGCCAACTGCTTCGTGAGTACCCTTTTTCTCGCCCAACTCCTTTTGCACCTCATCCAACTTCTGCTGCAAGGACTGTAGGTCAGTCTTGGCTGTGCTGATCTGCTCCTTGACCCGCTCAAGCTTCTGCGTGCACTGCTTGTGGGCCATCGCAGGCGTGCGCAGCGCCTGGACCTGCATACTGGTCACCGCCAGCTGTTTTTTTTTTCTGAAGGTCTCGCACAAGCTCATCCTCGCAACCTTCCTTGTACAGCTTGATCGTCTGCTCATACTTGGCGATCTTAGCCTGCAGATCCGTGCGCTGGGCAGAGGAAGATTGACCCGCCATGTTGTCCCCTTCCTCGCCATCGTCGATCTCGATGGCATCTGCAGGCTTCTGGCCCTGCGCCTTCTTGGGCCTCTTGTTCTCAGCCAGGAGTTGCTTGCACTGGTTCTGGATTTGGGCAATTTCCTTTGCCTCCTGAGACCATGGTGCGATCGATGCTCGAAGACCTGCCCCCCCCACAGATCTGGACGGCGGGCGAGAAGTAGGCTGTCCTCCTGCACATGCATATTTGGTTTTCTTATCTTCTTTCTTCGCGCGCTGCACCACATGGAACGGCGCCGCCTTCCCGCAGCGGCAGACAGCACGGCATGCCCAATTTGCGCTCGTTCCGCAGCTGGGGCAGCCCCATGTGGGCTCGCGTGGTCCACGAAGGACTCGAACTTTGTCGTCAGCTCCAGGTTGCGGCACCATCGCCCCTGAGGAGGAGCCGTGGTGCTTGTCGAGCCTGGCTGCCGCGCTCGGCAGCAGGGCCTGGAGGCGGGGCGGGGCCTTGCCCGCCCAGGCGTGCAGCAGCGCGCGATCCGCAGCTCGGCGGAGTCGCGCTCGATGATGGCTCCCCGCCTCCCGAGGCGGCGTCGTGCCGAGCGCTGATCTCGGCGCTCGGAGGGAGGGGCCCTCGCCTGCGCTGGCAGGCACCCAGGGGGCACACCTCGCGAGCCGAAACTGAGGAGGAGGGAGGAGAAGGAGGAGGAAGAGGAGGAGGAGGAGGAGGAGGAGGAGGACGGGTCGCCGAAGCCCTTCGGAGAAGCCCTCCAACGGGGGCCCCTCACGCCGACTGGGTGCGTGCAGCGGTGCTGGCCCGCCCGCGGCGGGGCGGGGGACGGACTGCCGGAGAGAGCGGTCTCGCCTGTTGCCGCTCTGCCAGGTTGGATCGGGATGGCCATGGGGACGGAAGGGGGAGGCCGAGGGAGGGAGAGGGGGAGGAGGAGGAGGAGGGGAGGAGGAGAGGAGGAGGAGGAGGAGGAGGAGGAGGAGGGGAGGAGAGAGGAGGAGGAGAGAGGAGGAGGAGGGAGGAGGAGGAGGAGGGAGAGAGGAGGAGGAGGAGGAGGAGGAGGAGGGGAAGGGGGAGGCCGAGGGAGGGAGAGGGGGAGACGGAGGCCGAAGACGAGGACGAGGAGCAGGAGGACGGAGAGGAGGACGCTCTCGCCTTTCGACGAAGTCGCTGCGCAACCGTGATTCACTCGATTGAGTGGAGAGCTCATGGCTCGTACTATCCTGGTGGAACGCAGGATCATGCGAAAAGTCCAGTGAACACGCAACTACCAAAGCGTTGCTTCGAGACAGGTCAAATCCGCCACCGTGCCGTAGGCACTGAGTGGAGTGTCCGCATGCCCTTTCGAGCGTTCTGCACCGGCAACTGCAAGTGCTCCTCTTCAGGGGCCCAGATCCAGAATTTCGATGGCTCCTGGGCGCTCCTGGACATCTCAGGGGGGTGGGCCGATACTGTACCGAGGCCTCGGGAGCGTGAGTCGAAATTCGAGCTTCCAGGAGGCCCCAAGAGGCCGTCCTGGAGCCCTATTAGGGCCTCTTGGATCTTCTTGGGGGCCCAAGGGGGCGGCACAAGAGGCCAAAATCCTTGAACAACTGTCCTCGCCTTTGTGTGATTCTCGCATGCTCACCTTCTAGGTCTTAAGAGCGTCCAAGACGGTCTAAAAGACCCCAAGATCGCCCCGAAACGGCCACGAAGCCCAAAAGAGGGGCCCAAGAGGGGCCCAAGAGACCCCCAAAAGGGCTCCAAGAAGGGGAACTCAAAAGGGCAGTTGGGGCCCTTCATTCCACCCACCGAGATGGCCCCCGAGACCGCCTCCGGGCCCGCAAAAGGCACCCAAGAGGCCTCAGATGCGCCCAGGAGGTGCCCAGGAGGCCCCAAGGAGGCCTCCAAGAAGCCCCCACGAGGCCCCAAAGAAATCCACCCAGGCAAGCTGGCGGGATGGGACGAAGGTCACCAGAAAGGCAGATTATTGATGGATCGCCCAGTCCTCTGGAGCCTGCGTGCGAGCAAGGGTCACGCGCGAGAGTGAGGCTCCGAGCGGACTCGCGCGACGCGCTCGCAGGGGCACTGAGGCGACCGCCCGAGCAGGAGGAGGAGTTCTCGACTCAGGCTGTGGTGGAGATTACCAGGGACTTCTTGAACAGCTCGGGGCGGTAGTTCTCGAACACGCACCAGACCCGCCGCTTTTGGAGCTCGGTGAAGCCGTCCATGCACGCGTCCTCGGGGTAGTCCATGAAGTTGTGCACGGGGTCGTCCTTGCCGCAGCTCTTGGGCTGATTACACTTGTAATTCGGGAACGCCTCTGGATGCGTGTCGGCCACATTGTCTCCGTCCAGCGCGCACCCACCCTGGAAGGTGTGGTAGAGCCCCAAGGAGTGCCCGGCCTCATGGACGACAGTGTCGCCCTCGTCGTAGCCCGTGTCTAGCTTCAGGGCCTTGTTGGTGCTCGAGAAGTGGCGAAGGCCTGTCGTGGAGACGCGGACAACCAGCTCGCGCTGTCCCTCACCAGTGAGCTGGGGGAACTCCGCCATCCCCAGGATACCCGACTTGTCGTCGCCAACGAAGATGACAGTGAAGAGCCCGAAGGGGTCGTGGTTGTGCCTCGCAATGAACTTCGACTCAACGAAGGCTTGCTCAGCGCACTCCTTGTCGTGAGCAAATGTAATGCGGGCGCAGTCGTCAAATGCGCTGGGGGTGCAATTTGTCTTGAAAAGGTCAAATTCCATCTGCATGTCCGCCTCTGGTATGTCCTCGTGGTCGAAATCCATCGGCGAGTAGGTGGACCTCCCAGAGTAAGCAATGTTCATCCACCTGGCCTGGTCCAGCAGCATGTCCCTGTTGATGCCGGGGTGGAAAGGCTTGGAAGAGCAGACGATGAATTGCGTGGGCACGACAAGCTTCCTCCCCTCTGGCACTGGCGGGAGCTTCCAGGATTTGCTGCACTTGTCCTGGGGAAGAGAAGGAAGGAGGATGGAGGATAAAGAGGAGGAGGAGAAGGAAGAGGGAGGACGGAAGAAGGAGCAATGAAGGACAAAAGATACAGGAGGAAGGAGGAAGAAGGGACGGGGATGGGGAGGAGGAAGGAGGAAGAAGGGACGGGGATGGGGAGGAGGAAGGAGGAAGAAGGGACGGGGATGGGGAGGAGGAAGGAGGAAGAAAGGCGAGAGGATGAAGGAAGGAGAACGATGGGGCCGCACAAGAGGGGCCATGCTGAGGACGTTTTGGGGAGTTGTTGGGTTCCCCACGGGTCCTCCTGGGGCCTCTTGGGGCCATCTTGGAGTCACTGGGGGAATCGTGGGGGGCAATGTGGGTGTTCCTTGGAGCCATCTGGGGAGGGGGGCGTGGGGACGACCTGGGACAGTATTGGAGTCATCTCGGAGCAGTCTCGGGGCCGTCTTGGAGTCAAGATTGAAACAGCTTGGGGGCATATCGGGCTTCCTCTCTTGAGCTCACGCGGGCCTCTTGGGCCCTCCGAGAAGCTTCGGGGGTCCTCCTTGTAGTCCTATGAGTCTAAGCATTGATAGCACCGGAAAAGCTGGAGCCGTGCCTGCCAGCGTAGAGCCCGAACCGGGAGCCCGTACACTCCTGTGCTCGCACGCTGTCGGCCCTCGAGAAGGCCACAGACTGCTCCAAGACGGCACGAAAGAGAGCCTCCAAGACGGCACGAACAGTTTCGGGCCGCCACAGGATGGCTCCAGAGACCCTTCCGTGCGGCTCCCAGATCACCCCGAGGAGCCCAGGAGGTCAGAAAGGATCCCGGGGTGGCCCCAAGAGGGTCCCAAAGGGCCCGAAGAGTGCCCGAGAGGGCCCTCAGAGAGCCCAAGGGCGCCCCAAGAGGGCACACACATACCTCCAGGAGGGCCCCTCGTAAGGGGCAAGAGCTTTCCGTCGCCGTGATGGCCAACTCGACCCTGCCATCGGCCCCTCGGGCTGGCGACTTCTGTGGTCCCAACCAGCTTGCGTTTTCGTTTCCCCTTCTGGTACTTATGCCCTCCCCTGGCCACCTCTCAAAGCTTCCAAAACTGTTTGCAGTTGTTTGCTGATCTCCTCGCCGACAATATGAGGCTTCCAACGCTCCTCGTGACCTTTTCCGAGCCAGGCCCCAGATGCCCCAGGAAGGACCCAAGAGGCCCACAGCCGAGAGACCCCCCAAGCAGGCCCGAGAGAAGCCACAGCAGCTCCGAGGGGACAAACAGCCCCCAGAGGGCCCGGAGGCCCCAAAACTCGGCGAGCCAGGATCACCGCGCAGACCAGGGTTCGCCCGCTTACCCGTCTCGAGCCCCTCGGGCCATCGACTCTCGTGACCCACCCTGCCCCGAACTCGACTTCCGTTGCCGACCTGACCTGTGAGTGCCGCGGACCTTCGGCTCCGTTCGCTTTCATATCCGCCGCCCTCCTCCCTGACCCCACCGCCACCGAGCACGCGCAGTCGTTGCGCGGCGCTGCGCGCTCGCATTGCCTTGCGCACCCAAGCCCTCTGACCCTCCAAGCCAGCCCGGGCGCCCGCGCGACGACGCGCCTCGTCCACGACGCGGGCGCGTGCATACTGCCACCCCCCCCCTCGCCACGCGGCGCCCCAGGCGCGGCGCGCGCGCACCCCAACGCCACGCGCTCGCGCGAGCAAGACACAGGCTGTAGCTGCGTGCTGGCGCACCCGCGGAGAGCTCGCATCCCTGGCCCGAGCCATCACCGAAATCTCCGACCACCCCACCCACCACCAGACTCCTCTCAGCACCTCAACCGCGCCGCCAACCCAGCGGCCGACACCCTCACCTCGCACGTCCAGCACTCTACTGAGACGGCAGAGCGAATCGAAACGAACCTCAAGTCCTCAACGCAGATATCCACACATTTATGCCCGTCTGGCCCGCCCTGCAGTGGGCGGCCACAGTGGGCCGCGCACTCATCGCTGCCAATGCGTGAGAGCACCCGGGGGTCCGAGGCTCACGACGGGGCGGCGGTTAGACACAGTCTCTTCGCCAACAGCTGATTCCCCGAGTCGGGCTTTGCGCAAACGGTCCCGCTTTCGAGGCGGACGCAAGCTGTCGAAAGGGAAGAGTTGCGTCAATCCGCTCAAAATCTGCCCCTGGACCCCTCCACGGGTCCACCTTCCACCCCAGGTGGTGCGCCTGGCTGCTGCGGGTTTGCCCCAAGTTCTGTTAAACCTCTCCGTGCACCACTTACGTGCGTTCTCACAAGCGCGTCATCCACCCCAATTAACGCGCCCTTCCCTGCCCCTAGCGCGTCATCCACCCTCCGTCCTCCCGTCCGTTTTGCGGCGGCGTCAACCTGTCGTGCACCTGTCTGGCGCTTCTCATTCAGCATGTCATCCACCCTGGGAAGGAGGAGGGGGGGCGAGTTTCAATTCCCCGCCGGAAGCTTGGGAGAGGGGTCCTCACAGTAAAAACCCTTCGCGGTCACCCCCAGCGGGCGCGGCACC
>CAUYUJ010017058.1:157920-193473 GCA_963575745.1 Prorocentrum cordatum | reverse complement strand
CCCTTTCTCCTCCCTCGCGCTTGCTTATGACTCTTCGCGCGATGGCTGCGGCCAGCACGCCTCACTGCACCGCCACCGTGCCTCCACGAGGCACTCTGGGGAGGTGCGAGCCAGGCTGCCCCTCCCTGTCTACGAACAGGCGCTGGAGCCCGTGAAACCAGCGCGCATCTGGCCTGCCTAGGTGGCCCCGAGTCGGTCATAGCCGCTGCAGGCGCGGCAAGCCCACGTCAACAAAGAACCTCCTCATCCTCCTCCTCCTCCTCCTCCTCCTCCTCCTCCTCCTCCTCCTCCTCCTCCGCCTCCGCCTCCGCCTCCGCCTCCTCCTCCTCGGGCCTACTTGGGTGGCCCCGAGTCAGTCACAGCCGTTGCAGGCGCGGCAAACCTACATAAACAAATCACCTCTGCTCCCGTCAACCTCTATTCCCGTCCTCCCCCCTCCATTCCCCTCTTCCTCCCCCGACGCACTTGCTTATGACACTTCGCGCGATGGCCGTGGCCAGCACGCCTCACTGCACCGTCACACTGCCTCCACGAGGCACCCCGGGGGAGGTGCGAGCTGGGCTGCCCGCCCCTGTCGATGAACCGGCGGTGGCGTCCATGCGCTTATGTGGCCTGGCCGTTGCAGGCGAGGCAACCATAACCGAGCAATGCGCGAGGTCACTGGAGCAAGCGCACCAGAGGATTTATTTCCCCAGGGCGCGCCGCACACCAAAGGATGTGTGAATCATGCGCGCACCCAAACGTGAAGCGGGAGGCCTGTTCAAGATGCAAACATACACCACCACCACCACCACCACCACCACCACCACCACCACCACCACCACCACCGCTACCACCACCACCACCGCTGCCACCACCACCACCACCACCACCACCACCACCACCACCACCACCGTCGCACCATTGCGGAATCCGTATCAGTCCGCTGCGTCTTGCATTATGATGCAGTTTCTCCCGACTGGCGTCGAAGAGTTCTGTGTCCGTCGGGGCGGAGATTCGGGCGGTTGTTCTGAGCCAGCGTCACCTACCTGCTCTTGGCGCCACCCGGGGCAGTAATTACCCGCGGCGCGCACAGGGGGGTAGAGGGAGGCGGGAAAGGCTCCTTAGAAGGCGGCTGCCTGTGAGAAGGCGCTGGCCGCCCCTCTGAGAAGCCATGGGCGCGCCGCTTCTTAGAAGCACCCCAGCAGCTTCCTGGAAGCACGTAAGTGCCTCTCAGGAGCGAAAGCAGCTTCTCAGAAGCAAGCCACCTGCTTCCGATAAGCACGCCAGGAGCAGCCTCTAAGAAGCTAGAGCAAGCTTCTTAGAAGGGGCACCCGCGCCTTCTCAAAGGCAGGGTGCTTCTGAGAAGCCTTCCCCCCTCCCCCCTGCCCCCGTCTGCGCATTGCTGAACTTGCCACGGGTGACGGTCCCGCCCCCCCCCTCCCTCGCATGGGGAGGGCGGCCGGAACCGCCAGCCCGCATCGTTGGACAAGACTTCTCCTTCTCCCTCCCTCCAACCTCCTTCCCTGCCTCCCTCCTGCCTCCTCCCTTTCCCCTCCTCCACCCTCCTCCCTCCTCCCTGCTCCCACCTCCCACCTCCCTCTTCCCTCCTGCCGCCTCCCTCCTCCCTCCTCCATGCCCCTCCCTCCTCCCACCTGCCTCCTCCCTCCTCACTCCTCCCTCCTCCTCTCCTTCCTCCTCCTCCCTCCCCTGCCCCTCGCTCCTCCTCCCTCCTCCTCCCTCCTCTCCTCCAGTCTCTCCTCCTCCTCCTCCTCCTCCTCCTCCTCCTCCTGGCGCAGGGCTCGAGCCGAGGCGGCCGCGGCCGAGGCGCGCGTCTCTCCCTCCCGACCGCCCCCTCCCGTCCGCTCCCCCCTGGGGGGCGCGGGGCTCGGAGCCGAGGCGGCGGCCGCGTCGGGGGCCCCCGGGGGTCCCCGCGGCGCGGGGAGGGCGGGCCGCGAGAAGTCCGGAGGAGGAGGAGGAGGAGGAGGAGGAGGAGGAGGAGGCGCGAGGAAGGCGGGCCCCTGGGCCCCCGCTGCGCGAGGAAGGCTGGCCCCGGGGAGCTCCGGCGGCTCGAGGCAGCCGCGCCGCGCTCGAGGTCGTCGGAGGGCCTCGGAGGCGTCGCGGGGGCCGCCGGGGGGCTCTCGGAGGGCTGCCAGGTGGAGGGGCAGCCAGCGAGCCGTGGGGAAGGAAGGGTAAGGAGGAGCAGGAGAGAGAGAGCGGGAGGAGGAGGAGGAGGAGGAGGAGGAGGAGGAGGAGGAGGAGGAGGAGGAGGATCCATCCCCCGCACTCGCCCGCGTGCGCCCGCGTGCCTAGCGGGCCGGCCCCAGCCCCCAACCGCGGCGGCGGTCAGGGGGCGCTGCCATGGCATCAGGGGGCTGTCCGACGTCAGGGCGGCCCTATATCCACAACATACGAGCCTACGTAACAGAATTCGATGGGACCACAACTGCACGCCGTCTCGCCCGTCAACGGTGTCGCAGTGCATGCGAGGCGTGGGCGTGGTCTGGCAAGTCTAGCAACAGGTGCGCCAGGTAGGACGACCCTTTGACGGCGGACTGCACTGTAATGGAGCCCTACGCTCAGGCACCCAGTGGCAGAAGACAGGGGGCCCTGACTACAGCTTCAACGCATCCTGCGCCAGAGGTCAAGTACATCGCCATAGAGATACCAGCCCGAGACCTGTACGCCTTCCCGTACGGCACTGGCAACAACCACGAGCACGACGAGTACGACCAACACGGCGAGGACAGCAAGCTGAACCACGAGGACCACAGGCACAGCTACGAGGGCCACCAGAAGAGCTCTCCAAGGCACACCTGCTCAGCTACGAGAGACACCAGCAGCGCTGCAAAAGCTACAAACCGTGCTGCGACGAGGACCGCGAGCTGAGCCATGAGAGCCACAGGCGGGGCTACGAGGTCCAACAGCCGATCCACGAGGGCTGCCAGCCGAACTACGAGGGCCACGAGCCAGAGCCTCGAGAGCCACCGGCAGAGGAGGAGGAGGAGGAGGAGGAGGAGGAGGAGGAGGAGGAGGAGGAGGAGGAGGAGGAGGAGGAGGAAGAGGAGAAAGAGGAGGAGGAGGAGGAGGAGGAGGAGAAGGAGGAGGAGGTGGAGGAGGAGGAGGAGGAGGGAGGAGCACCAGGTCCACCCGAAAAGCTACGAGGGCCACAGCCTGAGCTCCGGGGGCAGCACACGCAGAGCTGCTGCGGCCACCCGCGGAGCTTACCAGGGCCACCCGCGGATCCTCGAGGGCCCCAGGCGGACCCATGAGGACCACAGGCACACCTACGAAGGCCACGGACAGAGCTACGAGGCCAACTCGCTGAACGACGAGGGACACCAGCAGCGCTGCAAGAGCCACAAACTGTGCTGTGTACGCGCACCACGAGCAAGCGACGTACGCGAGCCACGCGAGCCACAAACTGTGCCACGAGGGCCACCAGCTGAGTCCCGAGATCTATAAACACAACTACGAGGACCACCAGCTGAGCTACCAGGGGCACCAGCTGAGCTACGAGAGCTACCTGAGGAGCTACCATGGCCGCCCCCTCAGCTACGAGCACCAGAAGGGCTACCAGGGCCACTGGCCGACCTACGAGAACCTCCACCTCAGCTACGAGGGCTACCAGCTGAACAGCGAGGACCGCCTCGTGAGGTGCGAGAACCACCAGCTGATGCTGCGCTACGGAGGCCGCAAGCAGAGCTACGAGATCCACCAAAACTCCTACCAGGGCCACAGACAGTGCTACCAGGGCGCGTAATGTGTCAACCGCCGTGGCAGCTACGGTTTCGTAGAGAACGCGTGGGTATAGCATGAAATTGTGTTCGACGCCTACGTCGACAAGAGCGAAATGAAGGACCAGCAACGGCAGAGTGCATGCACTCGACGCACGGAGGCGAGACCAACCTGCATTAAGCCAGAGAAGAGTACGCCCTAGTCCAGCCTTACGGCCAACAATAAACTAGTACATCGTTGCACACGGGAGACCACGTTTACTCCACTAGCGCTGTAGGCATCATTATCGCCATAATGTGCAACATTATCGACAAGGCACTCCGTGTACGGCGCCACTGGCAAGGTACAGCCACAACGGCATGCACCGCTCCTGCGGGTGAGTGGCCCCGCAACTCTACCCCTCCACTTTCCTCGGAGGCCTCAGGAGGATTATGTGAGTGTTGGCGGCACTCCTCCCCCCCTCCTCCCCCGTCTTCGGAACGGGTATGTCCCACGCCGAAGCCCAAGGGCGCGCGCTCGCGCGTGCCTGCTAGGCGCGCCGCGGCGACGTG
This sequence comes from Prorocentrum cordatum, assembly GCA_963575745.1. Lineage (NCBI taxonomy): Eukaryota > Dinophyceae > Prorocentrales > Prorocentraceae > Prorocentrum > Prorocentrum cordatum. The sequence continues at coordinate 189,205 of CAUYUJ010017058.1, read as the reverse complement.
GGTGACGCGTTCAGCGGTTGCGAAAGACAGGGAAGATGAGGAGGAGGAGGGGGAGGAGGAGGAGGAAGAGGAGGAGGAGGAGGGGGCGGAGGAGGAGGAGGAGGAGGAAGAGAGGAGGAAGAGAAGGAGGATCAAGGTGCCCAGAGGAGGAGTGTCCTCACCCTTCCCGCCCGCTACGCATCCTTCTCGTCTCCACACCCTTTACCAATATCGTATTCCTATCTCCTCCCCGCATATCATTGTCCACGTGAATATCCTCCCACTCGTCGTCATAATCACCATCATCACCACCAGTCTCACCATCATCATCATCATCCTCCTCCTCCTCATCATCATCATCATCGTCATCATCATCCTCATCAGCAGCATCCTCATCACTACCATCGTCATCATCATCATCAGCAGCATCAGCATCATCACAGTCATCGTCATCGTCATCTCCATCATCAGCATCATCATCAGCATCATAATCGTCCTCATCCCCCTCGCCATCATCATCATTAGCATCATCAGCAGCAGCATCATCTTCATCAATTCCGTCGGCAGTATGACCACCGCCATCATCATCGCCATCAGCATCAGCATCATCATCACCAACGTCATCGTCAGCACCAAAACCATCATCATCCTCAGAATTACAACCATCATCATCCTCATCACCATCATCATGATCAACAACATCACCATCCCATCCCCATCCCCATCACCACCATCAGCAGCACCAGCATCACCATAATCATCATCACCATAATCACCATCATCGTCACCATCATTCTCCTCCTCAGCACCACCACCACCACCACCACCACCATCATCATCATCATCAGCATCATCATCATCATCACCACCATAATCATCACAATCATCACCATCATCATCACCATCATCATCATCACCATCAGCATCAGCATCGTCGTCATCCTCATCCTCATCATCATCAGCCGCAGCATCATCATCATCATCATCATCATCATCATCATGATCATCATCATCATCATCATCATCATCATCATCATCATCATGAGCATCAGCATCAGCATCAACATCAGCAGCAACAGCATCATCATTATCATCATCACCATCATCATCATCAGCAGCATCATCATCATCATCTTCATCATCAGCATCACCACCATCACCATCACCATCACCATCACCATCACCATCACCATCACCATCACCATCATCATCATCATCATCATCATCATCATCGTCATCAGTATCGTCATCGTCATCATCATCAGCAGCTGCATCATTAGCAGCAGCAACAGCATCATGAGCACCACCATCATTACATCATCAACCTCAGCATCATCATCATCATCATCAGCATCATTATCATCATCGTCATCTCTTCGACGAGCCCAAGGGGATCCTCAGAAATCCTTTGAATTTCTGGATGGATTCCTCTGGCTTCCTTTGAATAGTTCTGGGATCCCACAAATGCCTCGCGGATTCCCACTGAGTTCCGAAGGCATCCCAAAAATCCCCTGGGAGTCCTGATAAGAATTTCTGAAACCGTCGGGGCGTGAAGAATCCTCAGGAGGAAAAATGGACAGAATAAAAAAAAAAAGAAAAAAAAAAGTAGAAAAAAGAAAAAAGAAGGAAATAAGATGAAGACAACGACAAGGTATGAAAAAAAAAAGAGAAGCAAAATGTTAAAGAAAAAAACAAAAAAACATAAAAAAAAAAGACCAACGAGTCTGAGCAGTTGAGAGACTCCGTTTGCAAGACACGAAGCATTTCCTCGGAACCCACCATTCCAAGCTGCCTAGGACGTGACCCGGAGCATGCGAAAGTCTGCATGAGATTCTGTAGGGTGTCTCTGGAATGCTGCCAGGAATTCCGTCACAGCCCTCGGCCCGTGCACTCGGCCCGTGCACTCGGGTCGGCTCACTCCTCGCTCCTTCTTCCTCCTCCTCCTCCTGCGCTCCTCCTCCTCCTCCGCCTCCTCCTGCTCCTCCTTCTCCAACTCCCCCATTCCTCCTCCTCCTCCACCACCACTTCCTCGTCCTTCTCCTCCTCCTCCTCCTCCTCCTCCTCCTCCTCCTCCTCCTCCTTCATCCTCCGACGGAGCTGTCGCCCACCACGGAGTTGCCAGCCACCACGGAGCTTATACTATCAGATTTCTCGGTGCGCGCGTCACCCCACGGGGGGGGACGCACACATAGTGTGAGTTTGTTGAAGTGACGCTGACACTACGCAACGCCCGAATGGAGCGACACTCTGCCCAGCCTGGCCGACAGGACCCCGCCCCGGCGCATGCCTCCGCCGGCTCGCCGGCGTCGCCCACGCTCGTCCTCTCAGCGGGGCCGCCGCGGCGAAGAGGGAAGAGCTCCGATCCGACGAAAGCATGCGGGAAGCGCAGGGAGGGGGCAGGATCCTCCTCCTCCTGCTCTCCTCCTCCTCCTCCTCCTCCTCCTCCCCCTGCTCCTCCTACTCCTCCTGCCTCCTCCATCCTCCTCCTACCTACCTCCTCCTCCTGCCTCCTCCTCCTAGCTCGCTAAAGAATCCCTCTTCCTGCCTCTCCTGGCCACCCGGGGGCCCACCGAGAGTGGGTCGGGCTCGGCCCCTGGGGAGGCAGGGTACCGCCGGGACTCAAGCTCGGAGCGAAAAGCCCCCGCACCCCGGGGGACGCCGCCAAAGTGCGGTTTCCTTCCCCCGGGGGGGTCGCCAGGTCCCGTGGCCTCCCCCAGGGCGGTGCTGGGTCCCCCCCAGCACTCGCCGTCCTGGGGCGGGACCAGCGGCTCGTCTCTGTCGTGTCGTTCGTCCGTGTCGTGTCGTGCGTGTCGGTCGTGGCCGTTTCGTCCCCCGTCGTGTCGTGTCGTGTCGTGCCGCCCTTTTTTTCTTTTTTGGGGGGGGGTCGGTCCTGGGGTCCGGTCCTTTTTTCGGTCCTGGGGCCCGGTCCCGGTTCCCTGGGGGCGGGTGGCGCGGCGCCGTCTTTTTCGCTAAAGGCGGCGCTGCGCTGCCCCTTTCTCTGGGGTCCCCGTCGTTTTTTCCCCGTGTCGTGCCGGCCGGGCTCGCCCGCCGGCCGGGCGCGCGGGGCGCCGCGCCGGGGCGGCGGGCGCGGCGGCGCGTCGCTGGGCTCAGTGTGCCTTGTGCATGCAGCGGGAGCATAGGTGCTCAAAAAAAATCCTCCTCCTCCTGTCCAAATCGACGCTGCCGCTCCGATGCGACGAACACCTACGGAAAACGCGCCCGCAGTGGCCACAAACCGTAAAACAACAGCTGGCGACGTCCGAACCCTACCCCAACACCAACTATCGATTCTCTTGAATTTCATGGGAGGCGGCGGTAGAGTTCGGATTTCGCCACGTGCTCGACGAATTCCGAACCCTACCCAGCCGCCCATCGAGTTGACAAAGTGAGGGAAGGAGGGAGAAGAGGAGGAGGAGGAGGAGGAAGGGAAAGAGGAGGAGGAGGAGGAGGAGGAGGAGGAGGAGGAGGAGGAGGAGATGGAGGAGGAGGAAGAGGAGGAAGAGGAAGGGAGGAGGAGGAGGAGGACAAGGGGAGTGAGTAGAGGAGGGAGGAGGAGGAGGAGGAGGAAGAGGAGGAGGAGGAGGAGGAGGATGAGGAGGAGGAGAAGGAGGAGGGAGGAGGAGGAGGAGGAGGAGGAGGAGGAGGAGGAGGAGGAGGAGGATTAGATTAGATTAGACAGCGCCTTAGGAAAGGTCGGAAGGTGAACACACCAAAGACTGGCAAGGTTACAAAAAATTATGCCATCGATTGAGAACTGGCTTCTTTGGCCTTGACTCGAGCAAGTAAGGCAGCCATTCTCTGCTCATACTGTGGGGCCTCTTCGCTGGAGGAAAAACCTCTGGGGACGGACGACACAGACTGCACCTCTTTCGGGCTTGCGAGAGTCGCATCAAGTCGAGAGATGGGGATGGCCTTATCCAAGCGTTCCCTCAACCTTGGGTTAGGCCCTAGCCCCCGACGAAACGCGCTCAAAACCTCGAGGCCCTTAAACGTGGGTGCAGCACAAGACTTAGCAAGTTTGATCATCCTTCCCTGAGTCCAGCCACCACAGTTGAGACACAGAAATTGTTGCTCCTTAGTTTCGGTGCGTCCAGAACCCGAGACAGGACCCGAGGAAGCACCAGAAGCAGTTTGAAGAGCCGTTCCCGACACAGCAACGAGAGAATGGCCCATGGGATTCGCGAGCAACTTAGCTATCGCCGTGGGCGTGCCCTGACATCCATCAGCGGGGCGATCACCAGACGAGCTGACTATCAGGCAGTGAACACACTGAATTCCAAGCTCAGTCCGACGCCATTCGTGCCAACTACGCTTGGCTCGTGACCGCTGCTGACTCTGCGGGGCACGTCTCCACCTCAACTCATTCCGAAAAAGCGGGAGGCAGGCACTGGCAAGCTTCACAAAAATCCCAGCTCTCCTCTCAGCCTCCTCAACAGACTGCAAGAAAGCAGGGGTAGGGGTGGGATGGGAGGCCAGGGCCAACTTCGCATGGTTGTCCACAATCTTATTGGCCTGGCCGAAACGATATTCATCACCTGCAAGCTGGTTCAACTCTTCATCAGAGCGGTGGGCCTTCACATGAAAAGCCTCCAAAAACTTGGAACCATCAAGCTCAAAAGCGAATTTTCGGATGCCAGAAAACTTATTCTGAGCCTCTAACTGTTTGGCCACAGGTCTCTGAATGTGCTGGATCACCCCAAGACAATCGAGACCGAGCCGAGTCGGGCGATCAGCGACCTGGCCACACAACGCAGCAGCAACATGCTCCGCAGCAGCTGGGCTCTGGGGGAGGGTGCCTGGAACAACGCCTCGTAGCACAGCCTCCATGTCTGTCGTATTCGGCGAGAGCAAAGCAATCGACCATGCCGCGCGCCGGAGCGGCCTAAGCATCTGCTTGGTGGCCGAGCCGTCGGCCGCGAGTTCAAGCGGCTGTCCTGGCGGAACGAGGGCAGCTAGTTCCTCGGGCTGACGGTCGAGCTCGTTACCCTGGCCATCGAAAATCTCACAGGCCGAGCTGAGGGAGGGAGGAACAAGCTGGGAGTCATCATAGACAAAGATGCCTCGAGTGCGCAGACAATCCTCGGTCTGAAGGGCAACCTGCAACGACTCATTGGGGATATCTTCGCATGCAATCTCACGGGCAGCCAGCACATCTGGTCTAGTGCATGTGTAGATGCGATGATGCGGGGTATCAACCTGCCCACACTCACAACGACCACAACTAAGATACCCCGCATCTTGGGCCCTCTTCTCGGTCCAATTGGCATCACACGCTGCACATTTTAACAAAAACTGCTGCTGTCGAGTGAAACTTCTCACGCGGGGAACCATCTTGTCCCTGACCAGGTCCAGAGTGGCCCGAAAACCAAGAGGGAAACCGAGTTTTTGGCCCAAGGCCAGCTCAGCCTGCCTCTGGAGGCCTGCTTCAAGCAACTCCTGCAGCATGCGAGGTGACACTAAACTGATATCGATGGGATTCTGATGGTGATCAATCCAAGCACACGCCTCGGGAGCCGACCAACCTGCCCTCTTGAGACACAAGACAACTCTACTGAGCGGGCCTCGACTATTCTTCCAGTCACCGACGCTGCTCGCATTAGCCTGTTGCCACAACGACACGAGGGCAGGGAAACTTAAAAGGGCTCTCTCGGGCGCTACTTTGGAGATCCAAACCATCCTACTCCATTGCAAGACGGGGCCCAAAGCAGCACGGACGTCCCATTCTCCAAAGAGGACCAATTTAGCACTCGCTGAAGTGCCACCGTGCATGGGCGCCTGCCGCCTCGCCTGGGCTCTGCGTATTGACGCCAATTCAGCATCCGAAAACCCCAAGACCTCAGAACCATACGACGACGCAGGAGCCAGGCCAGTACGCAGGACCCCCTGGAGGACTTGTCTTGGCTTGCGTTTAATAAACTTGCTAAACTTACTGATCTTTTTGGCACGCTTTTGCATAGCCTTCAACCTACCCCTAAGTTTGGGTCTCATGCCTTTAGCAGCACGTCGCAAACCAGCGGCCGAATCGACTCCGAGATAAGTGACTGCCTTTCTTGCAATTTTGCATTGCATCTGGAGACTTGCTGCTACATCTTTAGCCAAGTCCTCCGATGACGCAACTACAGCAATCTTATCATTCAGTGTTGCACCAATATTACGACTGGCAATCTGGAAATCTTTTCCCGCCGCCACCGCTAGATCCAGAGCTCGCTGCCTGTCTGCAGCAGAGATCTGAATGGCTGAGTCATCAATGTACGACATGAAACTTACGAGCGATGGCTGACGTGAAACAAACCAGTCGAATTCACGAACCGCGTGTATTTTTATGCACAAGTCATTGAAGCAATCACCTGCTGGAAGACCGAACTGTGCATGCATGCAATCGAGAGAGTGATGCTGACGAAGCCTCAATATTCTTGGGGCTTGCCAAACATTAAAAACTAACTTTAGCACGGGAGACGGCACTCGAAACGCTATGCATTTATCACGCAACTGAATGAGATCAATCGTCTCATAATATTTACTGTAGTCGGCAACAACAAGAACCGAAAAACGATGGCTGGCCACATCGGCTTCGCTCCTGGCCGCTAACACCCAAGCACAATCCACAGCACCCCTCCCCCGAGTAGCCCCCCAGTACCCGCGGCCCAAAGAACCCAAAACATCATTGAGCATGGGGCGGCGGAGCCTTTGCCAAATGCGATACATGCCAGAGTACAGTACGATTAGCCTATAACCGCTTGTCGGTTTCGGCAGCATTGGCATTAAAACCCAAAGCAATTGTCGGGGCAGGAGACCTATCGCTTCGCAGCACTGCCAAAGTTTTGCAAGCACCATGAGGCCACGATCATCTAGCAGCTGAAAATGCCGAGGGTGCAGTTGATCGAGAGCTCTTGCAGTACCCTCAGGAAAGGACCGAATCACTTTACGTATGTCCTCAACGTTCGCAACTGGAAAAGACTCTCTATCAGGGATCCATGCCTGAGGGGGAATCGCTCCAGCTTTCCAGAGCGCCTTATACATACGAGCTTCATGCTGCACAACGCTATGGGGGTCAGCCGTAGGGCCTAAAGGATCATGGACGACCGTGGGGGGGCACACACTCCGAACCTTGGTGATCCTACGTAGGCCCCTGGCTCCCCCTAATGACGCAGTTTCACACCAATCATTCCAATCTGCATCGGCTTCGCGATTAGCAGTTCTCTGGGCAGCTTCAACATCTCCTGTAATCTGCTCAAGAAACTCTAGAACAGCATCCTTATCAAGTTGCCCATCATGAAACAACTCACGCGCATGCTTACATGAGTTGTCTAGCCTAGCGCCGAGACCAAAGCCTGGATAGTCGTCAGCAGCAAAGGCGGCAACCTCATTAGCATATAGGACCTGCTGCTCGACATCCTCGTCGTGAGACGACATCTGGAGAAGGGTCTGCACAGCATTACGCAACCAAGACCACCCCTCAGCGAGCAGAACCTTCTCCGAGATGTTGGGGACAGGGTAGTCCACGCTAACCCACCTCGGTGCTATATCTCTACCGAAGCCTGCAAAGTTCGTAGCATCTGCGCCCGTGCATTCAGCTACGTACCTGGCAGTTCTTTTGGCGAAATGGCCCCAGGCAGCACTTAAAACTCCAAAAACCACCCCAGGATCAGCCTGCTCATCATGAGCCAACTCCGAACAATGATCGACGAGACCCTCGACGAACGACCAACTAGGGGGAGCAGGCTGAGGTCCAATGGGGGCCGTGACTGGAAGCTTGGGTGCGGCGGTGTATACCAGATGCTGGATACCATGCCCGTCACTCGCAAGCTCCAAGATTACTGGTCGATGTGGACGCACTGGCCACTTCTTGTCAACACTTACTGCCTTAAACGCTCGCATGCACGGATCATTGAGCCCGAAAAAATCGATGACAGAAGATCCCGTCCCACCTCTACACGTGTAGTGCGATGGGGAGACGAGGGTAGCACTGGCAAGAGCACTGAAGCCGCAAGCTTCAACAGCACTAGGTGTCATGTTCCAATCCCCCCCGACTAAACAAGGTCCCTCCACCCCACTGAAACGCGTGCCAACTGCAGCTAAATACCTGGCATTCAGAGTGGTCGCGCCGATACTCGGCACTAGGTAGAGGTTGATGGCATGCAACGGCGGCCATCCTGGCAAGTCCAGTACCACATGTAGCACACGATGCTGAACCACCTGCTCATGGAGTCCAGGGGGAACTCGAACTCCACATTGACTACGAACAAATATGGCGACTCCAGCTGTCGGTAGTACTCCAGCGGAGGGAAGTGCAGGCAGTGCCAACATCTGCCATCCTCGTCCACTGATCCACGTCTGCAGCGACTCGAGCTCGCTCTCCAGGTAGCCCGTCTCCTGTACCATGACAACTGTAGCACAAGAACGCTGAAGTCGCTTTTTCAGTGTCCGTTTACCTCCATTGGCATTGAATGACTCCAACATGTGAGACGGCGCCATCAGCATAGCGGGGGCTGCAGGAATCACACTCTTTGGTCGCAAACCAGTCACACGTGGTATCATCCTGCCCAGCTTCTTGTGACGGTCCATGCAAGGGTCTGCAGGGACCGACTCTGCCGAGGCATCATTGGGGCTAGGAGCTGCACTTTTGCCTCTTGACCTGCATCTCGGTAATCTTAGCCTGGAAGTCTTCAAAGCTGTCTGCACCCCAGAGCTCCTGCAAACTGTTGTCATCGAGCTCTGAGTAGCTGCGCTTGTCGGTGGCGGTGTCACCAGTGGGAGCTGCAGGCATCTCGGCGTCAGGGGGGCTCGCATCCGCAGCACCTCCAGAAGCGCTTGCAGCTGAAGCCCCAACACTGCCATCAGCAGGGCCAACCACACGAATATTTTTCTGGATTTCCTCCCACGCGGCGCTCTTGAAGAAGGCCTCGACACCTTCGTACTTGGAGTACATATGGTCGAGATTGTCGATCTCAATCTTGATGCCTGCTGAGGGTACCTTCGCCTCACCAGACTCGGCAGCCAGTAGAGCAGATGTACGAGCAACTTCGTTAACCAACTCTGCCACTTCAACACGCTTGGTCTCGAGCTTCGTCTTACGCTCCTCAATCGATAGACGCAACTCTTCAAACTGCTTTTCTTTCTCTTCCAACTCTATTGCTTGTCTGGCCACCGCTTGTCGTGCACGCTGCAACTCATTGGTGGCCCTCCTATGCGCCGTGGTTGGATTCCGCAGCTCTTTGATATTACCACGTAGTACTTCCAACTTTGCCTTGATACTGGATCGCAACTCATCAAACTCATCACCTGAAGGGACCTTTTTGAGCGATTCCTCCAACTGGGGGAGGAGGAGGAGGAGGAGGAGGAGGAGGAAGGACGTGGCAGGGCGACGTAGCCTGGAGGGGCTGAATCGGGAACGAAGCCCCTTATTCGGCCCTAGAAGAGACTGGGCGAAGGAGGAGCCATAGAGGAACAGCCGTGGAAGGACCTGAGGAACAGCGAGCCCCTTCCGAAGCCGAGCGGTCCCTGATTTCAGCGCCTTCACTGCACGGTCACGAGCTCGTGCTTAGCGTGTCACGGCGGTGGCCCCAGTGACACGCATGCCCTGCGAGATGATGGCGTGTCGTTCCGCTCCGCGGCGCGGGAAGCCGGGAAGAAATCGGAGCGCTGTTGCCTGAAGACCAAGTTTTGGTCAGCGTGTCGCGACGAGGCGTGGTGGGTGGGCAAAAACCGGCGGCGCGACGCTCTAGTCAAAAGCTCCTCACCGCATACTCCATTCCTCCCCTTTCGTCGTCATGTTTCCTCCTCCTCCTCTTCTGCTTATTCGTCTTCTTAGAAAAAAAGAACTGTTGGTATCATTATCCATATTACTTGTATTACCCGTATTATAAGTTCTACTCTTATTAGCATCAGTATTCGTAGTAATATGCGTCGTATGGTTATAATTAATATTATTACGATGAAAATGCTTATTCATATTATGATACTACTTAGTACTTAGTAGTCCCATTACTAGCTATTGATAAATAATACTGTACGTATTAATTTTCCCTGCTGGCTGTTACTATGATTGTTATTTTCTTCTGCTTAGTATTATTGCTCTTCCTCCTCATCCTCCTCCTCGTCCTCGTCCTCGTCCTCCTCCTCAACCTCCTCATCCTCCTCATCCTCCTACTCGGCTTCCCCCTCCCCGGTTTTCCCTGTTCCTTTTTCAGGGGGAGGCGGGAGAGCAAGAGGCGGAAAGAATGGGCAGCGGCGGGACAGACAAGGGGACGACGCAAAGGGAGGATCGTGAGCAGGTGGATTCGAGAGAAAGCGGGGAGGAAGCAGGGCGCAAGGTGGATAGGGGGCGGAACGGAATGGAATTGTCAGTTCGCGATGCGAAAAGTTTCACGACAGAGGGATGACGCCACTTGCCCATTGTTTCGGCAACGACAAGAGCCTTGGCCAAAGCTCATCCCCGACCCGATCCTGGGCACATACGACTGTCGAGACATGCATACTGCACGTGTACACTCGACTGTACGCGTCGAGCATTCTCGGATGAGCCAAACCCGCGTGCTTCGCAAAATCCGAGTTTCAGGCGGCTGTGACAGCGAAAGCCTGCGCGAAGAATACAGCCACCCCCGCACCAGCTGCAAACAACTGGAAACAGCAAATCCGAAGCCGTTCAGTGAGCTGCTTTGTCGTGGCGGACCCTCGGCATCTCCCACACACTAGCGGCCACTTCCCCGAGACAGCCTAGGCGGTGCCAAAACGGGCAACAAATGGCAGGGGCAGGGGGGGGGACCGCGCGACGCCCATCTCCACCCTGACGAGGTCTCGGACCAGCAATCATCGAATCCACGATTGTACTCAATGCATCCGACAAGCGCAAAAGTTCAGCTGTTTCCTCCGCCAACCAGGCGGCTGGCTCATTACCGATCACACTGCAGCTTCCCAAGCCTCGTACTGTAGCTTCCTCTCTCGACAGGTGCGAGCTCACGGAGAGAAATGAGACCTCGCTGCCCTTTGCCGCAGGCATGCGCCGCCCGATGGCCCAGCACAGATCCGCCGCAGCGTCGGCAGCCATGGCGCCAAGATACATTTGCCTCCTCGATCCGTTCTCGACCCCCCTCGTTGTCTGTTAAATGCTTGAACGGCCCCCTGGCGCTCCGAATGACGAGTTCCAGCGCCGCGAGTTCTCCTCGATGCACAGTCTGCCGCCAGCCTTGTAGAGGCCCGCGCGCCTTCAGTCCTAGACGAGCTGGTTCGGCGCACCCGACGATAACGAAAGCAAGACCTACTCAACGCAGCTTGGGCGAACGCGCGTTCCATCCTCAGGCAGCGCCTCCGCGCGCGAGAAGCCGTCAAGCCGACGAACTCGCGGCAACAATCCCTCCACTGTCGAGCTGCGAAACTGAGAAGCCCCAGTCCACTGTCTCCCGCGGCTGTCGCGCCGCCGCCCATTGCCTGGGGGCCACCCCCTGGACCAGAAGCACTCGCATTGTTGGCGAAGCCCTGCTGGCCGAGCCACGGCATGCTCGACTGTCGCGATTCCGCGGGCATGGCCAGCACCAGCGGAGAGGATTATTCCGACCCCGGTTACCATGTAGTTGGGAGCGAAGGCACAAGTGGAACACCTCGCCACCAACGTCAAACCACGCGCGCGCTGCCGTGCCCCTCTAATCGCCACCGCCAGCAGAGTCTCCGACCACTGAGCTCATTCGGGCATCTCTCTCAGCCTCCGCAACACGATGCGATGTGAATCCTCGTCAATTCTCCCCTGGCATCCCTTCTCCGCAGAAACGACTGACTGCCTGACTGCCCCCGCGCGCAGGAGAGAACTGCCTTGGCGATATCTGATTGCACGTCGCCGAGGTCTTCAGGGCTCGCGCACATTTCTGGGGGGCGCCGACCAGCCCGCCCACTCGCCCACCCGCCGCGATGGAGCTGCCAGAGCGAGGGAGCGATCGGGCCCCACGCGCACTGTGGAAGGGCGGCAATCACTGCACGGAATGGCCCGCGGCGGCGGCGAGCCCCCCCAGCGCGAGCGACGGCCTTCAAATCCAGAACTATTGGACTCCATTCTCCATCGACTAGGGCGCGAATCTCGCTGTGAGAAGTCCACGATAGTAGCCGTTCTTTATTGCGCCCCCTGTTGAACTGAATCGCCGGGCCCTGCTGCAACGCGCGAAAAACTAACGTCGCAACGGAACAGCGCCCTCTGCGGTCGGGCCCGCACCCCGCCCCCGACCCGCGTCGTAATTTCCGCAACTTTGCCCCGAACACCCCGTGGATTGATGTCCACTACGCGCAGCCGTCTGCCCCGTCACCTTCCCCAAACTGGCTCTTACTGCGCACTGGCGACTGGCTCTGGCCCGCGCGGGAAAGCGGCGCTTGCGTCGGCCTGCCTCGATGATCACCCCGCGCCGCGCGACGCGTGCAAGACGTCTGCCGGCTACAAGGTCGACTCTTAAGCGCGGCGCCCGAATCGCCGGTCGCACGCGGTAGACGCGCCGCCCCAGGGCAACCGCGACGGCCTGCGCTCGCCAGCACGCCTTCGCTGGCAACTGACAAAGTCCCCCCTGCAAGAAACTCGAGCGTCTCTGAAATTCATTCGACCATGCTGCAATAAGCCTACCACGAAAATACCAATATCACCGACCGCTATCCGAGAGCTCTGGCTCGGATTACCTGCGGCGAGGCGCCGAGGGGCCGACCGGGTCGCGCGCGCGCTGGACCTCGCCCCGTCGCGTCTGCCCTGAATGATGGACCACGCGGGTTGGCCAGGGCGCGACGTCGACCCAAGCTGCATCATCAACCCCGGCGCCGCACACAGCCGGAGCTCCAAGCACGGCGCTGTCGGGGGGAAGTCGAGCTTCAGCGGCGCGCGCACCAAAAGTGCCCGCGCACGCGCGCCATGGGAAAGGCTGGCCATCTAACTAGGACGGCACGCGCACGCGAGACCCCCGGCGCCCCACGCGCGCATATATGCATACACATCCTCGCACAACGTTCTGAGAACGGCCGCAACGCACAGTTTCGTTTGAATGTTGCGCCCCAACCTTTTGAAGCAACCATAATTTCGAGACGCCCTCTGGTCACCGACCATATTCTTCACGCCATGCCGATGAGAACGATCACTCGAGCTCCTTTAGCCTCCTCGGGGAGAAGGCGGCCCTCCACGACTGGGAGCTGCCGCGGCCATGCCATGGCTCTTTCTCCTCGGCTGTCGATAGCCTGACGAGCTCCCCCAAGGCCTGCAGCGGGGGCCCCTGGACGCCCAGCGGCGCAAGTCCGTCGACCCCGAGCCCCGAGCCCCGGCCAGGGCATCATTCGCTTCAACGCTTTGCCCGGAGAGCTCACGCCGACGGGCTCGAGCGCCACCGGCTCCGACGCCGTGCGAACGGGGCGAAACAACTGAACGGCACCTTCCTCGCCCGCGTTCTCCGACGCCCAAAGTGCACGCCATTGCTCCACTTTGTGATCAACCACGTCCATTGGGCGACGCGATGCATCTACAATCTCGACGGCGCACTCGCCCACCGCAAGGGGCGACCCCCTGAGACTACGAAATAACGATCCCGCGGATTCAGCTGACGCGACCCACGATCTAAACTCAGCCAACGATTCGCCGATTGAACGACTCTGCGCTTTCTCCGCCACTCGGAGAGCACCCTGTTCCAAGAATATGAGAACGTCAACGGCCGCCTCGCCGACGCGCGCAAGTGGACCCACCCAGGCCCCCAAGATGGATCGGCGTCTCGTAGTCCGCGACGGACTCCGCCAGGGGGAACGGCGGCGAGACGCCAGCATGCGCGTCGACGATGCTCCGGCTGAACCTCTCCGCTGCCCCTCTGGCAATGTCAGAGCAGTTGCAGCAAGACCGCGCGCGCGCATGTCTGCCATCTGATCTCGAGTTGCCACCTCCCTGACTTTGCGGGGCACGTGCACCTCCTTGACTCTGAGTCTCGGACCCTGGGCGCGACTGGCTGAAAAACTCATGTCTGACTCGCTTCACCCCTCTGACTGCGACGCGCCAGAACCGCCCGCTCAACTGCTGCGATCCCGCGTCGCGCAAGCGGCACTGGTGGCAAACAAGTGCTTCAGACCTCCGGCAGAAATGGCTACTCAATCACATGCAGGTGGCCACGCATTACTCCCATTCAGCCCAACTCTACCGACTCTCTCGCGCACATGAACCCAGGCGCCGTCAGAATCGCGAAAAAGCGGGCTCCCGCTGGGCCCCCTTGGCAGCGAGACCTCCGGGGGTCGCAACGGGGAGTGCCGTCCGAAGTCGGGCTTGGGGCGGCCTCATATTGCATTCCATTTGCACGTCGTCCATTTCTAACCGGGCCCATGTCCAGTTGCGCTCGTTTCGAATTGTTCCTGGCCAGAAAGGGGCCCGGAAAAGAACAATTAGAAATGAAAGGATCTTGGCCCAACCAAAAAATCAAAGAACCTTCGAAGAATTAGACATGCACAGTGTGCACATTATCACAACAATCGCGAGACGCCGCGGGGCGCGGCCAAGGTTCAGGAGGGGGGGGACAGCAGTGGCAGCAGCAGCAGGAGGAGCAGCCGCGAACGGAGGAGAGGAGCTCGGCCTCAGCCTGAACTCAGTTTCGTCTGCCGACGGGGCCCCCCTCGAGGTCGGGCCCCCAACCCCAGGCCGCTTCTCCCCCGAACAGATTACTGTCCGAGATGACCTCCAACCGACGATGAACCAATCCATATAAGGCCGCTCGTTTTGCAGCGGCCAATTGCTTGAGCTCAAGATACTTTCTACGAGACTCCGAAAGCGCGGGCCCAAGTGCGGCCCCCACTCTAGGACGACCTTCCTGGGGTAACCTCGCTGGCAAATCGAGAGCTCCGACTAACAATTGCGTCCCCGACCCCCGCATGCGCACCTGGAACTAGATGTGAATACTCCACGGGACTTGCACAAAGAAGGCGATGGTGACTTCGGTCTAGGATCCCGCTGCACCCGCGGTGCACGAGGCCACTAAATCACATGTGAATATCCCCCCTCCGATGGACGGGACGAAACCAGCATTGGCAAGGAATGGGGCTGAAATGCGGAAATCACCGATGACGAGCCACGGTACTCGCAACGCTCTGACTAGAGCGCTTAGCTTGTGCTATATGATGAGGCCGCCGCCTGTCTTTCCTACAGGTGATGGACCATGAAGCACGACGACGACAAGACCGAACCCTCGAAAATGAACAACAATCGCACAGAAGCAATCATTGGCACTACCCTGCCGTGCCCTGAAGCCTCCATGTCGAGCAGCTGACGGCGCATGAAACTGACGATTTCATCCTCCAAGAAACCACGATCCACCCTCATTGGCTCTACAATCAGTAGCGTCACTGCGGGCTTGTCCTGACGGGCGAGCATGGTTCGGTTTGAGATTGAGTCCACAAGCCTGCGCCTCTTTGTGCCGCTGCCGCGCTGCATCTGCTGCCACGTGGGTCTCCACGAAGGCCCAAAACTAATCCTGCTGCACATTCTCCATATGGCCATGCTTGAGAATGTTTCGTGAAAATCCCATGCACGTCACATTGACAAAAAACAGGCGACATTCCTCATCATGCGGCTCATACTGAAAGTCGACTAGCACAGGCTGATTGAACGATGATATTGAAACCGACGTTGTCTCCGCACAGGATTTGCTGTCACCCAGGACCTGAGAACTTGAAGTGGCTGACAGCGAAGCTACTGTAGCCACAGGAGCTGCATCTTCATCGACAGGAACACGCGTGAAGCGCAAATCAAACATGTTGATGATTGTGGCGTTGGACCTGACGCCGCTGTTCGTCGGAGCATCCCGCTCCCCCTCCGTGGGAGGCTCCGACTGTAGCTCTCACGCGTTGCTCTTCGGGCCCTTGCTCTTGCCGCTCTTGCCGTTGCTGATGGCTGCCGCTGCGTTCTTGACGTCCTGATGCGTCTGGGCCACCGCCTCAACTGCCGAAATCTTGCTGATCGAGATGGCCACCGCGCTGGCTGTCAAGGCTGGGTCAGCGCTGCCACCTTCACCAGTGGATGCTGCTGCACGGGCCTCCCCAAAGCCCGCCGTTGCAGCTGACTGGGGTGCTGCCGCGCTGGTCCCCTCGTGGTCGACGGGTATACCGATGGCCTCGGAGCCCAAGTCGCCCGGTGTCTCGGCCTTCCTCTTCTTCAACACTTTGGTGTTGATCGCCTCATGCAGCGCTTTCGCCCTGGCGACGCGCCGCTTCACGTCGTCGGACTCGACTGCAAGCTGCGTCCTGTGTTGCTGCAGCCCCTGGCGGATCAGCCTGAGTGCCCCCTTCTCGGAGGCCTTCTTGGTCTGCCTCGGCCAGAACTGCAGATCTGAGCCCCGGCTGCTGGGGTGCAGGGTGGACAGGGGGAGACGGCGGCGAAGGGGAGCGGGGGTGGAGGAGGCGGGGGTGGAGGAGGCGGAGGAGGAGGAGGAGGGGGAGGAGGAGGAGGAGGAGGAGGAGGATGAGGAGGATAAGGAGGAGGAGGAGGAGGCAGGGCAGAAGGAGAGGGGGCGGAGGAGGAGCAGCGGGGAGGTGGCCGTCGGTCTCGAAGAGCTGGATGGAGGAGCCATGGTGCTGGACCTCCCCCACGCGGCGGACCTCCACGCACCTGTGGGCGCCCCTGACGCGGCCGTCCGTGCACTCGCCGTCCCCGGGGGCGGCCCTCTGCGCTCCGGAGGCCTGGGCGTCGCACCTTCGGCTGCCCCGGGCATCGCAGCACGCGACCCGCAGGCGCGCGGGCACGGAGCTCCACACGCAGATCGAGCACGCGAGCCGAGCGCGAGGCGTTCGCCAAAACCGCGGGCCGACACGTGCGCACCGAGCCAGCACTCAGTGTTTTCGGCCGGGGCGTTCCCGAGCACGGCACGTGCCGCGTGTCAGCACGGGCGTATCAGGGCCGCTAGGCCGCTGAGCGCCGCGCTTGGCGAAGAAGGAGCGCGCGACCATCTCCGCGAAGAGCGGAGGGTACGGGTGCCCGACGTGGACGTAGAACTGCTTCCAGGCCTCGTTGCTCGGCATGTAGAGGCACCCCCCGTGCAGGAGCGACGGCCCGTAGTCCTCGCAGGATCAGTCGGCATCGCATCGGGAAGTCGGGTCGGGTCGGAATGTGCGGCGCGGATCGGGCTGCCTCGGCACGGAACCGGAATCGAGGCGGCTCGGCTGCGCCAGAAGGCACCACAGCACCATGCAAGCATCGGACCGCACCGTACCGTCGGAACGGCAGGATCGAGTCGGATCGGGCTGGCCGAAATCGGTGCCGCATCGGATCGGTTCGATCGGATCGACATGGACTCCGCCTTGTCGCGCACGTAGCTCAGGATGTGTTGCGAGTGGTACATGGTCGGGACCTCTGGGGGAAAAGAAGATGCCGATGCCGCTACTCCCCAGACCTCTCCTGGGGTGGGTTCTGACCAGAATAAAACCCCACCAGGGCTTAGGTGGCTTAAGGCGTTTCCTCTTCCAACCCTTCTTCCCCTTCGGGGAAGGGCTATCACTGGTCCCTCTTAATATACACCCCCTCCCCCATCCGACCAGCGACAAACCCGGGAACAAGCGGGCATACACACACACCACTATCCCCTGCAAAAACACAATACGAATGCACTTGTTACCAAAATCTGGGTCATTCGCGGACGCCCCGCGATTGCTTTGCATTGGCTTTTGACAGGGACCGCGGCGGGGGGTGTCGGAACATTGCCTGCTGCGCGCACGGCCAGCATCCCCCCACCAACCCCTTGCAAAAAAAGCACCATACGACTTGCAACTTGCACCAACATCTGGACCGTGCGCGGACGCCCCACGATCACTTCGCATTCGTTCTTGACAAGGGCGCCAGGGGGGCTGGTTCGCACTGACAAGGCCAGCGGAGGGAAGGGGGGCCGGCCTGCTGCCTGCTGCGCACAGGCCCACCGTCCACGTCAAGAGCTTTTTTTGATCCGCGAGTCGAGAGCGCACCTCTTCCGGTCGAAGCTAAGCGGGCCGCGCGAAGCTTGAATTAGCCAGAGATGGGAGAGGAAGAGGGGGGCGCAGCCTCAGAAGGAGGCCGGGAGGAGGCAAAGCCTCGGGATCAGGCGGTGCCGTAGTCGACGTACTTGCAAAGGAGCGCCTTTTCCATGAACCCGGTGGCGCACACGTCAAGAACACAAGCAGAGTTATTGCGGGTGCCCACCCGCACACCATACACAATGTCCGCCGACCCGCCGCCACGGTGCTTTGCTACTTGGGCATGGCTGGCGGGAGGCTCACTCCCAATGTGGCGCACCTGTTGCGCGTGGCGCACACGGCGCGTGCGGCGCAGCTCGCGGGCTTCGCGCACCTGGCTGGCGTCTGCAATAGTTTCCGATGGTTGTCGATGGGGGCCCCAGCCTCAGCTGAGACTTGAGTTCTACTTATGTGGTGGGATGGCGGGTGGGAGTGAGCGAGACTGCTTGCGGCGTTCTCGCTGAGAACTTGACCTGTCCACCTACCCCCTACCCCTGGGTCTGGACGGGGGGTCGCGAGTTGTAGGAACGTCCAACGAGGCCTCAGCGAGAAGACAAAAATATGCAAACTTCGTCGGTTTTGATCAAATGTTGGCCTCTTGGGGGAGGGGGCGCTCATTAAGGACCCCCCCCTCGTTGATCGATAGCCCCCCAGGTGGCCCAAGACGGCCCGAAAAGCCTTTAAGAGAGCCCCAAGAGGCCCCCAACAGGCCCCCAATAGGTCCCAAGAGGCCGCCCTAGAGGCACCTAAGAGGCTCAGATAACTCCCACAAGAGCCGGCAAGAAGCCCCCAAGACGCCCTAAGATGCCTCTGAGAGGCTCTGTAGACACTCCACGTGAACCAAGGAAGCATCCATGGGGCCTCTGGCCGACACAGCCCCCCCTATCTACAAATGATGGCACGCCCCCACGTTCAGGGCAGCTTCGCTGGGCATCGTGTGCCTGAATGGGTTGGTGGGGATGCGCGGAGCGTTCACAACTTCGAAGAGAATCCGGCCGTGGTGACCAGGGCCCTCTAGGACGACGAGATCATTTTTCCAGTGCGCGGCCCCAGAGGTCTCCACCCCGCCCTCGAGGCCAGCTCTTCGCCCCGCACTCGTGCTGGAGGGCCCAAGCCCCGACAGTGGCCCCCAGAGGCCGAAAGCTTGGGGAAAACGCCCAGATTGAAACCCTCGTGCCGTCCGTCTTCTCCACCCCTGGACCCCGGCCAGCGTCGTCAGCAGCGCATCGTATGCGCCCAGGTGCGCGGCCTCCCTGTCGGCGAGGCGCTCGTGGGCGCGCGTGCGGTAGGTGGCGTCGGGCGCGGGCCCGACGGCGTCAGCGGCCGGGTCGTCCTCCACCAACGCAGAAGCCTGCGGGAGTTCCTCCTCCTCCTCCTCCTCCTCCTCCTCCTCCTCCTCCTCCTCCTCCTCCTCCTCCCCCGTCGACGAAGAGGACGACGACGACGACGACGACGACGACGACGACGACGAGCACCACGACGACGACGACGACCATGACGAGGACGACGACGACGACGACGACCACGACCACGACGACGACGACGACGACGACCACGAGGACGAGAACGAAGACGGCAACGACGACAACGAAAACGACGACGACAACGACGACGACCACCACCACGACGACGACGATGACGACGACGACACAGAAAACGACGACAACCACGACGACGACGACAGCGACGAGGACAACGACGACGACGACGACGACAAGGACGACGACGACGACGACGAGGACAACGACGACGATGACGACGACGACCATGACGAGGACGAGGACGAGGACGACGACGACGACGACGAGAACCACGACGACGACGACGACGAAGACGACTACGACGACGAGAACGAAGATGGCAACGACGACGACGAAGACGACGACGACAAAGACGACGACGACGACCACGACGACGACGACGACGACAACAAAGAGGACGACGACGACGACGACCACGACGACGCCCTCGACGACGACGAAGACGACGACGACAAAATCGACGACGACGACGAACACGACGACGACAACGACGACGACGACAACGACGACGAGGACGCGACGACCACGATGACGACGACGACGACGACAAAAACGACGACGACGACGACCACGACGACAACGACGACGACGACCACCCAAAGACGACGACGACGAAAACGAAGACGACGACGACAACGACGACGACGACGACCACGACGACGACGACGACGACGACGACGACGACGACGGCGACGGCGACGGCGATGGCGACGGCGGCGATGACGACGAGCATGACGAGGACGACGACGAGAAGGAAGACACGAAGAAAACGACGACGACGACGTGGACGAGGACGACGACGACGACGACGACGACGACGAGGACGACGAGGACAACAACGATGAGGACGACAAAACGGACGAGGACGACGACAACGACGACGACGACGACAAAGAAGACAAGGACGACGACGACGACGACGGCGACGACGACGGCGGCGACGACGACCACGACGACGACGACGACTCAGACGACGACGCCGACACGGAAAAGCCAACGACGACGACGACGACGACGACCACGAGGACGACGACGACAACGACGACGACAAGGACGACAACGACGACGACGACGAGGACCGCGATGATAACGACGACGAAGACGACGACGACAACGACGACGACGAAAACAACGACGACAACGACGACAAAAAAGAAAAGAACGACGACGACAACGACGACGACGAACACGACGACGACAAGGAAAACGACGACGACGCAGAAAACGACGACGACCACGACGACGACGACGACGACCCAGACGACGAAGGCAACGAAATCGACGACGATGACGAAAAACACGACGACGACGGCGACGAACACGACGACCACGACGACGACGACGACAATACGACGAAGATGGCGACGACCACGACGACAACGACTACGACCACGACCACGACGACGACGAAGACGAAAAAGAAAGCGACGACAAGAACACGGCGACGACGACGACGACGACGACCACGGTGACAGGGACAACGACGACGACGACGACGACGACGACGTCGACGACCGCGACGACGGCGACGACGACGACGACGATGACGACGACGACAACGACGGCGACCACGACGACAACGACGACGCCGACGATAACGACGCTGAGGACGACGACCACGACGACGACGACGACGACGACGACGACGACCACGACGACGACGACGGCGCCGACGATGACGGCCACGACCACGACAACCACGATGACGACGGCGACGGCGACGACGACGAGGACGATAAGCACGACGACGACGACAAAAGGATGACGATGACGATAACGACGACGACGACGACGACGACGACAATCATGATTACGACAAGGAGGACGACGACGCAGACGACGACGACGACACCGACAACGACGACGACGACGACAAGGAAAACGACGACCGCCACGATGACGACGACGACGACAACGACGAGGACGACGACAACGTCGACGACGACGACGGCGACAACAACAACCACGACAATGACGACGACGCAGACGACGACGACGACGAAAACGACGACGAGAAAAAAGACGAGAAAAACGACGAGGACGACGACCACGACGAGTAGGACGATCACGACGACGAAGACAACGACGACGACAGCGACGAAGACGAAGCAGAAAACGACGGCGACCACGACGAGTACGACGACGACGGCGACGACGACGACGACGACAAGGACGACGAGGACGACGACCACGACGGAGACGACGACAACGACGACGACGACGACGACGGCGACGACGACGACGATGACGACGATAGTGACGTCAACGACGGCGACGACGACGACGAACATCACCACCACTACCACCACCACCACCGCGACGACGACGACGACGACGATGACTACGACGGTTATCCACTGTAACCGTCCTGTTACCCTCGGGTTTGTTACATAAGAGACGAAGAAAGAAAAAAAGAAAAAGCAAAAACAAAACGCTTCTAGCCACTGCGAACCTCGCCCACGAAAAGGTACCCTGGCCAAGATCAGAGGAATGGCCCGAGAATCTGAGCCCCTCCTGATCCGTTATCTCAGCGCCTTGATTGCACACCTCCTTTCTCCTCCTCCTCCTCCTCATCATCATCATCATCATCCTCCTCCCCCGTTTCGTCCTCCTCGTCTTTCCTCATCATCCTCCCCCGCTTCCTCCTGCTCCTCCTCCTCCTCCTCCTCCTCCTCCTCCTCCCCCTCCTCCTCCTCCTTCCCCGCTTCCTCATCCTCCTTCTCCTCCTCCTCCTCCTCCTCCTCTTCCGTTTCCTGTTTGTCTCCCCGTTCCTCCTCCGCTTCCCGGCCAGAGGCGCACAGGGGGCCTGGTGCGAGCGGCACGAAATACGCGCTGCTCCAATCCAACGTTTTACGCGAACCCATATTGCACCACTGAAGTTCCGCCCAGCAGCACGCGCCACTGTTCGCGGCCCGAATGGCCAGGCATTACACCGCCGCGGCGGCGGCGAATCCAGCGCTCGACCACGGACCACACCGATGCCGGCGTTTGCGGGCCAGCTCGGGCTGACAATCTCGCCCGCAGGATGCACGACGAGCTCATGGCGCAGATCCTGCACCGCCCAGCGCATGAGCTCCTTGAGCTCCCTCACAGCCGAGATCGCGGCGCCGCGGGCGTCGCTGTCCTGCGTGGCGCCCCTCTCGAGGCCGAGCAGGCGCGAGTTCGGCGGCATCTCATCGCGCCCCCGCGACTGGCCGTTGGCGGCGTCAAGCGGACGATCGAGGACCGAGGACCCGGAAAAAAACGCGCACCCGGGCGGCCCTGGACAGTTGCACCCCGCGTCCACACCCGATTTTTCTGACGGCGCGCCGCCCGCGCCAATCGGCCGGGCCCCCGTTTGTTCAGGCGCGCCGCGCCCACCTGGGCACCCCCTGAGTTCGGGAAGGCCGACGCCAGAATTCTCGCGAAAGGCGGCCGCTGCGTCTACCGCCTGGACCCCGGCGCGGGACTTTGCCCCAGCGCCCCTCCTGTACTTGCCGCCCGCGCCCTTCTTCTGCGTCGGCCCCTTGCTCGACTCGGGCCAGAACCCGCCGGGCGCCACGGCCGCGTGTAACGCGGGCGCGGCCCTGGCCTGGAATGTAGAAATCCACCGGTCGACGACGAGCGGCGACGAGGGCAATCGAAGAGCCGCATGGCCATAACTCATCAGATTCCGAACAGAAGCACACGCGCGCGATCGCGGCCACGACAACGCGGGCCCCCGAGAGCAAGACCTTCATTTCCTCGTCTTTTGAAATCTGCTCCCGGGACGGCGCGATGAGATACGTGAGCTGCTAGAGCGGGATCTCCACGCCTCGCCTTCGGCGCCAAGCTGCCGCCGAGCTTCTCCAACGCATCATCGAAGCTGTC
Source organism: Prorocentrum cordatum (assembly GCA_963575745.1). Taxonomy (NCBI): domain Eukaryota; class Dinophyceae; order Prorocentrales; family Prorocentraceae; genus Prorocentrum; species Prorocentrum cordatum. Next base: position 165,872 of record CAUYUJ010017058.1, on the reverse strand, counting down.
GTTCACGGCCTGGCGGAACGCCCCTAAGGCGAACGCCCCGGGCCTCCCACCTCGCCCACAAGGCGGGGCCCCCCTCGCGAGGGTTGAGGAACGCCTTCAACGGGGGCGCGCCCTGCTCGCACTCGCAACCGTCGTCAAACCGCGCGGGAAGCACCCTCTCCGCGGGCTCGCCTTTGATGAGATGAGAACGCTCGGCGGCGGCGACGATGGAAGGTTCGGGAAAGCGCTCCCCAACGTCGCCCTCCAGGGCGTAGATCTCGAGCCTGGACATCAAGGACGCAAGGGTCTTCGACGCCGTCGGTTCCCCCGCGCTGGCCTCGCCGACCACGAGCACGCCGTTGCGGCGAAGCGCCGGCAGGACCTTCGCGAGCGCCTCCTCGACGAACCACGACTCGATGCCCTTCAGAGCGAGCGCCCAGACAGCGAGGCGCCCAGCGCTGCCGCGCCCGCCCGCGCGGTTCTGCAACACTTGGATCGCACAGGGCCCCTCCCAACCGTGGATTTTCGACTGCGGGTCGTTGATTCCCTGGGGGGGAGGAACAACGGCACCGCTGGGCTAGCCGCAATCGTTCGGCGGCCAGAAAGTCCGCGCGGCCGAGGAGAGCACCGGGAGGTGGAAGGGGGCAAACGGGCTACTCAGATGGCGACGCGTTCCCCCGCCCAACTGTCCTTGTCCGCGAAGTCAATGAAGTGGTTGTTGCGGTCGCCGCAGGCCCCTCTTCCCAATGCGCCGGCGCCCCTCGAGCGTCTTATCCCACTCGGTCGACTGCTCGGCAGGCTCCGCCGCCGATGTCAGCGCAAGAAAATCTGCAAGCCGCCGAATTTCTCGACGAGATAACAGATCGCATTGCGCCCTGCCCTACGACCATTCCCACGCTTGCACACGTTGCCTGCACCGTGGCAAGTGGGTTCGCACGTGAACACCTTCAGGAAGTGGCCCTTCAGGTCAACGCCCTTGAAAATGTGCATTTTTGCCCTCGCCAGCGCCCGCGACGAAAATCTGCATGAAGCGCGGCCCGCAAGGTTGACTCTTCAGTTTGAACGGCGGAGGGGAGCCGCTGAGATTCGACTTCGCCGCAAGGTCCTCGACCGCGTCCAAGCGGCACGGTTGCCCCCGGGCGTCCATCCACCCAGTGAGGACACCTACGGCTTCCCCGTCGGAGCCTTGGATCTTCTCGCGCGCCTGGTTTATCAACAGGCCCCCAAAGTAGAAGATCTCCGCGCCCGCGCGGACGTTCGCGGGCGCAGCTGGAAGGCCCCAAATCTTCGACAACACCTCTTACCAGACGTGGCCGCGCGGGAGGCCAACGCGAAAGTGGGGCTTCATGCCGTCGGCGCGCGCGAGGGCTTCACCGAAGTTGATGCTCTTCTCCCCAACGGCGCCCCCAAGAGTCTCGCGGAGGGTCTTGGGGAGGATAGCATTCCCCCTAGCCACGGCAGCCGCAAGAGAAAAGCGCAGGCGCGAAAGAAGCGATCGATGAAACAGCTCGAGCCGATCGAGCAGCACGGAACTTCGTGGAAGGAAGACAGGCAAGGGCTCCATAATGTGCCACCCCATCAGAGCAGAGCGTCGGCGTCGGCCCCCCTGCGGGATGGCAAAGACAGCCCGTTTTAGGATGCCGTTGTTTCTGATGAGCGTTACTAACTCATGTCTCATCTGAGGGGGGCAGAGCTGCTGCACAATCACCATCATCAGCATCATCATAATCATCATCAGCAGCAGCAGCATCATCGTCATCACCGTCATCATCAGCATCATCATCATCAGCAGCAGCATGATGGTCATCATCAGCATCCGCATCATCATCAGCAGCAGCATCATCATCAGCAGCAGCAGCATGATGGTCATCATCAGCATCAGCATCATCATCAGCAGCATCAGCAGCATCGCCAGCATAATCCAAATCAGCATCAGCTTCAGCATCATCATCATCGTCATCGTTGGCATCATCACCAGCATAATCAGCATCGCTTTCATCATTACCATCATCAGCAGCATCAGCATCATCAGAAGCATCCCCTTCATCCTCCTCCTCCTCATCATCATCATCGTCCTCCTCACCATCATCCTCTCATTATTATTGTTATTATTATCCTCATCCTTATTCCCTACCTAGGCTCTGCCTAGAAGGGTTTTTACTCTTTTTGCTTAAAGGGGCCAGGCAGTGGGAACCGGCCCGGGCGGTTCCCCCAGGATCCGCCCCACGGTTCCCCCAGCTACGTCCCCTTAGCCTAGCGTTGCTTATCTCCTCTTAGCTTAGCCTAGCTTAACTTAGCTTAGCTTAGTTTAGCTTAGCCTAGCCTAGCCTAGCCTAGCTTATCTTAGCTTAGCTTAGCTTAGCTTAGCTCAGTTTAGCTTAGCTTGGCCTAGCCTAGTTTAGCTTAGCTTAGCTTAGCTGAGCTGAGCTCAGCTTCGATTAGCGCAGCGTAACGTTAGCATAGCATAACCTAACATAGCATAGCATAGCATAGCATAGCATAGCGCAACATAGCATAACGCAGCATATCATAGCGTCCCATAGCATAGCAAAGCATAGCATAGCGCAACATAGCATGGCATAGCATAGCATAGCATAGCATAGCACAGCATATCATAGCATAGCATATCATAGCGCAGCATAACATATCATAGCATAGCGCAGCATAGCATGGCACAGCATAGCGCGACATAGCATAGCATAGCATAGCATAACATAGCATAGCGCAGCATATCAAAAGCAAAAGCAAAGGCAAGGCAATGCAAATCAAAAGCAAAACGAATGCGAAAGTGTAGATGCAGATGTAGATATAGGTGTAGGTGCAGATGTGGATGTAGGTGTAGATGTAGATGTAGATGTAGATGTAGATGTAGATGTAGATGTAGATGTAGATGTAGATGTAGATGTAGGTGTAGGTGTAGGTGTAGATGTAGATGTGAGTCTCGCTGGTGATACTGATGTAGATGTAGATGCAGGTGTAGATGTTAATGTAGATGTCGGTGTAGATGTAGATGTTGTTTTCCTAGATGTTCCAACTCCTAGGTAGGGTCGCACTCGGATAATTCTTATCATTAGTATGTGTATTACTCGTCCTCCTCATCCTCGTCCTCCTCCTCCTCCTCCTCCTCCTCCTCCCCCTCCCCCTCCTCCTCCTCCTCCTCCCTCCTCCTCGCCTCCTCGCCTCCTCCTCTCCTCCTCCACCGCCACCTCCTCCTCCTCGTCCTCCGCCTCCTCCTCCTCCTCCTCCTTCTCCTCCTCCTCCCCTCCTCCTCATCTCCTCCTCCTCCTCCTCCTCCTCCTCCTCCTCCTCCTCCTCATCATCCTCCTCCTCCTCCTCCTCCTCCTCCTCCTCCTCCTCCTCCAAATCAGAACCCCTTTTCCGGGAGCAGAACCAACGAAAATCACATGAAACAAGCAAAACAAACATAACAACGAAAACAAAGCAATGCTTCGCAAGGAGTCGCTTTCAGTCTGGACTAGCACAAAACATTGTGTGTTTGTAGTTTGGTGTGGTTGCCCTGTGGGGCTGTTCCAAGGGTCTGAGGGAAGGAAGAGAACCACTGAGGTGGAGCAGGAGAAGTTGTGTTTCCCCCGAGGAGGAAGAAGAGGAGGAAGAGGAAGAAGAGGAGGAAGAGGAATGGCTTTGAAATGGCCCAAGAAGGCCCCCCACGGCAGTCGCATGCCAGAAACATTGACCCTTGAAATCAACAAGGCCCTCTTTGCGCCTGAAGCCCCGCCTCCTCCCTCCTCCTCCTCCTCCTCCTCCTCCTCCTCCGCCTCCTCCTCCTCCTCCTCCTCCTCCTCCTCCTCCTCCTCCTCTTCCTCAGCAGCAGCAGCAGCATTAACATCAGACGACGACGACGACGACGACGACGACGACGACGACGACGACGACGACGACGAAAACAGCGGCGATGACGCTGCCCTCGCCCGAGCTCTGCCGCGTCCTGCAGCCCAGCCGCGCCGCGCGAGCAGGCCGCGAGGAGCCCGAGCGACTGCGCCAGCACGCGCATGCCCAGAGCCTTCCCGCCCTCCTCCTCCTCCTCCTCCTCCTCCTCCTCCTCCTCCTCCTCCTCCTCCTCCTCCTCCTCCTCCTCCTCCTCCTCCTCCTCCTCCTCCTCCGTCATGCCTCACCCCTTTCATCCTCCTCCACCATCAACATCCTCGTCACAGCCGTCGGCGTTTTGCTCCTCCTCCTCCTCCTCCGACAACGACGACGACGACGACGACGACGACAACGGCGGCGGCGGCCTCCTACTCTCCCTCCCCCTCATCATCATCATCCGACCTCCTCCACCACCACCACCACCCTCCTCCGCCCGGAACCGTGCCTGTCGGCAAACAGTCGAACGTACGGTTTGCGAAACGAGATTCTATTGAGCCACAATCTCTTGAGACGGTGAAGTGACGAGTGAGAGAGGCGGAGCAGGAGAGCGAGGAGCGGACAGGGACGACGAAGAGAACAATGAAGATGACGAGGACGACGGAGGAGAAAGAACAAGAGAGAAGAAGGAGGAGGAAGAAGAGGAGGTGGAGGAGGAGGAGGAGGCGGAGGAGGCGGAGGAGGAAGAGAAGGAGGAGGAGAAGGAGGAGACGGGAGAGGAGGAGGAGGAGGAGGAGGAGGAGGAGGAGGAAGGTAGGAGGAGGAGGATGAGGCGGGGGAGGAGGAGGGAGTGAGGAGGAGAGGAGGAGGAGGAGGAGGAGGAGGAGGAGGAGGAGGAGGAAGAGGAGGAGCAGGAGGAGGAGGAGCAGGAGGAGGATCAGGAGGAGGGGACAATAGCTGTCTGCCCCCCGCTGTGCAGCAGCACGCCAACGGGGCGCAGGCGCAACAGGGCTGGAAAAAAACGTAAGCGGCGCCACGGGTGAGCGCAACAAAACGAAAGCCAATAGAAACTGAGCGAGGCGACGCTACATGAAGCTGAGCCATTCAGTAAGCTAAACCAGACCTGACCATTACAGGATGTTCAAGTGCAAAACAAAGCAAAGCAAAACATCTTTTTTTTATAAAAAACAAAAAAAATGATCTCAGACCAAACAAGATGGTGTTTATGTGTGTTTGGACGGGTTATGTCAGACAAGACTGCGCTTGATCTCACACGTGCCTGGACCCTGGAGGGTGATGATCTCCCCCGCCATCCAAGGGCTGCTCATCGGGGGGGAGAGAGAGAGAGAGAGAGAGAGAGAGAAAAAAAAAAAAAAGGGGATGAACGCAGGGCGCGGATGAGAACGAGCGAGTCGCGAACAAACAAGCCCAGCTGCAAAACACAGGGAGAGGGAGAGAGAATTAGAGAGAGATATATAGAAACAAAAAAAAACGACGGAGAGAGAGAGAGAGAGAGAGAAAGAAAGAATAAGAGAGATGGAGAGAGAGAGAGAGAGAGGGAGAGAGAGAGAGAGGGGGGAAAAAGAGAGAGAGAGAGGTTGATACGAATCTGCAGGTCGCAGAACAAGCCAAACGAGCTCAGCACGGAGAACCACGCCCATGGCAGGGGCCGATGACCCAGAAGCCAGCCCCGAGCTCGGAGAAGGTTCGGCCGGGTGCTGTCAGGCGGGGCCGCCGCGGAGGGAGCGGCCGTGCTGCCCGCGGCTCCGCGGAGGCTCCGAGAGGGCTGTGTTGCGGCACGGCGGGCCCCTCCCGCAGATTAGGCTCCCCACGATCCTCCTCTCTTCTCCCTCCTGCTGTCCTCTCGAGCGCTCCTCTCGAATCGGGTGCTGCTGCAAGTGGCCCTGCCCCAGGGTGCCCCCCAGCTTCTCGCGCCGTGTGGGAGCACCCGGGGGCCCCGTGGGCCTCGCGAGGGGTTCTCTGGAGGCCGTGGAGGCCCCGTGTTACTCCGAAGCCCGCTCTAACTCACTTGTGGTGCGCTCCGTCCCGCTCGCAAACTAACCCCATGCCCATGATAATAATGTTACCCCCCCCCCTTAAGTCGTTAGAGTTTTTTATCGTCGACCAATAAGAGTTTGGTCGGGGGCGCGGGGCGCGGGGGCCAAACTTCATTATCACCTCGGAACGTTATGTTGTTACGTTACCGTTCCACCTTCGTGCGGGAACCGATGCACCGGTCTCCGACCCCCTCCAGGAGAAGGGTCGGCAACGGCAGGCTGCAGCCGTGACGACCTGCGCGTTGGGTTGCTGACACCGCGTGGACCGTTCAATCTTGAACGATCGCGGCTTTCCGATGGTCGGGAGCGGCCAAGAGGGGGGTGTCCAAGAGGGGGGGGTGCAAATCATGACCGGCGGCATGTGCGCGGCAGAGCGGGAGGGCCAGGGCCGTAATGAAATAAGAAGAGGCGCCATGAGATCTGGGGAAACATCATGGCCCACGCCATGATATCCACCCCCCCCTAGTCATCACCCCCCTCTTTTCCGCCCCCGAGATGGTACGGACTGCTCCACATCGACCGGTTCCAGGCCACTGGCGGCGTTCCACCCTGAACACCCGCGCCGGGCTCGCCACCGCGTCGGCGCGACGCGAACCCACCGTAGAGCGGCTGCCGTCTGAAATGGTGATCCAGGGCGAAGAGAACTATGCACATGCACCGATCCTGGCAAGGCCCATTTTTGACCCAGGATCGGTGCATATGCCTTCCTGGCCAAGGTAGGAGGGCGTATGCACCGATCCTGGGCTCAGGATGGGCATGGCCAGAATCGGTGCATGTGCATAGTTCTTTTCCCTCTATGATCCGCGTCTGCGCAGAGGGCGGACCAAAAAGCTGCATATAAACATAAACCTCCGGAGCTCCGCACGGAGTTCGGACCTGCGCTGGGGCGCCCTGGCGCAGCCTCCGGCGCCGCCCCATGGCGCACTCCACGCGCCAGAGAGGGTGGTCTCCAGCGCAAAACCAAGACATCCGCGCGGAGCCCCAAAAGCTGATGTTTATTCGTGAAGGGCTCAACGACTCACGCCGTCCCTCGACTCGCGCCGGAGCAGCCACGATGTGCTCACCAAATGTCCCTGGAGATCTTCTGATCTTACCTGGATGTACCCCGACTTACCTGGATCTACTTCGACGCATCGGCACTTACCTTCATTTACCCGGCTTGATCCCCACAAGTGGATTGGCGAAAGGTCGTCAAACCCTTGGGTTATGTTGCTCCCATCGCACTTAAGGACCACATTCCAGAAATTCGCCGGCCCAACGGGCCAGAGGCGTGCTAAGATCTCCAGTAACTACTTAACAATATTTCGAGTTCGCGCGCGCCGGGCGGCCCCTGGGGGGCCCCAGACGAAAAGTACCCCGGTTGATCCCTGGCCGGGTCCCGGGCGATCCCCAGGGGGGAGGCTATTTTTCGCCACCCCTCACGAGGATCGTGGCCTCCGAGGGGGGGCTGCAATCGACTACCCCCCCTCCCGCCCCAAGGGGCCCCCAAGAGCCCCCCAAGAGGCCCCAGGGGAGCCCAATACGCCTCCAAGGAGCCCCAAGACGCTCCCAAGAAGCCCCCAAGAAGCCCCCAAGACGGCCCCAAGAGGCCCCAAATAGCGCTCCAGGGCCGGCGGAATGAGCGAAGCGATTAAATAATTTTGAGCACCCGGAAAAGTGTCGAAAGAGCGTCGAAACAGGGTCGAAACAGTGTCGGACGAGTGTCTCCCAGGGCCCGACACGTGACAGCCCTCGAGTTTCGGTACTTGCTGCTGGCCCTCGAAGTTATTTCTGGTGATCACGGCTAAAATAGGTTGGAACATCCTGACCCTTGAAGACTTTGTGCCGATTTTTCCTCTTCGACTCGGGCATCTCCAGAGCAGCTGCTTACGACCACGGGGGCGCGGGCGGAGCCCCCCTCCCGGCGGGTGCAGCTGGCGGCCTCGTTGCTCCGCACCGGCGGCACGCCCGGGGCCTCAGACGGGCGCGGCGGAGGAGACCGATCCCGTCGTCGCCCTCCTCCTCGCTCCTCGCTCCTCGCTCCTCGCTCCTCGCTCCTCGCTCCTCGCTCCTCGCTCCTCGCTCCTGGCTCCTCACTCCTCACTCCTCCTCCTC
>CAUYUJ010017058.1:151663-156663 GCA_963575745.1 Prorocentrum cordatum | reverse complement strand
ACGACAGGACGTCCATGTCGAGAAGAAAAAATAAGAAAAATGTTGATTTTGTATTGTTTTTACAGGTTAGGATGGGACCCCCCGGATGCGGCCCCTAATGGCCGGCCTGAGGGGGGAGTAGGAGTATATTCTAATAAGGAATAAGGATAGGAATAGGAGGAGGATGAGGAGGAGGAGGAAGAGAAGGACGAGGAGGAGGAGGAGGAGGAGCCGGAGGAGGAGGAGGAGGAGGAGGAGGAGGAGGAGGAGGAGGAGGAGGAGGAGAGGGATGAGAAGAAGAGGAGGAAGGGGTGGAGCAGGAGGACGAGTTCGCGGGAGGGGCGGGGGATGGGGGGAGGAGAAGGAGGATGAGCGAGGGGCGAACTGGGGAGAAAGAGCCGGAGGAGGAGGGAGGGGTGGGGGAAGGTTCCCCTTTTTCTCTCGTCCCCTTCCCCTACCTCCTCCTCCTCCTCCTCCTCCTGCTCGGCCCTCACGCCGCCATCACGCCTTCCCTCCTCATTTCTGCGCAAGCGGGGGGAGGGCGGCGGGGACGAGACAGGAGATGAAGGAGGACAGATGCGAAAATGCAGCACCAAATCTGCTCCTGGACCCCTTCTGGAGCGCCCCTCGACCAGGATTTCAAGGTGGATCCAGCCGTGGCGACGGGATTCCCCCCCCCAAGGGAGGCCCAAGAAAGCGACAACACCCAAGCCTTTCCTTCTTCTCGCCCTCCTCCTCCTCCTCGCCTCGTCCCCTCAGGCCCCCGCAGGTCTCTGGATGTCCAGATGCTCAGAAGCCTCGATTCTCGATCGCCCTTCGTCAAGATCTGCACACGAACAGTCCCCAGACGCATCCCAGGGTCCACCATGACAATTGTTTCCGTCCCGGAGCGGTTTCTGACGGTCCCGCGGCCCGTGACGGGCCTTTCTAGACTGGCGCGAAAGCCTTTCTCTTCCTGCTCCTCCTCCTCCTCTTCTTGCTCCTCCTCCTCCTTCTCCTCCTCTTGTTCTTGCTCTTGCTCCTCCTCCTCATCCTCCTCCTGACCCTCCTTCCTCCTCCCTTCCCCCTCCTCCTCTTGCTCTTGCTCCTCCGCCTCTCGCCCCTCCTCTTCATCCTCCCCCCTCCCCCTCCTCTTTTGTTCTTCCTCTCTCCTCCTCTTCCTCCTCATCCTCCTCTTCCTGGACCCAGATCGTCGAGCGTTCAAGGCCCGTCTCTTCCTGGTTTTCAGGAGGATGCGCTCCTTACCCAGCGCTATCACTACAGTCAAGACGCTGAAATAAGGAACACTTTGGGTACGAAAGGGGCTCGATGTTCCTTAGTTCATTCAGTGGTGGTTCCTACAGCCCTCCTGGTGCACGCTGGCGCTGTGGGGAGAAAACAGGGGCTTTGCTCCTCATTTGGCGTTCCGTATTCCAGCGGCCCGACTGTAGCTGACCGCCCTTCTCTTCCTCCTGGACCCGCCGCTCATTCCGAGTCGTTCTTGAACTTTCTTGGGGCCTGGGGAATGCCCCCAGAGGTGGGACTATGGCAAACGCTCTCCGTCGTGATCTTCTTACGACGGACAGTGTCACGAGGATGATGATGATTATGATGCTGATGATGATGACGATGATGCTGATGATGATGATGATGTCGATGACGATGACCATGATGTTGAGGACGACGACGACGACGACGACGACGACGACGATGATGATGATGATGATGATGATGATGATGATGATGATTATGATGATGATGACGATGATGATGATGATGCTCATGTTGATGCTGATGGTGCTCATGATGATGCTGATGCTGATGCTGATGCTGCTGCTGATGATGATGATGCTGATGTTGATGATGATGCTGAAGATGATGATGATGATGATGATGATGATGATGATGATGATGATGATGATGATGATGATGATGATGATGATGCTGTTGATGATGATGCTGATGATGATGATGATTATGATGATGATGATGATGATGATGGTGCTGATGCTCATGATCATGATCATGATGATGATGATGATGATGATGATGATGATGATCATGGTGATGATGAAGGTGGTGATAGTGATGATGATGATGATGATGTTGAGGATGAGGATGAGGATCAGGATGCTGCTGCTGCTGATGATGCTGCGGATCCTGCTGCTGCTGATGATGATACTGTTGATGATGATGAGGATGCTGATGCTGATGATGCTGCTGCTGATGCTGATGGTGATGATGATGATGTCGATGGTGGTGGTGATGGTTGCGATGGTGATGGTGATGGTGATGGTGGTGATGATGAGGATGTTGATGGTGATGGTGATGGTGGCGATGCTGATGCTGATGTTGATGCTGATGCTGCTGCTGATGGTGACGATTCTGATTGCAATAGTGGTAAGGATGTCACCTTCACCGTTATCTGTGCCTTTCGGCGGCGATGGAGCCAGGAACGGTCGGCGCGAGGGGGCACTTTTGGCAGGTGGATCTCTCGAGCCCTCCGCCGCCCCTGGCGGTGTGCGCTGCGAGCAGGGACACGGCAGAGCCACGGGAAAAGCGCGGCATGGACGGTGCAGCTCCGCACGCGCGACCCGGGCCCCGCGCAGGTTCTTCCAGTTCTTCGGGTCCGAGTTCCACTGGGGCACCGAGGTGGTCTCCGTGCGCCTGGGCCAGCGGTCCTCCCGCGACAGCTGGGAGCACGGAGCGCTGAAGGCCCGGGCCAGAGATCGAGCAGTGGCGAAGCGGCCTAGCTCGCCTGAGGGCCTACCAAAGAGTGTTCTAAGAAGCTTTTGCGGTCTGCACGGAATGTCTTGTTTGACAACATCGGGTAGATGATCTAGGAACATTGTTTTTGTTCTAAGAACATTTCTGGGTTCTAAGAACGTGTCGTGGTAGGCCTATAGGAATGCCGGGACGGTTGGTCCTTGCTCGAAGAGACTTGTCTGCAGCTGCGGTCAGGAACGTGTACTTCTCTAGGCCTCCCAGATAGGGTCGCAGTAGATGGAGTCGGAGGACCGCGCCGCATCGCCGATACATCGCCCATGCATCTGCGATGTCTCGCGGTGTCCCGCGGTGTCCGGTGGTGTCCCGTGGTGTCCCGTGGTGTCCCGTTGAGGAGATTGATAGTGATATCGATAGTGAGATCGATAGTGAGGTCGATACTGAGATCGATGTGGTGCCCCGAGGTGTCCCGTGGTGTCCCATGGTGTTCCAAAAAGTGAGATCGATAGTGAGATCGACAGGTGTCCCGTGGTGTCCCGTGGTGTCCCGTTGAGTGAGATCGATAGTGAGATCGATAGTGAGATCGATGTGGTGTCCCGAGGTGTCCCGTGGTGTTCCGTGGTGTCCTATGGTGTCCCGTTGAGTGAGATCGATAGTGAGATCGATAGTCAGACCGATAGTGAGATCGCCAGGTGTCCTGCGGTGTCCCGTGGTGTCCCGTGGTGGCGCGTGGTGTCCCGTGGTGTCCCGTTGAGTGAGATCGATAGTGAGACCGATAGTCAGATCGACAAGTGTCCCGTGGTGTCCCGTGGTGTCCCGTGGTGTCCCGTGGTGTCCCGTGGTGTCCCGTTGAGTGAGATCGATAATTTATGAGATCGATTGAGTCAGATGTTGGTTGCCCCGCTCTCCTCCTCCCCCCTACACCCTCCTTATCACTCGAAGGGTGGTCGTATAGGTAATTTTGGATTCCAGCTTCCAATCTGCGTTAAGCGCCTTCCTACTTCAGTGATCGAGTGGCTTCACCTTTTCCGTCCCTTTCAGTGGGCGGGCGGACACCCAACCTGCTTCCAACGCCTTCCTGCTTCATGCCTCTACCTACTTCTTCCTACCGATGGGTCAGCTGGAACCCGGGTTTGCCGACGGTTTTTGACGAGCGCGTCCTGGATTCTGACGGTCCAGTGTTCGTGGGATGTTTTCTGATGGGCCTGTTTTCCACCACCACCACCATAAGTTGGAGGTGGATGGGGTCCTCCTCCTCCTCCTCCGCCTCCTCCTCCTCGTCCTCCTCCTCCTCCTCCACCTCCTCCTCCTCCACCTCCTTCCCCCCTTCAACTTATGGTGGTGGTGGTGGAAAACAGGCCCAGCATTTTCCGCGGGAGCTCGCGTCAAGTGTCAGACGGGGTCTCGGTCGTATTTGTGCTGGCCCCGTCAGGCCGACGCCGGTCCCCCGTTCCCAAGCCTTACGTTTCCCCGCTCAGTGGAGGAGGAGGAGGAGGAGGAGGAGGAGGAGGAGGAGAACTGCGGGTCGAGACACTTGGGCGCCTTGGGTCGTTTTTGTTGGGGCCTCTGGGGGCGGCTTCTCGTCGCCAGCGCCGGATTTGATGGGCCAATGTTCCACCACCGCTATCACAGGTAGGGCGAGAGAAGGGAGATTGGGGAGGTCTTCCTCTTCCTCCTCCTCCTCCTCCTCCTCCTCCTCCTCCTCCTCCCTCTCCTGCCTAGTGGTAGCGATGGTGGAACATCGTCCCGCCAGGACCAGCCGCGGAATCCCCCGTCAGAGCGCACCGGGCCGACTGGGACGACTCGTCTGGGAGGGCCCCGGACCACCTCGCCTGTCTCTTGGCGCGGGCCCATCGGGCCCGCCTCGGGGCCATCTCGAGTCGTCTCGGGGCCTCCCTGGGCCGTCCTGGAGGCATCGTGGGCCGTCTCGGCGGCCTCGGTTGCCTGCCTCGGCCGTCCCGGAAGCTCGAGGGCGCGGATACGTTCAGCGTGGGCCCCTCGCTTTTGCGAGGGATCGTAGCCTTCAGGGCGTGGGCCACTGGGTTTTGCGAGGGATCAGGGGTGGGTTGGGCGGTGGGTGCACGCGAGTAATGAAGTGTGAAGCGATGGGGGATAACAGAAGCCCTACCAGACGGCCCTTGGCACTCTGCAACGCTGGCGGAGACAGCTTTCTGACCATGCGGCGGGTCTGTGTGCCAGTTCTGTGTGCCCTTGATCAGTCGGACTGGATGGCCAGGCGATCACAGGGCCAGCGCGGAGCTGCAGCGAAGAGACCTGACAGCGTACGCAGAAGGAGGAAGGCGTAGTACCTGGGTTCG
>CAUYUJ010017058.1:136663-146663 GCA_963575745.1 Prorocentrum cordatum | reverse complement strand
GACTTGATGAACAAATCATGACGTCGGGGGTCCGGGTTGTGTGGGTGGTCTCTCCGAAGGGCTCAGGCGACCCGTCCTCCTCCTCCTCCTCCTCCTCCTCCTCCTCCTCCTCCTCGTCCTCGTCCTCCTCCTATTCCTCCTCCTCCACCTCCTCCTCCTCCTCGTCCTCCCCCTCCTCCTCCTCCTCCTCCTCCTCCCCCTCCTCATCCTCGGCCTCCCTCGCCTGGCTCCCTTCCCTCCCTCGTATAATTCCGCTCGCTCAGCGCTCGACCATAGGAAGATAGGCTGGAGGCCCTGTCTAGGAGAGTCAGGTCGAGAGAATTGACTCGTAGTTCTAGATCGAATTACCCCCGCGCCGTGGGGTCACTGCCAGCGCTGCGCGCGCTAAGGCAGCGGCTCCAGGCCTTGCGTTCCCTTTCAGTCCCAAAGGCCCCCTGATAAACTATAAACCAGGCACCGCGGTGCCCGCAAGTAGATGGCGTTGCCAACTCCTATGGACATCGATGCATATTGCAGCAGCAGCAACTCCTCCTCCTCCTCCTCCTCCTCCTCCTCCTTCTCCTCCTCCCCCTCCTCCCCCTCCTCGCCCTCCCCTCCTCGGGTCGCCTACGGCCCCGGGGGAAACCGTCCCGGGTTATGCTGTCAAACGTACTTGAGCCTCGATTACCAGAAATATTTCCGAGCACCAAAAAAGCACCGAAACTGGAGGGTGTTCACGTGTCGGCCCTGGGAGGCAATACTCGCTCGTCATTGTTTCGATACTTGTCTGGGTGCTCTAAATTATTTCTGGGATGTGGTCCTTACGCACGATGGGGGCAACGTCGCCTCAGGGGCGGAGAAGGCACGCATACCGCTGTTCTTCCCTCGTGTTCTCTCCTCAGGGGCCTCCCGGTTGACCTTCGTCGCCACCGCTGGGCTGCGTCCTTCTCTCTGCGGACCGTCTTTCGCGGTTGTCTCTGGCCGGTTCTCAAGGTGCTTTCGGTTCGCCATCTTCGGCGTTCGAGGCTCTTGCGTTCTTACCGTCGTTCCATACCGTGGACTGTAGATGTCGGTCGCTGGGGGTACTACATCTATATCGTTCTGCTAAACCCGCCGCCCCCGCGAATTATTTATTTTCGTTTCGATGGTCGCGATGACACGGGGGGGGGTGGTCTTCAGGGCTCACCTGGGTCAGAAAGGCCGAAAGCGGGGAAACGCTTCCGCCTTGAGCTTTTCAAGACGCTGGATCTCTGGGGGCGCACCTTGGCGCCAGCACGCGTCCTGAGGATCATCGACCCGTCGGGGGTTGCTACAGGTGGTGCCCCGGGCCCAAGGTGCCCCCAGTTGTTTGCTCCAATTTGGAGCGCCTGGAGCTTCCTGCGCAACGTGAGGGGCGCTCTGGAGGCCGTTCCAGACGCCCTGGACATCCTGGGGGCACCTTGGGCAGGGCGTCCCTTACAACGCCCGACAAATATCACATAGCCCCCATCGCCGACGCCCAAGGTCTCGACCCATTCCCCAGGACCGCTTTCTCATCCTAGGATTTTTGTTGAAGGCCCCGGAGCCTGGCGAGGGCCGTCGGGGGCCAGAAGGGTCCAAAAACCTCGCGTCGCGATTTCTTCATGGTCCGATGGGTCTGGGCTTGTGGGGACCAGTTCTGTTTGACCCAAAAGAGGGTCCAACGACAGGGGGGTGGGGCAATAGATTTGGTGCAATAGATCGATGGGGTTGCAGCAGACGTGGTGTGTGCAATACGTTCCAGTGCGCAAATGTACTGCCGGGCCTTCGCGTGCAATTCGCTCGCTGCAGCACAATGCAGCACGATTCCCTGGCGCAAGACGTGTGCAGCACAATTGTGTCCAAGATCTACTGCACCACCCCCTTTCGGCTGCACCCCCTTGTGGCTCACACGGGCCAGTGCCTACCAGTTTGAAACATATCCCAATCCCTATGTTTGACATCACCTCACCTCGATGCCGATCTTAAGGATACCCTCAGTTTCTGAGGGCCTGCCCCTAAGATTGTCCTCGCTTTTTGCTCGCCCAGCTTAGGGATAGGGATAAGTTCGAGGCTGGTTCAGTGTCCAGTGCCCTTCGGCGCCCCCAGGCCCCGGCAGCGACAGCGACCGCGAGCGCTGGAGCGACCGCGAGCCCGCACTCAGCGGAGGGCGCCGACCCTGCACCGCGCTGCGGTCGGCCCTGGCCGGGGCCGACGCCGTAAGTCCATGGGGTCCTCGTCGTCCTCCTCGTCCTCGTCCTCCTCCTCGTCCTCCTCCTCCTCCTGCTCCTCCTCCTCCTCCTCCTCCTCTTCCCCCTCCTCCTCCTCGTACTCTTCGTTCTCCTCGTCCTCCTTCTCCGCCTCCTCCGCCTCCTCCTCCTCCTCCTTCGTCCTCGTCCTCTTCTTCCTCCTCTTTCTCCTCCTCCAACTCCTCTTCCTCCTCCTCATCCTCCTCCTTCTTCTCCTTCGCCTCCTCCGCCTCCTCATCCTCCTCGTCCTCCTCCTCTTCCTCTCTCCTCCTCCTCCTCCTCCTCCTCCTCCTCCTCCTCCTCCTCCTCCTCCTCCTCCTCCTCCTCCTCCTCCTCCCCCCCTCCTCAGCTTACGTGTTCGATCATGGACCCCTTGTTGAACGCAACCGCTCAGCTATCGCGCCGCTAATTTCCGAACACCGTCGAGGACCGCCGAAGACCGTCAGAAGGACGCCGAACGCCGCCGAAAGCCGACCGAAAACGGCCCGATGACCGCCGAAGACAGCCGCAGACGGCCCAGGAGCGATGGGCAGGCAGCACAGGGTCCATGGTGGAACCCGCAATTCAGTCCCCCCGCCTTGTTCTTAATACATTGGTCCTCCCTGTCGCACCCGGGCTGGTCCATGGTGGAACCCGCAGTTCAGTCCCCCCCTCCTTGTTATTAATACATTAGTCCTCCCTGTCGCACCCGGGCTGGTCGAAAGACCGGGCTGGGCGTTCCGCCCGAGATCTCTTCGCTGCTTCTGATCCTGAAGCTTGTAGCTTGCAGCAGCTTCACGGATGGAGAGCGGCCCGTCTTCACAGTGTCGTTTTCCTCCAATTCGCCTCGGACAAATCCAGGAGTTTCGCTGGTGGAGGGCGATCCCGCCCACATGCTTTTTAACAGACGTGTGTACCCGATCGACCTGAGATTAAAATGGCGAGCGGGAATAAGATCGAACATAAGGAGAAAAAGTACTAGAGCTCTAACGAATTTTCAAACTTCGAGAAATCGAGCTGGTAGCCGGCGGTAAACCGTCAACCAGGTCCGCTTTCAAAATGTGGCCTTCGTATTAGCGCTGCGCAAATTCGCTTGGAAGGTTTGCGAGAGTTTCACGGGTGGCGGGCGGCCCGCTTTGAAAACGCGGCTCTCGGCTTCGCGCCGCGCCCATTCGGTCGACAAGTTTGCAAGTGTTTCGCCGATGGCTGGCGGTTCCGTTTCAAAATGTGGTTGTCGTCTCAGCGCCGCGCGCACTCGTCTCAAGAATCTGCAACGTCCCATAATGATGCTCTGGGACGCTGTTGGAATGCCAGGGCGCAGCAGTCACGTTGCACGTTGACTCGCGGTGTTGAAGTCCCAGAAATGGTGTTTTGGCAGGGTTCTTGGAGCAACTGTAACGGCGATTCGTGGCGTTGAAGTCCCGCGGGCAGGGTTTTGGCACAGTTCAGGATTTCCAAACGGTTGTCCTCAAATTCCCTCAGTGACAATTAATCTGCGTAGCGGCCTATCAAGAGGGAGCGCGGAGGGATGGTTTATGACAATATCGTTGAAGAGTCTTGGGTCTACACTGGAGCTCCCCCTCCTTTTCCTCCTCCTCCTCCTCCTTCTCGTTCTTCTCATCCTCACCCTCCTCCTGGGCACCGCCTGGCGCAAGTATTGGTCTGCCTGCACACCTTTTGTGAGGGTGGGTGGCGCAGCCCTTGGGGACAGGGCCCAGAGCACCTCCGCCACCACCACGCACGCGCGCCTCCTTCGGAAGAACCCTGGAAACGGCAGGGCCGTTTTTTCTACCGTTTTCGAAGAAGTGTCCCAAATGGAAACGGCCAAGCAACGGCGACCGGAAACTGCAACAAAAACGGCTCCAGGATTGGAACCAGGATCGGAACCAGAACAGCAAACGGCGACGAAACCAGCAAGAGCACAGCGACGGAACCGGCAAAAGCGGCGAAGCGTAACCGGGAGCAAAAGCGGCCTCGCCGTTTCCAGGGCCTACGGAGCTCACCAGGGCCTCGTCGGGGCCTCGTCGGAGCGCTCTCGGGGGCCTCTGGGGGACAGTTCTGGGGCCTCCTGGGGGCCTCTCGGGGGCCTGTTGGAGCCTCCTGGGGGCCCCTTGGGGTTTCTTGAGGGCCTCTTGGGGGTCTCTTGGGGGCGTCCTTGGGGGCTTCTCGGCGCTTCATGGGATCTGGCAGCCTCTCAGGCTGAGGGCTCGGGATGTCCGTTAGGGTTCCTTCGTCTGGGCACTCTCTTGGAGCCGTCTTGGGGGCCTCTTGGGCCGTCTTGCGAGAACCCAAATCTATCAAAACCGTACTGAATCAATGATTTGTGCCTCTTGGGGCCCTCTTGGAGTGTTCTTGAAGGCTTCTTGAGGCGTCTTGGAAACCTCTTGGGCCGTCTGCGGGCGTCTTGGACCGACAGTTCGACGATTCGGGCCCCTCTTTGACCGTCTTGGGGGCCTCTCGGGACAGTCTTGGTTCGTCTTAGGGAATTCGGGGGTTTGGGACTCCCCAGAACGGGGGGGCACCATTCTGCCGCAGGACTTGCCCAGGGTACCCCCCCCCGATTCCCTTTGGGACCCCCCCGGGACCCCTCTTGGACCCCCCATGGGACCCCACCCGTGGCGGGGAAGGGATCAAACGGAAGGGGCTTTCCTTCGATTCAGCTACGAAGTTGCTGCTTAATTCTCTTGCACAGCTGTGCTCTAGAGCTCGGACATCTTTATTTTCGTCGTGGTTCGTGGTTCGTGGTGGTTCGTCCCCCTCGGCCCCTCCCCTGAGCCTGAGCCCCAGCTCCCCTGGGCCACCGCTCCTGGGACCCCCCCTCCGTGCAGGCTTCCCAGGGCAGCCCTCCTGGGCCGCGGAACCCTTTATTTTCGTCGTGGTTCGTGGCTCGTGGTGGTTCGTCCCCCTCGGCCCCTCCCCTGAGCCTGAGCCCCAGCTCCCCTGAGCCACCCACCCTTCGGAGGCTTGCTCCGTCCAGGCTTCCCAGGACAGCCCCCCTGGGCCGCGGGCATCCTTATTTTCGTCGTGGTTCGTGGTTCGTCGTGGTTCGTCCCCCTCGGCACCTCCCCTGAGCCTGAGCCCCAGCTGCCCTGGGCCACCTCCCCTTGGGACCCCCCCTCCGTCCAGGCTTCCCACGGCAGCCCCCCTGGGCCGCGGAACCTTTTATTTTCGTCGTGGGGCCACCCCCCGTTGGGACCCCCCCTCCGTGCAGGCTTCCCAGGGCAGCCCCCATGGGCCGCGGAACCCTTTATTTTCGTCGTGGTGCGTGGCTCGTGGTGGTTCGTCCCCCTCGGCCCCCCCCCTGAGCCTGAGCCCCAGCTCCCCGGAGCCACCCACCCTTCGGAGCCTTCCTCCGTCCAGCCGTCCTCCGTCCAGGCTTCCCAGTCCTTCGCAGCTCCTCTGTGCAAGAGCCAGGGCACGCGCGCCACTTGCTTTGATCTCGCTGGCGCGCCGGCCCAGGGAGGGGGCGGGGTAGGACCGGCGACGACGGTGGCGCAGGCGCCCTGACGACGACGACGACGACGACGACGACGACGACGACCACGACGACGACGACGACGACGACGAACGGAAGAGAGTCTTCCACACGCAGACAGGGTCGGCGGGATTTGCCTGAGCTCACCTTCACGCTTGCTGAGAAAATCCATTTTCGTTCAACGCTTGGGCCAACACCCACTGGCTTCGGCATATTCGATGAGATCTAGCAGAAGCCATGAGCCCTCCATCTAAGATGTAGAGCAGCTGTCAGGGGGAAAGCTGATCGAAGCCGCACCCAGCCTCGTTGGGAGAGCTTCGAATCTGATATGTGTGAGCCTCGCGCGATGGCCTGGGACGAGGAAGACCAAGATCGCTAGGCCACGAGCCGGAGCCCTCAGCCACCCCCACACGCCACCACTTGCTCCACTCGCGGTCGAGCAGCTCAATCTTTTGGCGCAGCGCTTCAGGAGGGGAAAAACACACAGACACAATTAATCGTCGATTCTCCAGAAATATGGGAAAATATGGGAAGTAGAGGGGAAGACAGAAACCCAGAAAATATGGGACAATTTTGGGAATACTTTTATTTGTGTGTATTTATTTGTGTGTCCTGGGGCCCCTTCAAACACGCCACCTCTTGCTCAACTCGCGCTCGAGCAGCTCCATCTCTTGGCGCAGCGTTGCCGGCTGCAGTGTGCAGTCCAAACCCCGGATCGCTGGGCGCCCGACCAGCGTTTGGAGGACCGGTGAGGCATGCTGGAAGGACCCAGAGGGAGCTTCCGAGCGACCTGCTGGAGAGCTTCCAGGCGCGCGTACTGGGAACGAGCAGGAAAACGCTGGCGCCGGGACACGCTGCGAGTTCAAGCGAGTCGCTGCGGGGATTCCTGCCGGAAGCCGGAACGACCTCCGGGGCGAGTCTGCGGCCCCGGCTTCGAATCTCACAGCCCTAACGTAGCTCTAAGGAGCTAGATTGGCGGCAGACCCTTCGCCGCATCGGAACGAGTTGGCATGCCACCGCGCTGGTGGCCTGCTCGTGCACCGTGAGCGTGGCCCACGGCCCAGGCACGCCAGCCATCCCTCTTCGAGGCCTCGGCACTGCGAACGGCGAGGTCAGCGACCCTCTTGGAGGGGCTGCAGCATCGGCGGCAGCCAGCTCTCAGGAGGGGAAACAACACACAGACACAATCAATCGTCGATTCCCAGGAAAACATGGGAAAACATGGGCAGTGGGGGGGAAGACAGAAACCCAGAAAATATGGGAAAATATGGGGGATCCTTTGATTTGTGTGTATTCATTGTGTGTCCCAGGGCCCCTTCAAGCTCCTAGGGGCAGAGCATACCCAGCACGGAGAAGCGAGAGCCATGGCCGCGCCAGAACAGGATCCGCACCGGCTCTACTTCTCCTGGCCCGGGCCTGGAGGTCAAGCCGAAGCGTTGGAGCTCTCAGCGGGACAGGCTGCCAGAGACTGAGGCCCGAGTCACCTGGTCAGGAGCCTCCACCACAGTGCGCGCGGACACAACCTGTGATAGGATGGGCCCTTTGGCACAGCTGGCCTCTTAAACGCGAAAGCTGCCCCTTCAGCACGCCCGAAGTACTCGGGCGACTCGGCGGGCACGATGGGGTAGACGCCAGCGAGGTCCAGCTCCGCAGCAGTGCCCCCTCTGCATGCCTAAATCCACGTCAAGCCATGTCTGTACCCGATTATGGCGACGACATCCCACTGGCAAGCCGACGGAACACGCTTTGGAATGCGAGCGACACGGTCCCCTCCTCCTCCTCCTCCTCCTCCTCCTCCTCTTCGTCCTCCTTTTCTTCCCCTCCTCCTCCCCCTCCTCCTCCTCCTCCTCCTCCTCCTCCTCCTCCTCCTCCTCCTCCCCCTCCTCCTCCTCCTCGGACTCCTCTCCTCTCTGCCTCCCGCCACCCCGTGGGACCACGGCGTCGCTGCGCGCACCGCCCCTCCCTGGCCGAGGCCGGGGGCCCGCCTGGGGGCAGACGGGGGCCCCGAGCCCCTGCCCGCGTCGCGAACGTGCGGGTGGGGAGAAGGCGCACAGACACAACGAATCGTCGATCCCCCAGAAGATATGGGAAAATGTGGGCAGCGGGGGGGAAGACCGAAACCCAGAACATCTGGGGAACCTATTATTTGGGGAAGTGGGGGGAAGTGGGGGGAAGATATGGGGAAGTGGGGGGACCATATGGGGAATCCTATTATTTGAGTTTATTTATTGGGCTGGCCTCCGGCCAGCGCCGCCGATCCGGGGGGGGGGTGAGAGCGAGATGATGATGGGGATCCTGGGGACGTCTTGGAGGCTTCTGGAGCCGTCTTGGGGGCATCTTGGGCGGCTTGGAGCGACGTTTCGGCGAGTCGGGGCCCTCTTGGACCGTCTAGGGGGCGTCTTGGTCCTCTCTTGGCTTTTTCTTGGGCCGTCTTGTGCGGTCTGGGCTCTGGACTTTGGTCGTCTTTTGGCGCTCCTGGGCCGTCTTGGGCCCTTCGGGGGCCGTCTTGGAGCTCTCTTGAGGGCCTGCTGGCGTGTCTTAGGGAGCTCTGGGGCCGTCTTGGACACTGTTGAGGCCCAAGAAACGAATATGCCGAATATATACGTTTTCCCAACGGGATGGGTCTATTTGTCAGTCTTTGGGCATTCTTGGGAAGTGTCGTGAGGGAACCTGGGGACGTCTCGGAGGTTTCTGGAATTGTCTTCGGGGCATCTTGGGCGGTTCGAGCGATGTTTCGGCGATTCGGGGCCCTCTTGCATTGTCTAGGGGGCCTCTAGGGCCTCTGTTGGCTTCCTCTTGGGCTGTCTTGGGCGGTCGGGGCTCCAGAAGTGGAGTTTTCTATACCCCCTTGTCTCCGGGTGCCGAAAAACGTAGGAAATGACGTCGGAAATATCCCCGTGTACCGAAAAACGTTGGAACTGACGTCGGAAGTAACGTACGCCCCCCCTCCCCCCCTGCAGAGCGAAGCTTGAGCGAGCCCAAGTCCACGCTCTCAGAAACTCACACGCCGGATCGGCGGACTTGTGTGTCCCAGGGCCCTTTCAGTGAAGGTCGGCCCAAGACCCCGTCTTTCTGCGGCACCTTGCCCGAGCCGCATAGATCCGTGAGGGTCGGGGTCCCCGAAACAGGGCAAGCGCGCCCGTCGAGAAAAAATGCGGCGCCAGGATCTCAGGGAGGGGGGGCACTGACCAGGCCGATGCCTGAATCTTTAGGCCTCCTAGATGGGGTCCGAGTAGATGGGGTCGGAGGATCGCGCCGTGTCGTCGATGCATCGGCGATGCGGCTCGATGTGGAGCACGATTTTCTACACGCTGACGTCGCCGATGCATCGCGGATCTCGCCGATGCATCGCCAAATCATCAGCGATGCATCGCCGATGTATCGACGATGCGGCGCGATCCGCCAATCCCATCTCTTCCGATCCCATCTAGGAAGCCTCTAGAATCGGACATGGAGAGAACGCCCTCCCAGACGAGTCGCTGAGGAAAGCTGCGCCAGTTAGCTCGACACTGGCAGTCGAGGGTGCCAGTGCAGTCCCCAGTCAGTTTTTGCTGATAATCGAGGTGAGTCTCGCAGGACGCATACGGTTTTTCTGGAAGTCGATACGCTATTCCGCTGGGGTCCACTCGGGATGCGGGGCCGTGCGCACGTGGAGTGCCCTTGGCAGCTGAGCGACACAGAAAAGCGGGGTCGACTCGACCACATCCTCGCGCAAGCTGCCCGCGCGAGGTCGCGCGTACGCACCCTCCTTCCCATGCGGCGTGCCACGCCTGCGGCCCGCGTAATCCGCCGAGTAAGGTTGTTATGCCATCTCGCCTGAGACCCGTGCCTTTGCGTCGCTCAGCTGTCACCGAGTGTCGGCAGCGCGCCCGGGGGGAGAAGTGGGGAGGAGCAGGCTCTCTCGGAAGGCGGCGGGGCTTCTCGGAAGCCCCCTGGCCTCTTGAGCAGCTTCCTGCGCCTCCGGGGAAGGCTCAGAAGGCTTCCCGGAAGGCCCGAGGCCTCCTGCGCCCTCCGCGAGGGCCCGCCCCCTTGGCACTTGCCTCCCCCCCCGGGCCTGCCGCCGTGGAGGGCGGTCCTGCGCCAGGGAGCTCCCCAGACCCCGGGCGCGGGTGCTGTCTTCGCAGCGTCGACCCCCAGAGGTGTCGACCCCCTCCCCAGGGCCGGGCTCTCCATCCTGCATGGTCTCCTGGGCGGTCCAGAGGCCCGGTGGGAGGCCCCCGAGGGACCGAGCAAGGCGAAAGGCCTCCCACGGCGATTTCGCTGCCACGACGCAAGGGGGAGGAGGAGGAGGAGGAGGAGGAGGAGGAGGAGGAGGAGGAGG
>CAUYUJ010017058.1:107500-135000 GCA_963575745.1 Prorocentrum cordatum | reverse complement strand
TCGCGCCGTGTCGCCGATGCATCCGCGAGGTGGTCGGATGTGGGCCCGCTGTCCTCCACGCCGACGCATATCCGCGACGTGTCGGCGATGTGGAGGCCGATTCTCTCCGTATGCCCACGGCGCCGATGCACCGCCGACGTCGCCGATGCATCGCCGATGCATCGGTGATGCAGCGCGTGTCCCCGACCCCCTCTTCCCGGTCCCCATTTTGGAGGCCCCCATCGGGGAGACGGAAGACTTCAGCTTGCCAGATTTCGGGTCAGCCGACGCTAGTTGACGAGGCTGCCCTGGATTTGGACGGCCCACTCTGCGTGGGATGTCTGCAGGAGGAGCTCGTGTCAGGTCTGAGATCGGGGCTCGTCACCTCCTCGACAGCCCCGTCATCGGGGGCGGAAAAGAGGGGGGTGATGACTAGGGGGGGTGGATATCATGGCGGGGGCCATGATATCTCATTGCGCCTCTTCTTATTTCACTACGTCCCTGGCCCCCCCGCCGGGCCGCGCACACGCCGCCGGTCATGATTTGCACCCCCCCCTCTTGGACGCCCCCCTCTTGGCCGCTCCCGACGTCAGGCCAAGCCGAGGCCCCCGAACCCGAGCCTTACGTCTCCCCCGACTCTGGGCACACCTGCCAGCTCCGATCTCATCCGGCCTGCCCTCGGGGGCTTCCCTCCCAGGCGCGGGGCACCGCACGCCCGGCGGCGCGCAGCCTGGGCCCTTTTCTCGCCAGGGGGGCGACCTTTTCTGCGCCGTGCGGGCAAGATTCAGGAGGGAAAAAAACACACAGACACAATTTGATCGCCGATTCCCAGGAAAATGTGCAAAGATATGGAAACACTACAAATATGTGAAAATATGGGGGATATGTTTATGTGTGTGTATTTATTTGTGTGTCCCAGGGCCCCTTCAAAGATGTGGACCTGGCCCAAGGTGCCCCCCAGGACTCCGAGGAGGCCCCCGCGGCTTCCAGAGCACCCCTCGCGAGGCCCGAGGGGGCACCAGGGGATCCACAGTGGAGGGAAGAGCTGGTGGCACCTTGGTCCAAGGGCACCCGTCGCAACCCCCCGATCTTGGTGCGGTGCGCCCCCCTTCACTCAGGAGGAAAAGAAACACACAGACACAATTAATCGTCAATTCCCCAGAAAATATGGGAAATTATGGGAAGTGGTGGGGAAGACAAAAACCCAGAAAATATGGGAGAATATGGGGAATCATTTTATTTGTGTGTATTTATTTGTGTGTCCTGGGGCCCCTTCATTCACCCCCCAGCAGCGCACCTGAGGTCACCCTCGGAAAAAAAGGCCACCCTTGCGCGAAAGGAGGATAAGGTACCGATACCGGTACCGTTCCATCGTTTTCCCAATTCTTGGGACTCCTGGGAGGCACCGCGCACCGATGTCCCATGCAATGGGACGATGGGCAATTACGCGCGGATCTTGCCGCCGTTGGTGCGGAGTGCGGTGCGCTCAGCAATACTTCTAACAGGGTGCGCTCGGCTTTCTCCAATGTGTACCCGCATCTGCATCCCATCAGCTTTCACTTGTACTGCAGCATCAGCGGATTTTCACATGGTGAATCCATGGCTTCATCATTACGTTGCCAATGCATGCTGCACGCGATTCGTAAGGAAAGACGTTGGATGGAGTCCCCAGTGCGATCGGGGAAGGGCTATATACAGACCTCCCATTTTCAGATCGCGCCAGGCGACGACGTCCAGGTTTCACGAGTCAGGATCAGGCGTATAACGACCGACGGAAGCCATCCGACTTCGCAGCCTAACGCATCCATTGCCCTGCTACCTTCTCCATCATACAAGAAGGGCTCCGGAAAGGTGTCAGGGCAACTCGGAGCTTCAAGAATGACCGAATATTCTGAACCATCGGAGTGATCGCGCCCTGGCGCGCCCCCTCGAGTCCTGGAGAGTTGTGGATCCAGCTCTCGTTTGTACACGCGCGCTTGCAACTACCTTGGGGAGCCTCCCGGGATTTTCGCCTTCGCGCTTTTCACTCGACCCTGCGGGGCGGGCTGAGGGGGCTCGTTACGTTGCGCCTATCAACGTCATGAGCAAGTGATCTGCAGAGGACGTTCTCGATGTTCAGACCTTAGCTGTGCGAGCATCTGGCTTAACATTATGAGCCCGTAGCGGCATGGACGTGCAGCTCACGATGCGCAACGTCCGAGTGCCATTGTTGCGCGACGGTGGTGCTGCGATGTGTGACAGTCAAGCTTTGCGGTGGCCTGTCAGGCTTGCAGCTCTTTTCTTTACTACTTCTTCTCCACGTGACCACCTGATCTAATAGTACGCTCAGCATACCTTGGTGGGCCCTGGAAACGACAGGGCCGTTTTTTTACCGGCTCCGTTTTGCCGTTTTTTACCGGTTCCGACGCTGTTTTTTTACCGCTTCCGTCTCCGTTTGTTGACCGGTTCCGGCTCCGGTTCCAACCCTGGAGCCGTTTTTGAGCAGTTTCCGGTCGCCGTTTCTGTGCCGTTTCCCCTTTCAAGGGGCATTGTTTTTGGAAACGGTGCAAAAACCGGCCCTGCCGTTTCCGGGGCCCACAAAGCAGCATACACGTACATTTTCGGAGCCCTGCGCAGATGTCTTAGCATGGCGCCTGGGCCCTCTCGGCGGCGTCTCCGGCGCCGCCCCGGGGAGGCCCAGGCGCAGAGCCAAGACATCCGAGTGGAGCTCCGCAGCTTGTATTTCGGGGGTGGGCAGACCTCCTACCCTGACACGTCGATTAGCGAATTGGTCGTTTTCGGTTCGCGATGTCTGCGGGTCCAGGTCCGCCTGTTTCGGTCCCAGGCCGTTTTCACTAAGGAGAGGTGTGCCAAAGGGAGGTTTGTCCACCGCCGAGTGTTCATGTTTGTACTTCTCATTTGCCCACCTCATCATCAACCGCCCTTCCCCTCTCCTCGTTGTGGCGTGTCTGCCGATAACCTTCCGTATCGAAGACGCCTCCGGCTGGTCACCCGCCGCCCCCGTCCCATCTGGGAACGCCGACCGACGTAGTCAAACGTTGGGCCAAAGATTGGCCGCGCGGTTAGAAGGTGTGGTCACCCAGCCGCTGTGGAGATATCCTCCGGGGACTCCAGCGCTGGGCGCCGCTCTTGGCGACGAGGGCGGCGACCCCAGGATGCCGCAGCCGCGGATCATCTGGCGGCGCCAGCGGCGCCGAGGACGGGCGCGGCACAGCCACAGACGTCGCCTGTGGCTGCGACGAGGCCGTGAAGGCAGATCCCCGCGCTTGGAGAAGCGGAATGGAGGAGGAGGAGGAGGAGGAGGATGAGGAGGAGGAGGAGGAGGAGGTATGGAATGCGGTCGACATTGGTACCAAGGATGGAAGACATTCCAAGAGTACCCTTGCGTCCTTGCCTGTTCGGCCCATGCCGATGCGGAGGCCAAGGTTTGCGCCTGTGGCCTCGGCCGCGGTGTGCCGTTGCT
The DNA here is from genome assembly GCA_963575745.1 of Prorocentrum cordatum. Classification (NCBI taxonomy): domain Eukaryota; class Dinophyceae; order Prorocentrales; family Prorocentraceae; genus Prorocentrum; species Prorocentrum cordatum. The sequence continues at coordinate 131,558 of CAUYUJ010017058.1, read as the reverse complement.
CCGTCGTGATGCGACCCATCTCGTCTCGAAGCTGGCAGCGTGCCTTGCGCTTGGGGGGCTCGTACGGGTGGGGGTCTGGTCTCGTGATTCTGATGCTTGTGTCGACGGTGATCGCGTGGTGGACGCGTACTCCTGGAGGACAGCCTGTTCTTTCGAAGAGAAGAAAACTCCAATAACAACAATACACACAAACATAATTTGTTTGTGCTCCGCGTGGAGCGCGAGCAGTTTATGTTTATTCGGGGGCGGAGAAGAGGGGGGTGATGACTAGAGGGGGGGGTGGATATCATGGCGTGGGCCATGATATTTCCCCGGCTTTCATGGCGCCTCTTCTTATTTCATTACGTTCTTGGCCCCCCCGCTGGGCCGCGCACATGCCGCCGGTCATGATTTGCATCCCCCCTCTTGGACACCCCCCTCTTGGCCGCTCCCGATTTATGGTGTTGTTTCTTCTTCAATGTCTGTTCTCTCGAAGAAAAGGAACGGCATAACAATAATTTGTGGCGGTCCGCGCGGATTTCTTGGGTCTGCGTTGTGGCCCCAAGAGGGCTGGTGTCCGCTGTGCCAGGTTTCGCCGCCTCTGTTGGTTTGCCCTCCTTGGCACCCGCGGGAGCACAACCCTCCCCGGCCAGCCAGAGACGACAATTTCGCTGCAGTTATTTAATCGGATGGCCAGTGCGTCTTAGAACCGCAACAGTTGGACAGGTGTAGGAAGGGTACTGCGTGACCAGAAGCTCAAGCACTCATTATCCCAATATCCCAAGTATGGGATTATTTACTCGCTTCGCTCACCCCGACGGCCCGTATTGTGCCATCGGAGGCGTTTGCCTGCGCGTTCGTGGCCTTTTGGGGCCTCTTCGGCGCCGTTTGGGGGCATCTTGGAGCCCCTCTTGGGGGCCTCGTGGAGCCTCCAGGGGGCCTCCAGGGCTCTCTTGGGGGCCTCCTGGGGTCTCCTGAAGGCTCGAATTGGTGGTCCGTGTTCCCCCTCATGGGCCCTCATGTGGCCGTCTTGGGGCCCTTTTGGGCGATCTTGGGCGCCTCTGGGGCCGTTTTGGTGCCGTCTTGGGACCCTCTTGGGGGCCTCTCGGGCCGTCTGGGGGCGGTCTTGGGGGCCTCTGGGGTCATCTTGGAGCGTCGGAAAGCCGAAATAGCGAGAAGACTGAGCATCTCCAAACACCTCAGGGGAATCAATGATTTGTGTCTCGTGGAGACCTCTTGGGAAGCCCCGTTGAAGCCTCTTGGGCTGTCTTGGCGGCCTCTTGGGCCGTCTTGAGGCCATCTTGGGCGGCCTGGGGGGATTTGGGGGCGTCTCCCGCCCCTCTTGGGGCCGCCTTGAGACGTTCTTCGGCCCGTGTGGCCGCCTCTTGCGCCGTCTTGGAGCCGTCTTGGGCCATCGCGGGGCCATTTTGGGAGCCTCTGGGGCTGTGTTGGGCTTGTCTAGGAGGCCTCCTGGGCGCTTTTGGAGCGTCAGGGTCGCAAAGGCGAAAAGGCCGAAGCCTTCAGAGACCTAATGCTAGTCCATGATTTTTGCCTCTTGGGGCGCCTCTTGGAAGCCTCGAGGGGCGTGTTCGGGGCATCGTGAGGCCATCGTGGGCCGCCTTGGGACGCTATCGGCTTCAGGCCGTGGAGCCTGCCACTGATCTGGCGACTCATTCGGCCGCTCCTGGACGGTTCCAGAGGCTCCCAGGCCCGCGCCGAAGAGATCCGGCATCTCTGGGGTGGACTTGCCCGGACATGCCCGGGGTATTTTTAACTCCGGGAGCCCTCGGGGCCGCCACGCGCGCGCGAATTAGAATATTGTTCATTTGCTACCGGAGATCTTAGCACACCTCTGGCCCGTTGGGCGGGCGAATTGCTTTTACTGGTATGCCTCCATTTCCTCACTCCCGCCCCGTTCCTCACCCTCATCGCATTGAGATCACTCACATTCAGACGCATGCACGCGCAGACGCTCACACTCGGATCCGCTGATCCCCAGACTCACTCGGGTCCAATGATGTTCAGTCTTGCTCGCGCTTAGACTCGCTCGTGCACGCGCCGCTCCCCACAGCCACACGTGCTCAGCCAGGGCGTGTTCCGCCTCCTCGCGCGCGTGCAGCTCGTCGTGTGAGCATGCCGAGAGCCCGCGTGCCGCGCGGCGCAGCAGGCGTGGCACCTGGGCTCCCCGGGCGGGAGCCGCGGGGGGTGCGACACCTGCCCGTTCGCGGCCAGACTGTGGGGATGATTCGGGAGGCATATCCCTACTCTTTTTCTTGACATCATCTCACCTGGATGCCGATCTTGAGGATCACCTCAGTTCCAGCGGACGCATCCCTGAGATTGTCATCGCCTTTGGGCTTGTCAACCTTCGGGACAGGGATGCGCTCGAGGCTGGTTAGATTGCCGCGGCCTCTGGCGGCCGCACTGGGGAGAGGCCGACGGGGGCACCTCCCGCGGGCAGGGCCTGCGCCGACATACCAAGGGCGCCTTTGAGGGCGCGAAGTTGTTCGTGCTTCGCGGTTCGGCTCCGATTCCTCCTCGTCCTCCCCTTCTCCCCTGGGAGGCGGCGCGAGGGCGCGGAGTGATTCGCACTTCGCGCTTCGCGCAGCGCGAAGCGCGAAGCTGGGAGCCCTTGATTCAGGAGGTTTGCGAGCACTATGCAAAAATAGTCAAAACATAGCCTGGGGACAATTTTTTGAGCATATGTTGCATCTGTTTGAATGGATGTTTCATCCCAGATTCTCCCGTAGGGGGACAGGCCCGACCTAAGGTTTGCGTGTTCGGTTGGCCAGGCTCGTCTGGTTTGAGGGTTCCGTGGTCGCCGCAGCTCGGCAGGCGTAGCATTGTGGGAGCAGCGCGGAGGAGCCGCGAAGGGAGCATGCCGTGTTCCCCTTCACGGCCAGACCGTGGGGTTGTGTCTGGAGGTTCGCGTGTTCGGCTGACCAGGCCTATCTTGTTTTGAGGGCCCTGTGGCGTGTGGGCGCCCTAAGGAGGAGCCACCAGTGGGCATGACGCTTGCGGCCGTTCGAGGCAACAAATGCGGGAATTCTCAGGAGGTTTGCGTGTTTGGGTGGTCCAACTCATCGGGTTTGAGAGCCCAGTGGCCACCGGTATAGCAGGCGTGGCCAGTGGGCATCCCACGGGTGACCCGCCAGGGAGTATGTCACTTGCCCATTCGCCAGGACGTTTGCGTTGTTGGTTGATCAAACTCATCTCTTTTGAGAGCCCAGTGATCAGAGTGATAGGGTAGGACGAGGGAGGAGCCGCCAGGGGTATGACACTTGCCCATTCTCGGACAGATTGTCTCAACCGAAACAGACATCGTTCGTTTCGTTCCGTTCTGCACAAGAGGAAGCATGTTGCCGGTCAATGACTGAAACCCAATTCTGTACAACGATCCTGCTACCGGAGTCCCAACGGCGATGCGATTTGTGCGACGGGCGGCACCCAAATCATAGGCAGGATGTGGCGCCACGTGCGCGAGGTCATGTCTAGTCGCTCCCCGTCGGTGAACGCGCGCAGCTGGGACAATCGAGAGCTCTCCGCTCACTGGCTGTTTGGGAAGGTTAGTCTAACGCTGTGACGCCAGATTGGTGTGACGTTTGCGAAGTTGTCGTCCGAGTGGAAATCATCCGCGAGAGCTTGTTGCGTGAATGCTTCTGTCCGAATTGCTGTAAACGGCGTATCATTATGTATCTTTCTTGTCTTGGCATAGTGGAGAATGCAGTCTTGCTGGGCTGACTGCGCTAATTAGCCTGGTGGATCCGACAGGTTCGGCTGTTATGCTACATTCGCTCGAACAGATTGCTCTTCTTTGGGTCCATGTGATTTGCCGCAATGTCTTGTGCCTGGAAGGTTAACACGACGGGTCTAGCTTATACGTCGGGGGGGTCGATGTCGGTGACGCTCACGACGATATTTTTTCGTGTGGTGTTGCGAGAGTGAAACGCAGATGTTAGGAACCTCCCGCAGCATGCACAATATTTTAACGCAGGCAGATGTAAGCACCCACGTCGACATGATCATACATGTGAGACGTTCGCCAGCGTGGACCCCATCCAGTGACGATTTGCCATCTGCGCGATGCAATCTTGGTGGCACATTCATTGGGGTGCAATCTGGGGGGCGCACAACATGGCAGAGCAACGCGAAACGATTGCAATGCAATGCCAATGCCATGCCAAGCAATGCGAAACAACGCACAGCAATGCAAACCAACGCGGTTGTAACGCAATGCGATGCGAGGCGGTGGGCTGCTATGCGACGCACCGCAATGCAATCGAATTACAAAGCAACGCAACGCAAATACAACGCAACACAAAGCAATGCAACGCCCTGCAATGCAACGCGACGCAGTGGCAAGCAATGAAAAATGCGCCAAACAATGCAACGCGATTCAACACAAAACAATGCAACGCACGGGAAAGCAACGCGCACCAATGCAACGCAACACAACAACAAAAGGTAACGCATTACAGCGGAATGCGATTGCAATGCGAGCCGAATGCAATGCGTTTGCAATGGGATTCGAATGCAACGCAGAAGCGGGGGACGTGCAACGAACCGGTGGCGACGGACGAGAACGGGGCCGACCCGGCAGGGAACGGGATTCTTATTGGGAGGAAGGTGCGTGAACAGACGTGAATGGGGCCGCCGTGGTTGTGGGCGGGCAGGCTCATTTGAGGACATCTATGTATAACAACTAAATTTATATTTGCGCAAGGATAGTCTCCTGTAGCCTTGGGAAGATAGTCGCCTCGGGCAGCGCTGCGCGCACGATCGCGGCTTGGGGGAATCGAAGAGATGGTGAAGCAGGAACGGGACCATGGCATCCCCATCGTGTTCACACTCGGGGTGGCTTCCTCGGGATGTCACCACGAAGTCGACAACGTTATCTGCTCATGTATAATACCATTCCTATGTATATCCGCTATGCCATATTTCGCACCTTTTGGAGTGATCCGGCTGCCATATGTATTGGAGGCTGACAGCCTTCAGCGGATATGGCGACCGTCGCTCCAGAGAGGGGGCGCGTACAGGTTTAGGCGTCAGTCCACGGGAGGACTGCAGAACGTAAAACCATCCATTCATTGCCCGAGTCTCTTTGCGATACCGTCCCGAGCCATCCCCGTCAACCGCAGCTCCGCTTCTTCCACCAGTCATTCTCCCGGACCTGCGGCCGCTTGGACCCAGTATTGCATGCGTTCCCGCCGCGGGCGGGCCCCTTCCTTGGGCCCGGGCTGCCGCTTCGGGGCGATATTGCGTGTTTCGGCCGTCTTGGATGCTTTTCGCACGGACGGTGGTCCAGAGTGATTACTGGATACAGAGCCCCTACATTCTGTCACTGCCTCCAAGGCAGGCCCCCAGAATCTCCTGCGGAATCCTTGGGTTAAGGCCCTTTTTCAACAGAGCGCTCCCAGGATTTATGAAAAGGGAATCCGATGGGCCCAGCCATATCATCTCTCAGTGCCGACGGCACGGTGGCGGATTTGCAGGTAATGCGCCACGTTGGCGCCGGTGCGATTGTTGGATCTGGTAGTTCGCGCCAATATCCACTCGCGTCGGCTAGCCACAGGAAATGTCGGCCTGCCATTGGTCGTCCGCATTCATTAGCTAATTTGCGATCGAGGGCGACCGCATCGCAGTCGTAATGCTCAACCTTCTTTGCCATCTGTGCGCTCGACCAACTTCGCCTCCTATGGCCGACCAGGAAGCGCAACCGTTATACTTCTGCATGTGCGCTGTTGCCCGGCATGGGTAGCCGAGTTCCAGAGGGGCGCCAACACGTAAGCGCTTAGACCAGTGGCTCACGCTGCGTACGTCGCCGAGGACGCTCGTCTGAAGTAGATCTACGTGAGGCGCTGTGCCTGGGCCAGTGGAGTGGCTCGTGCTTGATTTTCAAGTCTGTACTCCGTGGCGCTGCCGCGCATGTCCACCACCGCGGTTGCGCAAACGACACGGCGGTGTCGTTGCATCATGTTTGCGTTGCTTGTTGCAAGCGTTTTGGGGCAGTCTCGAGTGCAGTGCACATTTTGGCCCGTCGGGGCATCACGGGTGCCTTTCTCAAGGTCTTTTGCCGTCTCCGATGGTGTCGGGGCCGTGGCTGGTGTCCTGGGGCCGTCCGAGGGGCAACTGTAGGTTGGTTTGAGAGGATCACCGCCCACCAAACCACCCAAACCCAACCCGAAGGCCTGGATTTGCCCTCCATTTTCAGTGTGGGGGGGGGGGTGTCGGGGAACATGGACAAAAACACATATGAAGCCCGCCCCCCCCCCCCAAACAAAAACAAAGTCGGGCTAAGTTCGAGTCTCCCGGTTGGGTTGGGGTGGCTTGGTAGGTAGTCGGAGAATCTTGTCTGGACGCCCGAAATGGGTACGGAAAGTATGGGTACAATGCCCACGGCAGTTCCTCTTGATTTTGAACAGGATTCGCTGTCCACGCCGCCGCGGCCTGTGCCCATTCGAGACAGAAGGCCGCCTGCCCAACAGCGGCCGCTGTTGGTTTGGGACAACATTTGTTGTTGGGTATTGTACCCATTTTTTCCGTGCCCATTTCGGGCGTCCAAATTTTGGGATCGCCGCCGTCGGCCCGACTTGGGCTGCCGTCGGATCGCCCCGGGGCATGGCCCGAGCTGCTTCGGTGGTGCCTTCTCTTGCGACGCGCAGAGGGAGGTGGCGCGAGCGGGCTGGCCCTCGAAGGTGGAGTCGGGCACGACGCTCACGTCCCTCTACATGAGGAGTACTCAGAATTCGTCAAGAAACAGTCTGGGGGCGATTTTGTTTTACGATTGTTCCACTATGTTGAGCATGTTTGGGAATCTGTCTTCTTTTTGTCCTCCAAGCTCCGGTTGTAGGGGGACGAGCTCGACCTAATTCTAGGGAGGCAGGGTGCTCAGAAGCTTCCCTGCCTTCCGAGAAGTCTTCTTCTTGGGCGCCCCCGAGTCCTTCCGAGCCGCGCCCCTGCCTTCTCCGGGAGGCCCAATTTCCCTTCACATCCTGCTCGCGTCTTCTCGCCGCCAGGCAGTGGGGGCTGTCGTGTCTGCGACCACTTGCGAGCCCTTCCACTGAGTATCATGTTCCAACCTACTTTAGCCTTGGTCACCAGAAAACAATTTCGAGCACCGAGAAGGTACCGAAACTCGAGGGTTTTCACGTGTCGAGCTTTGGGACACACTCGCTCGACACAGTTTCGACACAGTTTCGACACTGTTTCGACTCTTTCCTGGGTGCTCGAAATCATTTCTCGGTGCAATCGACGCTGGGGTGTCGGGCTTCCCCGCTGGGGGCGCACCTGGCTGCAGACACCCCTCGAGGTCTGAACCTCAGCCGGGGCGCTGCGGCAGCCCGACCTGCAGGGGTCGGGTTCGCATGTGCGATTGCCTGTCTGAGCAGCCCCCCTGCCTTCTACGATTAAGTCGGGCCTGTCCCCCTACAGGGGGATTTCCGACGAAAATAACAAATACACCAAACATACCCCAAGAAGGTCCAAACATAGTCAAAACATAGTCCCCAGACTATTTTTGTATTATTTTTGGATGATATTTTTCGTCGAATGCCCCCCTGTAGGGGGACAGGCCTATTTAATTCTAGGAGGGCCTCTCCACCATCGCCCCCTGCCCGCGTCTCCGCGCCGCCGAGTCTTGGGGGGCCCCAGGCAAGGGAAAGATTCGGCCAGGGTAAAGATTCGGCCAGGCTGAACTCGGCCAGCTGAACTCGGCCTGGCAGAACTCGGCCCGGGCCGTATCCAGCTTGGCCGAGCTCCGCGGCCCGAGTTCACCCTGGCCGAGTTCAGCCTGGCCGAGATTCTCTTGGCCGAGTTTAGCTGCCGCCCTCTGGGGAGGCCTCACGGGCCCTCTCTGCGGGGGGGCGCCCAGACATTTGGGGCCCTCGGCCCCAGGATTTTTGCACGCCCAGAATGGAGGCGGAGAGCAGTGGCAGGAAGCCCAACAGCAGTGCCTGCTCATGTGGAATTCTAGTAGCAGTCCTTCGGGACCCTGTCGAGCGGCGCAACAAAAAACGGAGTCGTCTGCGCCGACTTTTGGCGCGTAAGTTGCCCACGTAAGACCCGCGCAAGCCACCGCGTATGGTCGCTACGTCATGTCGCGTGAGACCGGTTTTGGATCGTCGCCCCGCCCTTGTCATCTTCACAGCATCTCTGGTCCATTTGGGGCAGCCAGGGCTGTCTCGTGGCCATGCAGTGTGGTCGTATGGAGAAGACGTGCTCTCCGATGGGCCCCGGACGATGGCAGATTTCATTCCAGATCAACAGTCGCTGCCTCTGGGCATCGTGCCCATGCTTTCCGCGCCCCTTCGGGACGTGCACACGGGAGGCACCGAGCGCCGTTCGGGGTCCGCCCAGCAGGCGGGCGGGGCCTTTGGCTCAGTATCGTTTTCACCGATCCCTACCCCTATCCCCACGCCCATCCCGATCCCCTCCACCCCACCACCCAAGCTGGGGGTATGCCCCCCGAACCTCGCATGGAAGAGCCTGCCTATTCCCTCCTGTGGTGGGCACATCGGCCAGTGAGGCCCAGGCCACGCCGGTGGGGGCAGGGATGGGGCGAAGCGATGCTCGTTGGGACTGGAGGCACCCCGAGGCCAGGGGGTCGCGTATACAGGTGGGTGAGGACTAAAGGCTCCCAAATTTTACGGCCCCCGCTGACGATGATGATGATGATGAGGAGGAGGGGGAGGAGGAGTGGGAGGAGGAGGGGGAGGAGGAGGAGGAGGAGGAGAGGGAGGAGAGGGATGAGGGGGAGGGGGAGGAGGAGGAGGAGGAGGAGGAGTAGGAGGAGGAGGAGGAGGAGGAGGAGGAGGAGGAGGACGCGGTCGCAGAGCTCTTCCGCCGTTTTGGCGCCCATGTGGGCCTGCTTTCGGATGCCGGGGGCCGGCCGACAGCGACGCGGGAGCTGGCCAGGGGGTAGGACCCCTGGAGGGCTCCGTGGGCCGAGCTGAGGGGCGTGGCCTCCGGCCAGTGCCGCCGATCTCCGGGGCCCTCGCCCCGTGCAGGGGTCGCCGAGCGGGGGGGGGGGGCAGGCTCCCTCTCCTGCGTTGCGTGGGGGTCCCCGCAGGGCCCTCGCCCACCACGCTCCAGATGGGCAAGTCACCGACAAGATGGGCCTCCAGGGGGGGGGGGGGTTGGAGTACACGTTCCCCGTCCCCCCCCCCTCTTCCCCGGCAGAGCCCCCCCGGGCCCCCCCCCCAAGAAGAGCTGAGCTGAGGCTCGGGCTCTTTCAGCTTTGCCCGGCAGATCGGCGGACTGTGAGCGAGTTGGGGTCGGGAGAGAGGAAAATAGGATCGGGGTCCCAGTTTCGTGTGAAGGGGTTTATTGTTTTGGGGGGAGGATGCCTCCTTGAGGCTTCTCGTCGTCAAGGCCGGATCTGCCCCCAATGCTCTGGCCAGAGCGCACCCCAAGACGTGCTTCGGGCCACTGTTTGAACCGTAGGGGGGAACGGTGGCCCATACCCTTGGGCGAGTGGCCGTCTCGTGCCGCCTGGCTTTCGCCGTCTTCGGCTTCCAGAGGTCCGCGTTGGCATCGGGATCGACTGGGGCGGAGAAGCCGGTCACTGTTTGGACCGCAAGGTGTGGAACGGTGGTTGGGGTCCTGAAGAAGGAACCCTTTTCCGTTGGGGAGGGGCTCCGTGTTCCTTGATTGTTTCGCAGCTTGCCTCAGGTTTTCCCTGTGTCTTCGATGGGGAATCGAAGCTTAACTTATGGAAAAAGGGGCCTCGTTCCTTATGTAGGGTTCGTTAGGCCAACGGCCCCACCGTACTCCCTTTTGCGCGCAGCGGCATCGTGCCGCCTGTCTTTTTCGGCGTGCCTCTCGGCCCGCCGAGGCCCGCGCCGGCATCGGGGAGCCACCAAGGGCGGACGCCGCGCGGACAGACCTCGGGCGCCTGGATCGGGGGAGCGTAAGACCCGGGTTTGCCAGGACTCGGGTTCGCCATCGTTTTTTGACGACCGCGCCTCGGATTTTGACGAGGAGGAGTTTTGTGGGATGTCTGCAGCGGGAGGCCTCGTTAAAATGCAGGCTCGGCCTCGTCATTTTTTTGACGACCTCGTCGGGGATTTCCGAGTCCCCCGTACCCGGGTCTTACGTCTCCCCGACTGGAGACGGGGGTCCGTGCAGACGGGGGTCAGCCAGAGCGCCCCAATGCTCTTCGTGTTCGTTGGAGGATCTTCGCGCATTCTGGGGGAGGGTGCCCTTCGGCTGCTCTTCGGTTCGGCCGCCGCACGGTCTCGTGCTCTTGGGGGAGGTTCTTCTGCCCCAGGTCCGGCCGGAGTGGATATCGCTCAATGTTGTCGGGACTCAAGAGACGGGGGTCAATGCAAACGGGGATCAGCCAGGGCACCGGATCCTGCAGGATCCCGCGAAGACCCCCTCTGGCTGACCCGGGTTGGCGAGCCGCTTGTGGCCGCGAGGCGGCCGCGCACGTTGGCTGACCCGGGTCTGCGAAAGCCTGCGTTGCAGTTTTGTTTGTCTTGCACTGCAGTTCTTTGTCTTCCTGCTGACCCGGGTCTGGATTGACCCGGGTCAGAAGATCCCCGAACAGAAAGCATGTCGCCGCGTGGACAGAACACATGTCGCTGGCGGGGTGTCGGGCCTGGTCGGGGCAGGGATCGGTGGTTCAAGGATGGGGTCCTGAGGGATGGGGTCCTCAGAAGGACAAGGTGCCTCAAAGGATGTGAATTTACCCTCGCATCCCTTCCTGTCCTCAGGACCCCATCCCTCAAGGCCCCATCTTGGAACCACCGAATCAAGCAGTGGCGAAGCGCTCTGGCTCGCATATAGGCCCACCAAAGAAAGTTCTAAGGTCTGAACGACATGTTCTTAGAATATTTCTGGCTGGGGCTGCTTTATTCTAGCACAACGGTTTTACGTTCTAAGAACATCGCTTTTTTGTTTCGAGCATTTTTGGGTTCTCGCAACATGTCGTGGTAGGCCTGTAGGAATGCCGGGACGGTCGGTCCCTGCTCAACCGAAGGGAGCACCCGAGCCCCGGCGCCGTCCCAGCCCTCGGCCCACCAAAGATAGTTTTATGTCGGGCGAGTCCCCTTACAGCGGGATTTACATAGAAAAATACAACGGACCCCAAAAAATACCCCCAAAAAGGTCAACAAATACTCAAATAATAGTCCCCAGACTACTATTGGACCATTTTTTATTTTTCGTTGAAAATCCTCTTGTAGGTGGACAGGCCCGACTCAAAGATAGTTCTACGAACCTTTTGTGGTCTGCACGAAATGTTCTTAGAACGTTTCTGGCTGAGACTGTCCTTTTGACGCCTCGGTTGTCTGTTCTAAGAACATTGCTTTTGTTCTTAGAGCATGTTCGGGTTCTGAGAATATTTGTTCGTGATACGCCTGTAGGAATGCCAGGACGGTCGGTCCCTGCTCAACAGATGGGATCCGCGCAGATGGGATCGGAGGATCTTGCCGCATCGCCGATGCATCGCCGATGCGGCTCGATGTGGAGCCCGATCTCCTCCCCGCCGACGTTGCGGATACATCGCAAACGTCGCCGATGCGTCGACGATGCATCGGTGATAGATCGGCGATGCATCGGCGATGCGGCCAGATCCTCCGATCCCATCAACTCGAGCCCCATCCGGGAGGCCTCTAGATTTTGCGCAGCCACACAGCGAGCTCGGAACGCAGAGCCTTCGCAGCTGGGCCGGCAACCGGTCCAGGGCCTGGAAACCTGTTAGTCCGAAGGGGGTCGAGACCTCTGGGGCCATGGGGCAGGAAAGACTCAGGAGGGGAACAAAAGCACACAGACAATTAATCGTCGATTCCCCCTGAAAAAATGGGGAAACATGGATAGTGGTGGCGAAGACAAAAACCCAGAACGTATGGGAAAATATGGGGGAACCTGGTTATTTGTGTGTATTTATTCAATCGCTTCGCTCATTCCGCCGGCCCTGGAGCGCTATTTGGGGCCTCTTGGGGCCGTCTTGGGGGCTTCTTAGGGGCTTCTTGGGAGCGTCTTGGGGCTCCTTGGCGGCGTGTTGGGCTCCCCTGGGGGCCTCTTGGGGGGCGAGGGAGGAGGAGGAGGAGGAGGAGGAGGAGGAGGAGGAGGAGGAGGAGGAGAAGGAGGAGGAGGGGGCGAAGGAGGAGGAGGAGGAGGAGGAGGAGGAGGAGGAGGAGGTGGGTGCGCCCTGAAGTCCTGAGTTTCGCTCGACGCTCGGCCCCTGCGGGCTTCGATCCTGCAGTAGGCCATCAGGAGCAGACTGCTACCTCATCCATCAGGCCACAGACTATATATATATATATGTATTTGTTCATTTGTTTGATGCATCTATTTGCTTACTATTTGTATACAAATATGTATATATATATATATAGATATACATACATATTTTTATTTAACACAGCAATGAGCAAAGCATACTATGACAATCCTCTATCAGGCAACAGGGCCTCTCGATGTCGCCCCCGATGCGGCCCTTTTGGACCCTTCCTAGTCCTGGGAGCCCCCGATCTGGTCGCACTCCAGGGAGAGGTCTGGAGAGGAGCGGACTTGCGTCTTCTTGTTTTCCCCGTTCGCCAGCAGCGCTGCAGGCACTAGGACGCGGGCGCCTGGCCAAACCGTTCTTTGTCAATCTGAGGTGTCTCTTCCTCCTCCTCCTCCTCGTTCCTCCTCCTCCTCCCCCTCGACCGCCCTCTCTTCCCCGCATCCCCCCGTTCGCCTCCTCCTTTCCCTCCCCCACCCCTCGTCTTCTCCCACCTTGTCGTCATCTTCTCACTTCGCATCTCTCTGCCTTTCCTCTTCTTAAACTCCCTCCTCCTCCCCCTTCCCTCCCTATCTTCTTCTCCCCCTCCTCCTCTGCCACACTCCTCTACCACCCAGAGGAAGAACAGTGCTGGCGTCCTCCGAGTGGAGCTCGGAGTGGCCGTAAAACGGTGTGGGGAAGCTCAACAAGACCAGAGAGGGAAGGGGTATGAGGGACGAGGGGGAATGACGAGCCACGAAGAGAAGGATGACGAGGATGAGGGGGGAGGAGGAGAAGCAGCAGGAGGGAGGAGGGATAGAAGGGAAAGACATTTGAAAGGAGGGGGGGGGGCAGATCGAGGAGAGAAAAACATGGTTGAACCCGGTCAGATGAGACTCAAGAGGAGGGGAGTTGTGAGGAGGAGCAGGAGCATGAGGAGGATGCAACATTATGTGGATAATGATGTATGGTTGGACAGCGATGCGAATGGGAATGCGGAGGACGTCGGATAGTGGGTTGGGAAATCACAGAAGCGACTGGCGAATTAAGCGCAAGTCGTCTCGTCAGTTGTCTGATGTTGGTTGTAGAGGCCTTGACATGTGGGCATGATTTTCCTTCCCACTTTGGGACAGCGAGCAGTTCCTGACAGTTCGGGTTATCTTAGATACTCGCCCCCCTTTTGTCCCCCTCTCCCTCCCTCTGCCGCGTTGTCTCCCAGTCATCCGCCAGCTCTCGTTCCCGATGTCCTTCCCTCCGCGTTCGTGCGCCGTTGCCTGAACACCCTTGTGACCGATGCAGCGCCCCTCTCTTGGTTGGTTGCTTGGTCGCAACCCTTCTCAAGGCGGGTATTTGGTCTCCGCGACCCGTCGGGGAGCAGCACCTCTACATACCCTGACCAGCAAAGGGTTCCGCCCCGCGGCAGTAACGAAAAGTGGGGAGGCGGGGGCAGGACACGAGCGGGCACCTCCGGAGCGAGCGTGCGCGGCGGCTCCGCCCGGCGCGCCTCCCGCCGCGCGCCGCGGACCCCACGCCCTGCCGCTCGCACCCGAGCGGAGGGAGCAGGCCGGGGGCCTCTGCCGCCGCGTGGGGGGGGGGGGGGGCTGCCCGTGCAGGCGAGGCCGGCCTGGAGGTCCTGGGGCGGTCTGCGCCGTCTGCAGTGCGGGCCCAGGCTCGGTCAGGAGGAAAGGACACACACAGACACAATGAGCCAAGAAAGCATGGGAAGATATATGGACAGTGGGGGGGAAGGCAGAGCCCCAGAAAATATGCGAAAGTATGGGGGAATCCTGTCATTTAAATGTGTGCATTTAGTTGTGTGTCCCAGGGCCCCTTCAACCATGCCCAACAGCAGTTCCTGTTCATTTTGAACAGGACTCGATGTTCGCGCCGCCGCGGACGCTGTTCTCCGGAGACGAAAAACCGCCCGCCCAACAGCGGCCGCTGTCGGTTTTGGGCATCGTCTGTTGTTGGGCATTGTGCCCATTTTTTCGGTACCCGGCGTCCCAGCAGACTTCCGATGTATTGGCCTGTGAATCCTAGGGCTCCGGAGGTGTCTATCCCCCTGAGGGCAGTCGGTCGCCCTGGATGGTCTATTTGTCGGCCCGGGACCCGGAGGTGGGCCAGGGAGGCCGAGACGAAATGAAGACCAGCACTGAACACGTATACCCTCCCGAAGCCTTGGATGGTTACGTTGCATCTTCGGGGGACCTCGGCTGTCCCCAAAATCGATGGCTCTTCTTGTGTCCGACGCGGGCTCGATGCGGACTCGACGCGGAGTTGGCGTGGATTCCACGCGGATTGAACACCGATCCGGCACGGATCCGACGAGGCCGACATGGATTCGACACGCATAGGTCCGCGACGGGACAGACAAGGTCCCCCGAGGATGCAACATAAGGGTCCGATGGGTTGGCTTAAGTCGGGCCTGCCCCTCTTCAGGAGGAATATCAAACCATAGTATAACACGTGGTCAGGGGACGATGCTCCGATCATCTTCTGACTCTCTTTGAGCATTTGCGTTCAAAGTAGTTTTTTTTTTGTTGTCACTTCTTCTCTTCCAAGATCCGCCTGTAGGGATACATTCCCGATCGAAGGCTCGGCCTGGTGCATCCTGGGGCCTCGGAGGCCTCGGAGCCCTGCCCCCGAGGGGCAGCTGGTCGCCCCGTGTGGCCCGGCGGCGGCCCCGGGGCCCGGGGGCGGCCACGGGAGGCCGAGTCGGCAGCCTCCCGTGGCCGCCGCCTCCCTCCCTCCCTCCCTCCCTCCCTCCCTCCCTCCTCCCTGCTCCTCCTCCCTGGCTCCTCCCTGCTCCTCCTCCCTGCTCCTCCTCCCTGCTCCTCCCTCCTCCCTCCTCCCTCCTCCTCCCGCCTCCCTCCTCCCTGCTCCTCCTCCCTGGCTCGTAAGCGTCTGCAGGCGCAGGCTTCGCGGACCGCAGCGCCTTGCGTATCGCCAGGCCCCGGCGGGTGACACGAGGCTGGCCGTCGGGTTTCAAGAGACGGGGGTCCACGCAAACGGGGGTCAGCCAGAGCGCCCGATCTTGCAGGATCCTGCAGGACCAGCTCGCATTGGCCCGGGCTTGGGAGCAGGATCCTGCAGGGTCTTGCAGGATCCTTCGCGCATTGACCCGATTTCGGGTGCAGGATCTTGCATGATTTTGCAGGTTCTGAAAGGCCTGAACGATCCAGGTAAGGATTGACCCGGGTCAGAAGATCCCCGACCGAGGCGAAGTCAAGACCAGCGTTGAGTACAGAACTCCTCCCGACGCCGTGGACGGTTTCAGTATTCCGAACAAGTGTGGTAAACAAGTTGAGCTTGCTCGTTCTTTATCACACTTGTTTTATCACACTTGTTTTTTGTTATCACACTTGTTCTTTTCTCACATTTGTTCTTTTGTATTACACATGTTTTTTAGCACACTTGTTGTTTTAGCACATTTGTCCGGAGTTTCTTCATTAGCGTCGGGGAGGCATCACCCCCGCCGACAGCCCCTCATCGAACCCCGTCGTGGGCAGCCACCGCGCGCCGAAGGCGCTCCGGCCCCCGTCGCGGCGCGACGACGAGGCGAGGTTGACCCCCGTCGGGGGGGGTGCCCCCCACACCTATTAAGAAGCCCAGAGTAGCCAATCATGGGAGCCTGGTGTACCCTCGTAAAGTCCGTCCCTGGCGTCCATTCGCGTCGATTGGCGTCGGGGGGCTGATGAGATAGCGCCGATCCAGCGTCGGCTAGCGTCGATTTAGCGTAGACTTAGCGTCGATTTAGCGTCGACTAGCGTCGATTCACAAGAGCCGACAAGATGGTATGTTGGGATGCAACTCCTGGGAGGTCAAATTCTGATGTTGCACTGGTCCGAAATCCGGCTTAATCCATATTAGTCCCGCTTGATCCCGCTTGATCCGGCTTAATCCCGCTGAATCCCGCTTCATCCGGCTTACTCCGAGGCCCTTTCCGGCGTAATAGCTTCCAAATGGGGCTTAATCCTCCTCACTCTTTCCGACGCAAGCCTCCCAGTAGTTGCCTCCTAAGGCAGGGGAGCCTCCCACGAGTGGCCGCCGAGGCGAAGTCAAGACCAGCGAAGTCAATCAGGAGGGGAAACATCACTTTTTTTGATCTGCAGGGCGAGAGCGAGCCTCTTCCGCTAAAAGCTCCGCGGGACGCGCGCGGCTTTGATTGACAGAGAGGGGGGGCGAGGGCGGGCGGGGCCTCACGCGGCCAGGAGGGCGGGGCCCGGGGATCAGGCGGTGCCGAACGGGACGTGCAGGAAAAGAATAGAGGGGAAAAACCACAGACACAATCAATCGTCGATTCCCAGGGAGGCTTATTGAGGGGAGGTTTACTAAGGGGAGGTCTGTCCACCGACGAGAGGGGCCGCCGAAGATTCTCCGGGCCGAGCGCTGCTGCTGCGTGCTGGAGGCCCCGTGGGCCCTCCAGCACGGAGGAGGAGGAGGAGGAGGAGGAGGAGGAGGAGGAGGAGGAGGAGGTGGAGGGGGGGTCTGCCAGAGATGATCCCAGCCACAGGGCGCCCCCCGCAGCCCGAGAGCCCTCAGAATCACCGGTCGAGCCTTTCTGGTGGTCTGGGCTCCTCACCGGAGGAGGCCTCCTCCTCCCCGATCTCCGGCGCAGGTCCCTGGTGGCCTCCGCAGGTCACCGGAGGTGGCGCTGCATCCTCGAGGGACCTCGCCTGTGCCCGACGCGGGCTCGACGCGGAGTTGGCGTGAGTTCGATGCGGAGTCGACACCGGTTCGACACGAATTCGACGAGGCCGACATGGTTTCGACACGGACTCGACATGGATGGGGCCGCGACGGGATAGACAAGGTCCCCCGAGGATGCAACATCGCCCTGGTGGCCTCCGCAGGTCACCGGAGGTTCTACAGTGGAAACCCATGCCAAGAAACACCCTGCTTGCCTTCAGGATGCCCCGGGCTTCTCGGGTTTCGATGGCTTTGCCATGGAAAAGCGTGACGTTCCAACACCAAAAACCAATGGATTTCTTGGGGGTCCAGGGTTGGCTTTCTCGTGGAAGGTTTCTTGTGGTCGAGCCACTGTGAGCCTCCTGGGAGGCCCCGAAGGGGTCCAGTACTCCCAAGAGCTTGTGTTAGGTCAGCCTGTCCCCCTACAGGAGGAGTATTCAACCATAGTCAAAAAGAACTGTCTGGGGACTCTTCTTTGACCTTGTTTTTTTGTTGTTTGAAATTTTTGGGAGCATTCTTCATCTTTCGTTCAACATCCGCCTGTAGGGGGACATGCCCGACCTGACGCTTTTGTGCCATCGTCGCTGCCTTCGGCCTCCCTCGCGGGAAGTACGGTGGGGGCGCGGGTTCAGGAATGTGCCCAGGAGGCGTCAGACCCTGGGGAGTCCCTCCTCCTCCTCCTCCTCCTTCTCCTCCTCCTTCTCGTCCTCCTCCTCTCCTCCTCCGCCTTCTCCTCCTCCTCCTCCTCCTCCTCCTCCTCCTCCTCCTCCTCCCCCTCCTCCTCCTCCCTCCTCCTCCTCCTCCCTCCTCCTCCCTCCTCCTCCTCCCTCCTCCTCCTCCTCCTCCTCCTCCTCCTCCTCCTCCTCCTCCCTCCTCCTCCTCCTCCTCCTCCTTCTCCTCCTCCTCCCTCCTCCTTCCTCCTCCTCCTCCTCCTCCTCCTCCTTGTCGATCAGGGCGGCAGTCGTACCCATGGCCGATCCACGATGGGAGCCCCACCGGCTTCTGGACCCTCGCTCCCTGATCCCACGGCTCTCTCTCGAGTGCCCTCGCCGGAGATGCGCGTCCATGTCCTCGGGGCCGTGCACGGGGATCCCGAAGTGCCAGGAAAGGATCCGCGACCGCCGCTCCCCAGGCGCGGCACGCGTGCGCCGCGTCGGCGCGGCGGCGACCCCGGCGCGGGCGTTCCAGGTTTTGCGCGCCGCCGGTGGCCTCGAGCCCGCCGGTGTCGAGCGGTGCGCACCATCGGAGAGCGCCGCGCTCGTTCGAGGTCGAGCGATCCGCGCGGAGCCAACGCCCGCGGCATCGCGGCGCGAGCCAGCCGCGCACGTCCAGGGCAGGACTCCGGCAGCCGCAGAGGGGGCCGTCTTGCCGCTCGGGACAGCTCGCGTCCATGCCCTCCGCATGCCCCCCCACGCAACCGAGCAGGGACAATCGTCCGGACGGACGCGTCTGGGCAGTCACGGGTGCACACGCGGCTACTGACGAGGGAGCAGGACATCCGAGGAGGAAAAGGCTCCGGCACCGTTGCCCTCGCACCGTCTTCGCCCCGTTGGGCCTCCCGGGAGGCCCTCTTCGCCACCGCTGGATTCGCCTCGAGCTTCTGGTCAGAACGCACCCCAGGAGAGGTCAAAGGAGCAGCGGTATCGGTACCTGCTAGTTCCCCGACGAATATTATGCGACGCAGCGCCAGAGAAAGGGATGAAGAGGAGGAGGAGGAGGGACGAGTCTGTAACGCAGAACTTGCGAGGTGGCCGCGGCCCCGAGGCCGCACACACCGTAGGCCTCCCAGATGGGGTCCGAGTAGATGGGGTCGGAGGATCGCGCCGCATCGCCGATGCGGCTCGATGTAGATCCCGATTGTCTTCGAGCCATCGTCGGCGGTGCATCGCCGACGACGATGCATCGCCGGTGCATCGGCGACGCATCGGCGATGCGGCGCAATCCTCCGACCCGATCTACTTGGACCCCATGTGAGAGGCCTCCGTACACCATGACACGCCCCAGGATGGCCCTGGCCAGGCGTGATGCAGCTGTTGACTTGCGGCACGCTCGCTTTTTCTTCCAGGCTGAAGGTCTACTGCAGGAGTTTGCCCATCGCATGTCGGCTCGTGTGAGGCTCATCGTGTACTTGGCGACGTTTTGATTCGCGCAACGGTAAGTACAACACGCCATCCAACACTCAGGAGGGAACAAAAGACACGGACACACACAGACACACAGACACAGAAACAACACAACACAGCACAGCACAGCACAGCACAGCACAACACAGCACAACGCAACACAGCACACCACAACACAACTCAACGCAACACAACACCACCCAACACAACAACACAACACAACACAACCCAACACAACACAACACAACACAAAACAAAACAACACAACACAACACAACAGAACACAACACAACACAACACAACACAACACACGCAAGACAACACAACCTAACACACACCACAACACACACACCACACCACACCAGACCACACCACACCACACCACACCACACCACACCACAGCACAGCACAGCACAGCACAACACAACACAACACACATACAACACACATACAACACACAACACACACACACACGGTGCCTCGAGTTATGTGGAAGTGCGCAACACAGCCAGACAGCCAGCCAGCCAGCCAGCCAACCAGCCAGACGGACAGACAGACAGACAGACAGACAGACGCACAGACAGACAGACATACATACGTCATCGTCGATTACCAGGAAGTATGGAAAATAGTAAAGGTGGAGGGGACGACGAACATCGAAGCCAAGTGCCCTAGTCAGCTCAACCTGCCAGCCTAACCCGTCCAACCAGCCAGGCAACCCAACCAGCCACCCCGCCACCCAGCCAACCCTCCAAGCAGCCACCCAGCCCCAAACCAACCACCGCCGTCCAGCCAACCCCAACCCGACCGTCCAACCAGCCAACCGGCCCAGCCAGTCGCCCTGCCACCCAGCCAACCCTCCGACCAGCCACGCAGCCCAACCAATCACCCGGCACCCCGCTGCCAGCCATCCAGCCCAACTGGCCAACCCGCCCACCCCCGCCGCCTGTCCTCCGTCAGCGGCGCCAGCGGGCCGAGCGCCGAGGCGTCGTGGTCGCGGCCGGGGCGATTCGGCGCGCGAGCGCGCCGGGGCGCGCGCAGCGGTCTCGCCGCCCGCCCCAGCGCGGCGGCCGCGGCGCGCGTCGGCGTCGGCGTCGCCGGCGCCTGCGTCGTCGGTCGGCGACCCCTCCGAGTCTAATTACGGTCGCGGGCGCGTCCGAAACCGCCGAAAGGAGTTGGGAAGTGTGTCAAGTCGGGCCTGTTCCTCTACAGGAGGAACATTCAAAAACTAGACCAAAGTAGTGTCTGGGGGCGATTTGTTTTATTTGTATGTTTGTTTTGTTTTCTCTATTTTTGAATGTTTTTGGAGCATTGTTAGGGTATTTTCCATTTTTCGTCAGAAATATCCGCCTGTAGGGGGACATGCCCGACCTAAGGAAAGTGCCCCGTTCCAGCGAGCACGAGAAGGAGCACCCTTCCGGGGTCCAGCGGGGCAGCGGGGCGGGTATAGGGCAGGTCGCGCCGCACCGCGGGGGGCCAGGCGTCGCGCCGCAGTGTGCCGGGGTTTCGTTTTTTGCCTCAAGTGCGACAGTGTCTTCATCTTTTGAACTTTCACCGAGCCCTCTGTGTCTCAACGGGAATGCTCCCATCTTCGAGACTGTCGTCACTGGTGAGGCCACCGCGCTGGCCTTCCGAGAACGCCCCCCCCGAACGGTTCAGGGAAGCCAGATCGCACTGCAACGTGGGGAGCCTCTAAGGGCGCCGCTGGATGTCCCAGGAGCATCTCCCGGGGCAGAAGCCCTGGGCAGCCCCAGGGGGCTCCAGGAAGCTCCAGGAGGCGCCACGCGACCACAAGGCGTTCCCGGGCGGCGGCTGGAGATCCCAGCCGGCTCCAGGAGGATGCAGGAAGCACCAGGCAGCCTCGGAGGGCGGAGGCTGCGCCAGGACGCGTCAGGGCCCCCCCCAGGAGGCCCCGGGAGGCCCCACGGAGCCTCATGAAAGGCCCCGGGACGTCCCAGGAGGCCCCATGCGGCCTCGCGAGGTCCCAGGAGGCCCCAGGGGATCCCAGAAGCACCCAGGAACGCCCAGGATGTCCCAGGAGGGCCCAGGACGCCCCGGGAGGCCCCAGGAAGCACATCAGGCCCCTGGAGGCCCCAGGAGGCCGCAGGAAGTCCCCGGACGTCGCAGGAGGCACCAGGAGGCCCAAGGACGCCAAAGCAGTCTCTATAGGAGGCCCCTGGAGGTCACAGGAGACCTCCGTGATCCCATGGTCCATGGCGCCGGAGGCAGGGAGGGGGAGGAGGAGGACACGAAAGCAGAGGAGTCGGAGGAGGAGGAGGAAGAGGAGGAGGATGAGAAGGAGGAGGAGGGAGCTTCCAACAACCTCGGGAGTGAACCTCTGGCGAAAGGACGCGATAGGAGAAAGGGACAACACGACGCTCCACAGAGTAAACTGCATTCAACGGGCTTCTATCCCCGCGAGGGGTGGTACGGGCTAGAGAAGATAATCAAACATATGGGGAGTCGGGGAACCAGTGTCTATTTACTTGCGCCTCTAAACATCGATTTGCCTGGGGGGAACAGTTATGCCGCTGCTGACGTGAACTTCTTTGCCGTGCAGTCGCCGCGCCGAGCCATCCTCCGCGCGCGCGTTGCCCAGGAGCCCGCTGGGCACCTATTTCGCCGGCTTCCCGCCCGAGGTGGCCGTCGCCGCGGCCGTACTCAGTTCGGCGCAGGCGGCTGGCGTCGCACTAATCTTGAAGTGCAGCCCAACTCACCCCCACCTCCAGCCAGGATCTCCACCTCCTCCTCCTCCTCCTCCTCCTCTTCCTCATCCTTCTCCTCCCCTCCTGTTCCTCCTCCTCCTCCTCCTCCTCCTCCTCCTCCTCTGGTGATCCAGGGGGCCCTGGCTGGGGGTGAGTGTGGTCTTTGCCCTAAAAGGCCTCCCAAGCCCCCAGCCAGGACCCCTGGATCACCAGGTCGGGAGTGGGGATCCTGGGTGGGGTTGGGGGTGGGTTGTGCTGTCCTCCATCTTAGGAGGGCAAAATCTACCTGCTTCCAGAGGACCACTGTGCGAAATACTGCTCTCGCTGTCTAGCTTGGCGTCGCTCGGACGTGTGCGGCTTTTCTCGGCGAGGGCCATCGGGGAGAATCCCAGATCACCTCGCGAAAAAAAAGCACGCACGACACGGGAAAGGGCACGGGGAATGGACGTCCGAGTCTATAAACACCTTGATATTGCTACACATAGACACATTCGGGGCGGAAGCGTCAATACACAACCCGGCCGCCGCGTCCGTTGCGTTCGGCGAGGGTACATCCGATTACGGTATGCCCCTATTTTAGAGCAGGTCTCACATCATGGCAATTCAACACCACTCCTCCCGCTCGACATATCGTTGGTTTAATCCGTCGGCGCGTAACGGACGTTACCTGGGCCAAGCCCCCTTTCCGGGGTAACGGTAACGATCGTATGTGGGGGGAGGGGGATTTGCCCCGCCCTCCCTTTTACATGCTGATGCTCGCGCGCATACTATTGCGATCGCAGCGCACCCCCGCCCCGACGTGCCCCACTCCGCCCACGCGTCACCGTCACCCAGGGCCCCAACCCCTGGGCCCTCCTTCCCCTCCTATGTAAAAACCGTCACCGGAATTAAGACACATGAATCTCCAATGCTCATTCGTTTCGTTGATTCCGCCAGCCCATCTTGCATCGCGGTTGCTCTGTTGGCGTGCTCGTGGCGAGCGAGAAGATAGAGGAAGAGTAGGAGGAGGAGATGGAGAAGGAGGAGGACAACAATCTCCAGTTCTCAATATACATACTGCTTCCCTGCCCCTCCCCCGAGGACGTGGTGATAGCAGCGCGACCCCCGCCGCGTATCGCATTTCACATCTGACTTCCCGGAGGTGACGCGTCTTACGTATGTGCTCTTCGACGTCGTCGTCGCCGCCTTCGTCGCCCTCGTCGCCCATCCGAACTTTCTCGGTCCTTTCACAGTGGTGCACCTGCTGCAGCGCGGGCCTCATTTTGGGATCCGGGGCTCTGATCCCGGCCCTCAGAACGGCGCTCTCGCCCCCGCGCGGCGACTGTTCGGGATCCGAGTCCTTCCACATCGTTGCCTTTCCTGTCCTTTTTGTCCGTCCGTCTGCCTTCCCTCGGCGGCGAGCGAGGGGGGAAGCGAGAAGGGGCAGGCCTTCTCAGAAGTCCGGAAGTCCCCCGGCCTTCTGAGAAGTTACCTAAGCCTTCCCCGAAAACGCAGAATACTTCCCAGAAGGCCAGAGGGCTTCCAAGGAGCCCCGCCGCCTTCTGGGAGGGCCTCCTCCTTCTGCACCCTCCTCGCTCGCGGCCGATTCCCCTGTCCCACTCTCCCGTTATCCTCATCCTCCTGCGCGCCGCCTGGCTGTCCGTCCGTCCGTCTGTCCGTCTCTGTCCTCCCGGCTTGCTGAGCTGCGGTGCAGAGCTGAGCTCTGAAGCGCGTCGGCCAACGCCACTGTCGCTGTCGCCGTCGCCCGAGTCGGTGGCCCTGAGAAGGGGGGTGGCGGCAGCAGTTGCAGTGCCGAAGCGCGCCCAGAGTCCAGCAAGGCATGAGGGTGCAAACCCGTCTTGTCTGACTGCTGCTCTGAGGGGGAGTGTGCTCAGGGCAGGCTGCATCGTTGCTCAGCATCGTGCTGTTCAACCGAACCTGCAGGGTGGGCGCTCTCCCTCGTCCGTGCTCCGGTGCAGGTCGTCTGCGCGCCTCCTCTCCGTCGCCGTCGGCTGCGTCGTGGTCGCGGTGCCTGCTGCTCTGCTCGGGACGTTGTTCCGCGCACGCAGCGGCCACCCACCGCCCACCGCCGGCGTCCTCCAGCTCGTCCGCCTCTTTCCCCCTCCACTGTGCGCAGCTCCCCTCTTCTGCTTGCGCACGGCACGATGGCGTCCGCGGGGGGGACTCCCGGGTCCGCCAGCGCACCCGTCGGCAGGCAGCCGCAGATCCGGGCAGCGCGAAGGGATGAGCGGGAAGGGCGGATGTCAGAGATGGGGGGCGAGCGCACCTGGCTTGCCCCACCCCCCCTCCTCGCCCCTCGCCTCGCACGGCTCGCTGGGGGGGCGCCTCGCATGCTCGTCCTTCCTTGTTGA
>CAUYUJ010017058.1:57500-102500 GCA_963575745.1 Prorocentrum cordatum | reverse complement strand
GCCATTTCGGCACACCCCTCACGAGGATCGTGGCCCCATAGGGAGCTCCACCGAAGGCGCCAGTGGCAGGGTTCGCATGGCGGCCTCGGGCCATTTCGGCACACCCCTCACGAGGATCGTGGCCCTATGGGGAGCTCCACCGAAGGCCCCAGTGGCAGGGTTCGCATGGCGGCCTCGGGCCATTTCGGCTCACGAGGACCGTGGCCCCACTGGAGCTCCACCGAAGGCGCCAGTGGCAGGGTTCGCATGGCGGCCCCGGGCCATAGCGGCACATCCCTCACGAGGATCGTGGCCCCATAGTTGCGCTGCTTCAACAACCGCGCATGGGCGTCGTACTCCGCCTTGTCGACGTGCAACGCCACCTCCTCCCTCATGGCTCTCAAGGCCTTCTCCTGCTTCTGCTCCTCGGTGAGAGGGACGCCGTCCTTGTCGTCGTCGGCGCCCGCGAAGACGGCCACGAACGTGTCCCTGAGCATGTCGGGCTCCGGCGGGAAGCCGTGGCCACATAGGGAGCGCAGGCGAAGATGGCATTCACAATTGCGGCATTCACAACTGCATATGGTTGGGTCCTTCGCCAGGATAATTTCTGATTATTTTTGGTTATTTTTTACTATTTTTGATTTTTCGTCCAAGATCCGCCTGTGGGACGACATGCCCGACCAAACCGCAGGTTCAAGCCTAGCCTTGGACAAGACGGAAAGGACTCCGCATGAGTCCAGCCGCGGATTCGGGGCTCTACCCTGGTCCCCCCCGTCCCCCCCCCCCTAGTCTTCAGGGGAGGAAGACGTTCCTATACCTCTACCCGCCGCCCTTGTTTCCCTTTTTGGGCCTCCTGGGAGGACCTCGTCGCCACCGCTGGATTCGCCTCGAAATCCTGGTCAGAACGCACCCCGGGAGAGGTCCGGGGAGTAGCGGTACCAGTACTTTCTGGTTTCCCCAAGTCTGACGTAATCGCTGGGCTCGGTGAGTTATACCGCGTGGCCGATACGCCCAAGGGTACAGCATTTGCCTGCATTTCCGCCTCGCTCATCGTGCGGATGACCCCCCCGCCCTCCATGGTGCCCGCTTCACCGCGTCCTACAACCTCATCCGCAAGCGGAGAAGTAGCAAAACAATCGCATGACGAGGGCGGGGTTGCCGTCCGTGTCCATCGACAAAAGTGGGCTTCCCAGCTTGAGGAGCGAGGATTGGGTGCCAATTACTGTCCGTCGACAGGGATGGGCATCCAAGCTAACGCGGTGCCCCTCGACATGGTAATTGTCGTGTGTTGCTTCCCCATCAAGGGCAGTTGCCGCATCACCGCCGTGGCCGGCCAAAGTCCCCGATACCCAGCAAACCCCTCATTGTGAGGGCGGGATGCCATGCCTGTCCGCCAACAGGGACGGGTATCCTAGCTTCAGGCGCGAGCAGCGGATGCCCATGCCTGTCCATCGACGGGGATAGGCGTCCAGGCCCACGCGGTGCCAGCTGAACGCCATCAGTCGCGAAATTGCCGCGCCCTTGACGGCGATATGGCAGTTTCATTGCCACCAACACGGCCAACGTTTTCGAACGCCAATCGGAAACCTCACTGCGAGGATGGGATGCCCATGCTTGTTCACAGACGGGTGGGCATCTTGGTTTGCGCCAGCGCCGCTTGCACGGAGCAGATCGCTTTGGGCCCCTGGCGGCCTTCCGGGAGCCCCGACGCGGGCCTCCCGAGTGCCCCCGCTCACCTCGGGCAGTTTTTCGGCAACCAAGCTGGGGCCCGCTTGGCTGTCGAGAAACTGCCCGAGGCCCCTCCTGGTCAAGGGAGGACAAACCAGCTGGACCTGACAATTGGCGTTTCCTGAACGGCCCTGGGCGTTCACTACACAGCCCTGTCCTGTTCGATTCCTTCTGTGGGTGCGTTTTCTCAACGGCTTCGCGTGTCGGGGTGATTGTTATGGGGGCGGATTTTCTGCCCGCTGGTTGGGGCCCCTGGGAGGTCTTCCTCGGGAAATCCCCCCCCCCCCCCGAGAGCAAGTCGCGCGGTGCCTCTCGCCTGTGCAGGGCCTCGGAGAGGCCCGTCTCTGGAGCTCTTGCGCAAAGAGTGGCGCTGGATCTGGAGCGATCCTCCAGGGTGTTCCCGGAGCCGGGGGAGTCCCTGAATCGCGCCCTGGGCACCTTGTCATTCCAGGCCACCTACAGTCAGCGCGCGTGGTAAGGACGCGCGCCTTTTTTGGGGTACCCTTGTGTCCTTGCCTCTGCGGCCCGTCTTTTGCCGATTCCACTGGCTAGCCACTCCAGGCCGCCGCCCCACAAATCCCAACTTCGGCCTCCAAGGGTCTTGCGTCGTTACCACCCGTCCTTACTATACGTTTCACTGTAGATGGGTCAGAGTAGGTTAGGCTGGAGGATCGCGCCGCATCGCCGATGCATCGAAGATGCGGTTCGATGTGGAGCCCGTGTTTCACCACGCCGACGTCGCCGATACATCGCCGACGTCGTCGATGCATCGCCGATGCATCGACGGTAAATCGGCGATGCGTTGACGATGCGGCGCGACCCTTCGACCCCATCTACTCGGACCCCATCTAGGAGGCCTCTCTGCTTGGACGTAGCCCCCCTTTCTCACCTGAAACCTTGCTGGCAAGAGATTGGACCGCCATCGTAAGATGGAGCTCTCATCAGATGGAGCCTGCAAGAAAGCTCCGCAGGGGTGATGTACCCGACGAGCGAGTTATCCAGCTGCCTGCGGCACGCCCCACCACCGTGCCCGAGCAACAGCGCAGCAGGAATGAGATGGAGTGTAGGAACGGCGCAGTTCCGACGACTGGTCTGAAATGGGAAGGGCGTGACCTCGGCCTCGTCTTCGTCCTCGCGGTATGGAGGAAGAAGCGGAGGGGGAGGAAGCCAAGCTAGGTGCGCTCGCGTCATATCTGACGTCCTACCCCTCCCTCCTATCCCTTACCATGGCGCTGATTTTCTTTATCCGCGGACGCGTGTCGTAGCGGACCTGTGGCTCCGCTCGCGCGTGCGTAGTGGGTGGTGGTGCGCGTGCGTGCGTGCGTGCGTGTGTGCGTGGTTGTGGTTGTGGTGGTGGTGGTGGTGGTGGTGGTGGTGGTGGTGGTGGTGGGGCTGGTGGTGGGTTGTGATGGTGGTGGTGGTGGTGGTGGTGGTGGTGGTGGTGGTGGTGGTGCGGCGCGGTGGTGGCGGGCGGATGGGCGCGCGAGAAAGAGGCCCGCGCTGGGGCGAGAACGCCATCCTGAACGACGGAGGCCAAACACCGATCCGAAAATGAGGCCCACGCTGCAGCGGGAGCATGATTCGGAACGATTCGGGAGCAGAAATGAGGCCGGCGCCTCAGCGAGAGCAGCATTTTGAAAAAAACGCAGGCGAAAACCCGTTTCCCGGGAATCTTGTGTGTAAAAAAGCAGTACGCGGGGGGGGGTCGGCCATCTTCGGGACGCCATCAGGGGAAGTGGGAGAGTATTTTCATATTGTGTAATTGTAGATTCCCATGCTTGTCCATCGACAGGGATGGGCCAGGATGGGCATCCAAGCCAACACGGTGCCCCCTACCTAATGACGTCCGCGGCGAAAGTGCCGGGTCAGCAGCGGCAGCGTGGCCAGCTAAGTTCCTCTGATGCGGACGAGGATTCCGTGCAGCGAACACAAGCCTCATTCCTCCTCCTCCTCCTCCTCCTCATCTGGCCGAACTCCTCCTCCTTCTTCTTCTTCTTCTCCTTATTATCCTGTTTGTTTTTCTGCTTCTTCTTCTTCTTTCCATTTTTCTTCTTCTCCTCCTCCTCCTCCTCCTCCTCCTCCTCCTCCTCCTCCTCCTCCTCTTCCTCCCCCTTCTCCTCCTTTTCCTCTTCCTCCTCCTCCACCTCCTCCTCCTCCTCCTCTCCCTCCCCTCCTCCTGCTCCTCCTCCCCCTTCTCCTCCTTTTCTCCTCCTCCTCCTCCTCCTCCTTCGACTGGGATGTGCAGCCCAGCTTCGGGCACGAGGTGCGCATGCGCATCCAGGCCCACACGAGCCCCATGCCTTCCCGGGCAGGCCTGGCGCCTGCCCCGAACGCGAGGGCGTGACGTCCTCGGCCTCTGTCGCCCTCGCCCATCCACTCGCTGGTGAAGGGGCCACTCATCTCAGGTGGGGCATGTCCCTCTACAGGAGGAATCTTCAACAACAGTCAAACTAGTCTGGGAGGATGTTTCATTATTATCTGTATCTTTATTATTATTATTCTTATTCTTATTATTATTATTAGTATTATTATCATTATTATTATTATTTGTATTAGTATTATTATTATTATTAATTCATTTTTTAATTCATTTATTGATTACCTAACAGCGTAGACTGATAGGTTTCTAGTTGACTCAAAAGAGCTCACAGATCACTCCACAGGGGGGTCCGGGCAGGCGTTGGGAGTTGCCGGCCGGGCCTGTGCCGGGCTCGTTTTTCACCAACAGTCACACACTTCGTGCTCGTCGACCTCTCAGAACCCCATTCCCAGGCCACATTCTGAATAACCGGATGCAACAGTCACACACTTGGTGCTCCTTGACCTCCCAGAACGCCATTCCCGGGCCACATTCGGAATGCCCGGAGCCAACTGTAGGCCACTTCGTGGTCTTCGAGTTCCCAGAACTCCATTCCCAGCGTACATTTTGGATGCCCGGAGCCAACTGTAGGCCACTTCGTGGTCTTCGAGTTCCCAGAACTCCATTCCCGGGCCACATTTTGGATGCCCGGAGCCAACTGTAGGCCACTTCGTGGTCTTCGAGTTCCCAGAACTCCATTCCCGGGCCACATTTTGGATGCCCGGAGCCAACTGTAGGCCACTTCGTGCTCTTGGACTTCCCAGAACTCCATTCCTGGGTATGATTTTGAATGCCCGGAGCAAACTGTAGGCCACTTCGTGTTCTTCGAGTTCCCAGAATTTCATTCCCTGGCCACATTTTGAATGCTGAGGCAGGCTGATGCTGAGGCTGAGGCAGGCTGAGGCAGGCTGAGGCTGAGGCCGAAGCTGAAGGCAGACTCAGGCTGAGGCTGATGCAGGCTGAGGCTGAGGCTGAAGCAGGCTGAGGCTGATGCAGGCTGAGGCTGAGGCAGGCTGAGGCTGAGGCTGAGGCAGGCTGATGCTGAGCCAGGCTGAGGCTGAGGCTGAGGATGCAGGCTGAGGCTGAGGCCGAGGCCGAGGCCGAGGCTGAAGGCAGACTGAGGCTGAGGCTGAAGCAGGCTGAGGCTGAGGCTGAGGCAGGCTGAGGCTGAGGCTGAGGCAGGCTGAGGCTGAGGCTGCAGGCTGAGGCTGCGGCTGAGGCTGAGGCAGGCCGAGGCTGAGGCCGAGGCTGAAGGCAGACTGAGGCTGAGGCTGAAGCAGGCTGAGGCTGAGGCTGGGCAGGCTGAGGCTGAGGCTGAGGCTGAGGCAGGCTGAGGCTGAGGCAGGCTGAGGCTGAGGCTGATGCAGGCTGAGGCAGAGGCAGGCTGAGACTGAAGCCGAGGCTGAAGGCAGATTGAGGCTGAGGCTGAGGCAGAGGCAGGCTGAGGCTGCGGCTGAGGCAGGCTGATGCTGAGGCAGGCTGAGGCTGAGGCTGAGGCTGATGCAGGCCGAGGCTGAGGCAGCCTGAGGCTGAGGCCGATGCTGAAGGCAGACTGAGGCTGAGGCTGAAGCAGGCTGAGGCTGAGGCTGAGGCAGGCTGAGGCTGAGGCTGAGGCAGGCTGATGCTGAGCCAGGCTGAGGCTGAGGCTGAGGCTGAAGCAGGCTGAGGCTGAGGCTGAGACTGAGGCCGAGGCCGAGGCCGAGGCTGAAGGCAGACTGAGGCTGAGGCTGAAGCAGGCTGAGGCTGAGGCTGAGGCTGAGGCTGAGGCTGGCTGATGCTGAGTCAGGCTGAGGCTGAGGCTGAGGCAGGCTCAGGCTGAGGCAGGCTGAGGCTGAGGCCGAGGCTGAAGGCAGACTGAGGCTGAGGCTGAAGCAGGCTGAGGCTGAGGCTGAGGCAGGCTGAGGCTGAGGCTGAGGCAGGCTGATGCTGAGGCAGGCTGAGGCTGAGGCTGAGGCTGATGCAGGCTCAGGCTGAGGCAGGCTGAGGCTGAGGCCGAGGCTGAAGGCAGACTGAGGCTGAGGCTGAAGCAGGCTGAGGCTGAGGCAGAGGCAGGCTGAGGCTGAGCAGGCTGATGCTGAGGCAGGCTGAGGCTGAGGCTGAGGCTGATGCAGGCTGAGGCTGAGGCAGGCTGAGGCTGAGGCCGAGGCTGAAGGCAGACTGAGGCTGAGGCTGAAGCAGGCTGAGGCTGAGGCTGAGGCAGGCTGAGGCTGAGGCTGAGGCAGGCTGAGGCTGAGACTGAGGCTGATGCAGCTGAGCTGAGCAGGCCAGCTAAGGCCGAGGCTGAAGGCGACTGAGGCTGAGGCTGAAGCAGGCAGAAGGCTGAGTCTAAGGGCTGAGCTGAGGCTGAGGCTGAGGCTGAGGCTGAGGCTGAGGCTGGCTGATGCTGAGGCCGAGGCCGAGGCCGAGGCTGAGGCTGATGCAGGCTGAGGCTGAGGCAGCCTGAGGCTGAGGCCGAGGCTGAAGGCAGACTGAGGCTGAGACTGAAGCAGGCTGTGGCTGAGGCTGAGGCAGGCTGAGGCTGAGGCAGGCTGAGGCTGAGGCTGAGGCAGGCTGAGGTTGAGGCTGTGACTGCGACTGCCGTTGCCGCTGCGACTGTCAACGCGAATGCGACTACGACTGCGAGAACAGCAGAATTCTACAACTGGATACCTCATCTGAATCTAGGGGATGCTCCAGATATGCTCCTACACATCGGCTGTTAGGTTTGCTTTGCCGGGGTTAAGTACCTAACAGCGAAGACTGAAAGGGTTCTAGTGGTCTCAAGGGTTCTAGTTGACTCAAAAGAGCTCACAGATCACTCCACATGGGGTCCGGCAGCGTTGGAGTTGCCGGCCGGGCCTGTGCGGCTCGTTTTTAACCAACATTCACACACATTCGTGCTCGCGACCATCTCAGAACCCAATTCCAGCCACATTCGAATAACCGGATGACAACAGTCACACACTTCGTGCTCTTCGACCTCCCAGAACTCCATTCCCGGGCCACATTCTGAATGCCCGGAGCCAACTGTATGCCACTTCGTGCTCTTCGATTTCCCAGAACTCCATTCCCGGGCCACATTTTGAATGCCCGGAGCCAACTGTAGGCCACTTCGTGGTCTTCGAGTCCCCAGAACTCCATTCCCGGGCCACAATTTGAATGCCCGGAGCCAACTGTAGGCCACTTCGTGCTCTTCGAGTTCCCAGAACTCCATTCCCGGGCCACATTTTGGATGCCCGGAGCCAACTGTAGGCCACTTCGTGATCTTCGAGTTCCCAGAATTCCATTCCTGGGCATGATTTTGAATGCCCGAGCCAACTGTAGGCCACTTCGTGTTCTTCGAGTTCCCAGAATTCCATTCCCGGGCCACATTTTGAATGCTGAGGCAGGCTGAGGCTGAGGCTGAGGCAGGCTGAGGCTGAGGCAGGCTGAGGCTGAGGCCGAGGCTAAAGGCAGACTGAGGCTGAGGCTGAAGCATGCTGAGGCTGAGGCTGAGGCAGGCTGAGGCTGAGGCTGAGGCAGGCTGATGCTGAGGCAGGCTGAGGCTGAGGCTGAGGCTGATGCAGGCTGAGGCTGAGGCAGCCTGAGGCTGAGGCCGAGGCTGAAGGCAGACAGAGGCTGAGGCTGAAGCAGGCTGAGGCTGAGGCTGAGGCAGGCTGAGGCTGAGGCTGAGGCAGGCTGATGCTGAGGCAGGCTGAGGCTGAGGCTGAGGCTGATGCAGGCTGAGGCTGAGGCAGGCTGAGGCTGAGGCCGAGGCTGGAGGCAGACTGAGGCTGAGGCTGAAGCAGGCTGAGGCTGAGGCTGAGGCAGGCTGAGGCTGAGGCTGAGGCTGAGGCAGGCTGATGCTGAGGCAGGCTGAGGCAGAGGCTGAGGCTGATGCAGGCTGAGGCTGAGGCAGGCTGAGGCTGAGGCCGAGGCTGAAGTCAGATTGAGGCTGAGGCTGAGGCTGAGGCTGAGGCTGAGGCAGGCTGATGCTGAGGCAGGCTGAGGCTGAGGCTGAGGCTGATGCAGGCTGAGGCTGAGGCAGGCTGAGGCTGAGGCCGAGGCTGAAGGCAGACTGAGGCTGATGCTGAAGCTGAGGCTGAGGCTGAGGCTGAGGCAGGCTGACTGTGCTGAGGCAGGCTGAGGCTGAGGCTGAGGCAGGCTGAGGCTGAGGCTGAGGCTGAGGCTGAGGCTGAGGCTGAGGCAGGCTGAGGCTGAGGCTGAGGCTGAAGGCAGACTGATGCTGAGGCAGGCTGAGGCTGAGGCCGAGGCCGACGGCAGACTGAAGCTGAGGCTGAAGCAGACTGAGGCTGAGGCTGAAGCAGGCTGAGGCTGAGGCTGAGGCAGGCTGATGCTGAGGCAAGCTGAGGCTGAGGCTGAGGCTGAAGCCGAGGCCGACGGCAGACTGAAGCTGAGGCCGAGGCTGAAGGCAGACTGATGCTGAGGCTGAAGCAGTCTGAGGCTGAGGCTGAGGCAGGCTGAGGCTGAGGCAGGCTGAGGCTGAGGCTGAGGCAGGCTGAGGCTGAGGCTGTGACTGCGACTGCCGTTGCCACTGCGACTGTCATCGCGAATGCGACTACGACTGCGAGAACAGCAGAATTCTACAACTGGATTCTCATCTGAATCTTAAGGGGATGCTTCCAGATATGCTCCTACACATCGCTGTTAGGTTGCTTTGCCGGGATAATTTATTTATTTATTGGAGCGCTATTTGGGGCGTCTTGGGGGCCTCTTGGGGGCCTCTTGGGGGCTTCTTGGGAGCGTCTTGGGGCTCCTTGGCGGCGTCTTGGGCTCCCCTGGGGCCTCTTGGGAGGCTCTTGGGGGCCCCTTGGGGCGGGAGGGGGGGTTGTCGATTGCAGCCACCCCCTCGGAGGCCACGATACTCGTGAGGGGTGGCGAAAGATAGCCTCCCCCCTGGGGATCGCCCTGGACAGGGCCGGGACCCGGCCGGGGGTCAGCCGGGGTCATTTTCGTCCAGGGGCCCCCAGGGGCCGCCCCGCGCGTGCGAACTAGAACTATTGTTAAGTAGTTACCGGAAATCTTAGCACGCCTCTGGCCCGTTGGGTCGGCGAATTATAATTGAAACTATTTCGAGTTTAGTTCTCGTCCAAAATCCGCCTGTAGGGTGACATGCCCGACCTAACACTGATCAGCGCTGGGCCACTGTCGCCCAGCCATTCGATGGATAATGCGCCAGACTCGCGCCCCGCCGGCGCCCGACGACCCTCTCCGGCCTTCCATCCCGGCGGCCGCATAAGGGCTGGGGGTAACCAGGGGCTGCTCCTTATCCGTGCCTCTGGGGCCCAGGCCTCAGAGGAGGAAAAGGCACCCATGCCTCTGCCCTTCCCTCGTTTCCCGCTCCTGTTGGCCTCCTGGTCGGCCCTTGTCGCCACCGCTGGACTCGCCTCGACATCCTGGTCAGAACGCGCCCCGGGAGAGGTCTGGGGAGTGGCGGTACAGTGGAGGCCAGTCCACGAGAAACTTTCCACAAGAAACCCAACACTGAGACGTGGGGACGTCCACTGATTTCTGGTGTGGGAACGCCACGCTTTCTATGGCAAGACCGTCGAAAACACACGAAACCCAGGGCACCCTGGAAGCAAGCAGGGTATTTCTTGGCACGGGTGTCCACTGTAGCGGCATCGGTATTTTTTGTTGCATCACCAGCTAAGGGGGTGCTCTCTTCGACTTCGGGTATAACCCTCAGTGGCGCCCCGTGCGCCGCCTGCACGCTTCCCTTTTAGCCCAGTAACGAATGGCGTCGTCACGGGGGGGGAGGAGGAGGGGGGGAGGGGGAGGAGATGAGGAGGAGGAGGAGGAGGAGGAGGAGGAGGAGGAGGAGGAGGAGGAGGACGAGGAGGAGAGGAGGAGGAGGAAGAAGGGGGAGGAGGAGGAGGAGGAGGAGGAGGTGGAGAGGGAGGAGGAGGAGGAGGACCCCCTAGACCTCTTAGATCAATTCCCAGAAATGTTCGCATCATCGCACCCAGAGGGAGGGGGGTATGGGGGAGGGTCAGGAGTCAAGACACCCTCCTTGACAGCAAGCCGTCTTGCTCACTCCCACCCGCCCTCCCAACACGCAGGTAACACCCGAGCCTCGGCATGTTCAGCGGTCGTCTTCTGATGGACAGCTCGTGGGAACCATAACCGACCCCATGCGCGCGGCGCTGTGGCGAGGTGCGCAACACATGCCAGGCGCGCCATGCGCGCCAGGCACCCCTGAGGCCCGAGCGTGCCAGGCACGCCGGGTGCGCCAGATGCGCCACGTGCTCCACGTGCGCAAGGTGTGCCGCATATTTCAGCCAGGCCAGGTGCGCCACGTTCGGGGCACGTGCAGAGTGTGTCAGGTGCGCCTGCGCACGTGACAGCCCACATCGATACACAAGCCGCCCCCCACCATCCTGGTCGAACACCAACGCCCATCATTGTGTCTGGTGGACCTGCGCACCGCTGGCCATACGCCACCACCCCCGCCGTCCCTGTCAAAATCCGCTTGACAGTCATCGCGGGGTGGCTGCGCATGATCCAGATTTAGCCGCGAGGTGCATGTTATATTGTTTTTGACATGGATGGTAGCCCTGTGCGCGGCAGGCAATATGCTGACACCCCCGCCGTCCCTATCAGAGACAATACAAAGTGCTCGCGGGCCTCACGAACGTGACTCAAGACTTTGCCCCAACGTGTACTTTGTATGTTGTT
Source organism: Prorocentrum cordatum (assembly GCA_963575745.1). Classification (NCBI taxonomy): domain Eukaryota; class Dinophyceae; order Prorocentrales; family Prorocentraceae; genus Prorocentrum; species Prorocentrum cordatum. Next base: position 91,777 of record CAUYUJ010017058.1, on the reverse strand, counting down.
CCCAACCATCCTGTGGTGTCGGGTCCTCGTTTTGAAGAGACGGTGCCCCGCGTCTCCTTCCTCTCCTCCTCCGCCTCCTCTCCCCTCCTATCATCGTCATCATCATCATCATCATCATCATCATCATCGTCATGCGTCAAGCACACCCATTTTGGCACATCCCTCACACGTTTCGTGGCCCCATAGGGAACTCCACCTAAGGTCCAAGTGGCGCAGCTCGCATGGCGCCACCGCCCCATTTTGGCACACCCCTCACACGTTTCGTGGCCCCATAGGGAGCTCCACCTAAGGTCCAAGTGGCGCAGCTCGCATGGCGCCACCGCCCCATTTTGGCACACCCCTCACACGTTTCGTGGCCCCATAGGGAGCTCCATCTACGGTCCAAGTGGCGCAGCTCGCATGGCGCCACCGCCCCATTTTGGCACACCCCTCACAGATTTCGTGGCCCCTCAGGGAGCTCCTTTTGGCACACCCCTCACACGTTTCGTGGCCCCATAGGGAGCTCCACCTAAGGTCCACGTGGCGCAGCTCGCATGGCGCCACCGCCCCTTTTTGGCACACCCCTCACACGTTTCGTGGCCCCATAGGGAGCTCCATTACGGTCCAAGTGGCGCAGCTCGCATGGCGCCACCGCCCCATTTTGGCACACCCCTCACAGATTTCGCCCCTCAGGGAGCTCCTTTTGGCACACCCCTCACACGTTTCGTGGCCCCATAGGGAGCTCCACCTAAGGTCCACGTGGCGCAGCTCGCATGGCGCCACCGCCCCTTTTTGGCACACCCCTCACACGTTTCGTGGCCCCATAGGGAGCTCCATTTACGGTCCAAGTGGCGCAGCTCGCATGGCGCCACCGCCCCATTTTGGCACACCCCTCACAGATTTCGTGGCCCCTCAGGGAGCTCCACCTGAGGTCCAAGTGGCGCAGCTCGCATGGCGCCACCGCCCCTTTTTGGCACACCCCTCACACGTTTCGTGGCCCCTCAGGGAGCTGCACCTAAGGTCCCTGAGGGAAAAGCCTCACGGGGGACCTCGCGGGCCCGCTGGTGTTCATCGAGCCCCGCACGTCGGAGCCGTTCACCTTCCGCACCTCCAAGGTCACGCGGACGGGCTTCCCGTTCTCGCACGGCAGGGTCATCACCACGGTGGCGTGCCAGGGGCGCACCATGCGCGAAGGCGACGGGGCGGGGGAACGGCGCTCCGGGGACGGCCAGACCTCCGGGGCGCGAGCAGTCCGCGGCCAGACCTCGGTCCTGTGGACTCTCGCCCTGGGCCGTCGGCTGCCCGGCGCGCTGCTCCCTCGGCCGAGTCGCCCAGGTGTGATCCTGGACTGCGGCCGCCACGAGGTCGGGAACGGCAAGAAGGAGGACGACGACTGGTGGCTGGAGCTCTATGTGCTGCTCTCGCGCGCCACGCGCCGCGAGGGCCTCCTGCTCATGCGGGCGCCGCGCATCGAGTTCTTCCTGGCAGGGCCGCCGGAGGGCCTGCGAAAGCAGCTGGAGCAGTTTGCAGCGCGCACGAAGCGGCGCAGGAGGGAGGCGACGGCCCTCGCCAGGGAGCTCGGCTTCACCGAGTTTATCCGCGAGGCCTGACCTGAGCAGCGCCCCCCCCGAGCCGCGCCTTCTCTCGACTGCCCGCATAATTGTTCGGCCTCGCGCCGCGGACGGCCCGCGCGCGTCGCTGGGGCCCTCTCGGGGCGACCAGCGCGCGTCGCGGGGATTCCGCGCGGCGCTCTGCTCAGCGCCTCGTTCGCCCGTCGTCGCTTTGCCCAGCGGCCGGAGCCTTGCCCGCAATCAGCCTGCCGGCTAGCTCTCTGTGCTCCGCGCAGCGGACGACCTGCGCGCGTCGCTGGGACCCCTCCGCGGCGACCTGCGCGCGTCGCGGGGACTCCGCGCTGCTCTGCGCCCGCAGCTTTGGATTTTGGAGCGCGCAGGCAAAGAGGGGGGAAAAGAAGGGACGGAAACGGGTGCGATCCCCGTGAGGGGCGTGCCGACATGGGCGTCGCGGCGCGCGGGCGCTGCCGTCGGGGTTCCCGCGGAAGCTGCCTGCGGCGGCCACGCCCAGTGTCACAAGTGTTCGGACAGGCATGCTCGAGCCATTCACATTCATATACATTTACACTAGGCGTAGCCAAGATCGCATTCATGCAAATATACTCACTCCCACGCAGACCCATTCACACTCAGACTCTCTCGCGCTCTGGCTCACCCGCGTTCATTCTTTCGTAATCTGACCTATCGTATTCCTTTGCGTTGTGTCCCCCGCCATATTTCGGCATGCCCCTCATGCGGTTCGTGGCCCCATAGGGAGCGCCACCGAAGAAGGTACTCACAATTGCGGCATTCACAACTGCATATGGTTGGGTCTTTCGCCAGGATAATTTTTGGAAAGGGACGGTGGGGGGGTCGCATCGGGTTGGTTGCGCATGCCTCGAATTTGGAGGCAGGGTGTGGTTTTGTTGTATTTTTTTGAAGGGGGGTTGTTGGGGGGTCGGGAGCAGAGGGTCGGCATTGTTCCTGGTTGGCCGACGGTCACCAGGGTGAGGGGGTGCATATTCACAGGGAACAGTCATGCACCCCTCCCCAGAGGGGAAGAAGGGGGGTTGGAAGACGAAACTCCCTAAACCACTCAAGCGCCAAAGAGCTGGTGGGATTTCTCCGCGTCCCGGCTTCGTCTTGCTGTCGGACCGAGGTGTGAGATCGGGGTCGGTTCGTTGAGGATACCCTCATGTCTTCGTGCTTGTTGGATGTTCGAGTGCATCCTGGAGGAGGAGGAGAAGGAGGAGGAGGAGGAGGAGGAGGAGGAGGAGGAGGAGGAGGAGGGGGAGGAGGAGGAGGAGGAGGAGGAGGAGGAGGAGGAGGAGGAGGAGGAGGAGGATACCCCTGGATGTCCTGTGTGCCTCGGCCGGCGGAGGGCCTCGTGTTCTGGAAGGATGCTCTTCTGTCCTTGGCCCGACGGTGCGTGCGGGGTTCCAAAAGGGCCTTGCCTTCGAGGAAGGAGTTTCAGGAGGGGAAAAAACACACAGACACAATTAATCGTCGATTCCCAGGAAAATATGCGAAAATATGGGCAGTGGGGGGGGAGACAGAAACCTAGAAAATATGGGAAAATATGGGGGATAATTTTATTTGTGTGTATTTGTTTGTGTGTTCTTGGGCCCCCTCAAAGGAGTTGTCATCTCCTGCGCCGCGGAAGGCGGCGGAAGGCCGGCGGACATAAGACGCGGCCGCCTCCGCCGGCGGAAGCTCGGCGGAGGGCGGCGGAAGGAAAACAGTGCGTCCCCAGGAGGTGAAAACCTTTTTGGGCTCAGGGCTTCCGAAATCTGCTACATGTCTGCCCAGACATGCCACGTCCCGATTTTTTCAGGACGGCGTCCAGGGAAGTCCCGACCCGCTCCCCGGGACCGTTTCGTCGTCCCGAGCCGTTTTGTTATACGGCCCCGAGGCCGGGCGAGGCCCCCCCCCCGGAGCCGAAGACAATCGCCCAAAGTCGCCCGTCCTGATTTTGTTTGTCGACGCGATCGTGTCCTGCTGGGGACCTTCCTCCTCCTCCTCCTCCCCCTCCTCCTGCCCCTCCTCCTCCCCCTCCTCCTCCTCCTCCTCCTCCCTCCTCCTCCTCCTCCTCCTCCTCCTCCTCCTCCCCCTCCTCCTCCCCCTCCTCCTCCCCCCCCTCCTCCTCCTCCTCCCCCTCCTCCCCCTCCTCGACGCGAGCGTTCCTTGGACGTGGCGCCCGCGGCGCGCCGGCTCCGCGGAGAGCCCCGCCCGAGCCCGTGCCCGAGCCCGGCCGGCGCCCTGGAGGACCCCGGGCGGCCCGGCGCTCCACGCGATCGAGCGCTGGGAGCGGCTGCCGCCGCGGCAGCGCGGAGAGCGGCCGTGCGCAGAGCGGTGGGGCCGGCTTTTTCCTCTTCGCCACCACCACAAGTTGGAGAGGGGGGGTCCTCCACCTCCTCCTCCTCCTCCACCACCACCACCTCCACCTCCTCCTCCTCCTCCTCCTCCTTCTCGTCCTCCTTCTCCTCGTTTCCGCCACCGACACCAGAAGCTGGAGGGGGGTAGGAGGAGGAGGAGGAGGAGGAGGAGGAGGAGGAGGAGGAGGAGGAGGAGATGGAGGAGGAGGAGGAGGAGGAGGAGGAGGAGGAGGAGGAGGAGAGGAAAGGAGGAGGAGGAGGAGGAGGAGGAGGAGGAGATGGAGGAGGAGGAGGAGGAGGAGGAGAAGGAGGAGGAGGAGGAGGACGTCCCCCCCCTCCAACTTGTGGTGGCGGTGGCGGAAAACATGCCCATCACAGAGGGGGGGTCAGCAGGGCTCGTTTCGCTTCTTCCGATTCGATTCGATTCGAGTTCGGTGGCTTCGGTTCCGATTCGATTCGATTCGGGGTTCCGATGTGGGTTCCGATTTCTCAGCGGACGCCTGCAATCCTGCCGATTTCCGCCGATTCAATGTTTTCCGACTCGGCTGCCGATTTCCGCCGATCCGATTCATGTCTATCGCCGATCCGACTTATCGATTCGATGTTTGGCTCTTCCGGTGACGGGGGACAAATTCTCAGAAGCACCCTGCTTCTTAGAAGGCGCAGGCCTTGTCTATAGATGTAAGGCCGGCGCCTTCTAAGAAGTAGTAAGAAACCTTCCCCCCTCCCCCAATTCCTCTTCGCGCGCCGCCAAGGAGAGTTCTGGGAGCAGTGCGGCTACCTCCTGGGGAAGGCGGGGGGCAAGAAATTCAGATCGGGGGTTGCTCAAGGTGCCCCTGGCGCAAGTTGCCCCCAGCTTTCCTGTGGTTTTGGGAGCTCGGAAATCCTGGGGGCACCGTGGGCCAGGGGCACTTCTAGCGACACCCGATCAGAGGAGGAGAAGGTACCCATACCGCTACACTTGCCTCGCTTTCCCCTTTTGGGACTTCCGGTGAGGCCCTCGTCGGCACCGCCAGTCTCGCCTTGAAATGTTGGTCAGAACGCCCCCTGGGAGAGGTCCAGTGAGTAGCGGCATCGGTACCTTTTCACCTGTTGGTTTCCCTAGAAACGACATCCAATCCACATCCAGAATCCCTCCAGGACTCGTTTGCGGAATTCGAACCTTACCCTCGCCGATCACCTTGAGGCAATTCGATTTGGCGGTGCGGGTAGGGTTCGGAATTCTTCGAGCAAGTGACGAAATCCGGACCGTACCCCCGACTCCCATCAATTCAGGAGAATCGATGATTGGTGGGGGTCGGGGTAGGGTTCGGATGTCGCCACCTAACAGCCATGACCTCACTTCGGTCGTGATCAGATGCAAGCTCAGATGGGTCCTGAGTCAGGAAGATAAATCCTCAATCAGGGTTTGTCTTCCCGAGTCAGTGTGGATGCCGTCTCCCCCCGAGTGGGTCAGGGATCCTGACATCTTCTGGGCGAGACGGCATCCCCACGATGAGACTCTCGGAGGTTCCGTGCGGAGCTCCGACGGCGGCGCTGGAGGTGCCGCCAGTGTTGGTCCAGCGCCGATCCGGTGATTCCCGGACGTCCCAGGGGGCCGGGGATCCTGTTTCTTGCGCCGGCGCAAGAAATCCGCGCGGACCTCGGTGCTCAAGAGACGGGGGTCAATGCAAGCGGGGGTCAGCCAGGGCGCCAGATCTTGCAGGGTCCTGCAGGGCCAGGGTTGCACTGGCCCAGGTCTGGATGGATCCGGGTCAGAAGATCCCCGAGGACCTCCGCAGATGTTACAGTCATAAGACGCTGGCTGACGTAGGGATAACTTGTAGCTCAGCAGTGGTTATGTGTTTCGGGCCGTCCCTTGCTGCGTTGAATCTTCGAGGGATCTCGCCTGTCCCCCAAATAGGTGTCCTCTCCCTTCTGCCCGATGCGGGCTCGATGAGAGTTTGACGAGGATTTGACACGGATTCGACACGTGCTCGACGAGTCCGACATGGATTCGACGCGGATAGGGTCGCCACGGGACAGACAAGGTCCCCGAGGATGCAACGCAACCTTTGGCTCTAATCAGGTCGGTGGTTCCTGGTCGTGGTCGAAGCTCGACGCGGCCAGAACAGCTCCGCCGTTCCTCATTCAGCGTGCCTCCTGTCGGCCACTCGCAGAGAGTGGTCAGGTGGAGGGGGGAAGCCTTCTCCAGAAGCACCCCTGCTTCTGAGGCGCGGGCCTCGTTTGTCGAGACGAGGCCGGCTTCTTCGAAGAAGCAGCCTCCTTCCAAGAAGCCTATCTTCCTCCCCCTACCCCTTTTGTGCGCGACGCCAATTATGGTAGCACGGTGCTCGGAGGCCTAGAGGTTGACACCAACATCATGATCGGTGGTATGCCGCCACCGAGGGGAAATGACGCCTTATCTCGGTGATGGTGGTAACCTTTGGGCTTCTGGGTGGCCCAAACAATTTCACAAGCACCGAACTCTAGGATCACATTCCACCGGCAGAGGCGAGCCCCTGTGCTGGTTCTGGTGCTCCTCTCCAAGCCTCCAGCGATGCCTGCCTGTGGATGCCAATTCTCGAAACAGAACGAACCGCATAGGTATAACAGTTTGGCGCTCTGCGCGGTTTCCTTGGATCCGCGCTGGCCACCCCCAGGAGGAAGAGGCGGAGGAGGAGGACGAAGAGGAGGAGGCGGAGGATGAGGAGGAGGAGGAGGAGGAAGCGGAGGAGGAGGAGGAGTAAGCGGAGGAGGAGGAGGTAGCGGAGTACGAGGAGGAGAAGGAGGAAGAGGCGGAGGAGGAGGAGAAGGAGGAGGCGGAGGAGGAGGAGGAAGCGGAGGAGGAGGAGGGGGAGGAGCGGAGGAGGAGGAGGAGGAGGATGAGAGGAGGGACAGGAGGAGGAGGAGGAGGAGGAGGGAGGAGGAGGAGGAGGAGGATGAGAAGGATGAGGCCCAGGAGGCGGAGGTGGCGCCCGCTCTCGCCTCGGAGCCACTCGCCGGAGGCCTCTCCTCCAGTGGTGGCGGCGCCGCGGCCTCCCACAGGGGCCCCGGCGGCGCCTCCAGCGCCGCCCCTGTCGCGCTCCGCGCGCCCGGTGTGGGCTCAAGCGCAGATCCAAGAGATTCGTGCGGAGCGCCAGCTCGAGAGAGACAGAGAGAGAACAACTCTCCTCCTCCTCCTCCTCCGCCTCCTCCTCCTCCTCCTCCTCCGCCTCCTCCTCCTCCTCCGCCTCCTCCTCCTCCGCCTCCTTCTCCTCCTCCCCCACACTCACCAGGCTGATTTTACAGTTCTTCCGGAACTCTTGCGGACTTCGTCGGCACGCCCCCACGGCGACGATTGCGAGTCGCGCCGTGGCACGCCCCCACGGGGACGATCCAGAAGAGGAGAGAAGCCGCCACAGACATAAAGCTGTTGGCAGCAGTTCATGTCTGTGGCGTGTTTCCTTCTTCTAGACGCTGTGTCTCGCCCTCTCGCAGGGCACTGCGGCGGGCCGGGCCGCGGCGGCGGGGGGCGGCGCGGCGGAGGGGGGCGGCGCGGCGGGGCTCTTCGCGAGGACGCTGGGCCACGCGGTGTTCCGCGACCCCGCGAGGGTCGCGGAGGGGCGGGAGGACGCCTTCCCCTTTGTGCCAGAGGCTCGGGGGCAACGCCATGGTCGAGTCGGGCGTGTCCCTACACAGGAGGATCACTCAAAGATAGTCAAGAGATAGTCTGGGGACGATCCATTTCGACTTTTTTTGGTGTGCCAATGTGAGAACATTCGTCTGGACTTTTTTCGACTTTCGCCCAACATCTGCCTGTAGGAGGACATGCCCGACCCAACGCCAGGGGGGGTTGGGGGGAAGGAGAAGCGACACCAATATCATCAGGGGGGCACCTCCAGCGAGGAGGTCCACGATGCCTCCCGGTGAAGTCAGGCATGTCCTCTACAGGAGGAGCATCCAAAAATGGTAGCAGGTAGCCTGGAGACGATGTTTCGATAATTCTTTGACTGCTCTTGCGCATCTGTCTGGGTACGTGTTAACGTTCGTCCCAAATCCGCCTGGGGGGGAGGGACATGCCCGATCGAAGCTCAGGGGGACTGCCTCGACCCGCAGATCCCGAGCGGCCACCAGATGCCCAGGCTCCGGCCAAAAACCACCGGGGGATGGGCTCGGGGGGAGCGCATGGATCCCCAGAAGGGAGCGGGGGGGGGCGGGGCGACAGGGAGGAGGAGGGAGGGGGGGCGAAAAGGGGGGGAGGGAAGGTAGGAGAGGAGGAGGAGAGGAGGAGGAGGAGGAGGGGAGGAGGAGGAGAGGAGGCAGGAGGAGGAGATGGGGAGATGAGGGCTGGGGTCCCTGGGGCCCGCCCCGCCCAGGGCGTGCGATCGATCCACCGGCCGCCGATCTGCCGGCGATCCTCCTCCTTCTCCTTCCCTCCCCTCCTCCTCCTCCTCCTCCTCCTCCTCCTCCCCTCCTCCTCCTCCTCCTCCTCCTCCTCCCTCCCTCCCTTCCTCCCCCCTCCCTCCCTCCCTCCTCCCCCCCCCCCTCCCTCCCCTCCTCCTCCTCTCTCCTCCTTCCCTCCTCCTCCTCCTCCTCCTCCTCCTCCTCCTCCTCCTCTGTATCTATGGCTTATGCCAGCTCCAGGTCCCCCCCCCCCCCCCCCCCGTGAGCCGGTCCCCCCCCCCCTAACGTGTTGCCCATCGCAGGCGCGGTCCGCGGATGCCGTGCCGCTGGCGAGGAGGCTGGCCATGTTCCTGAGCGGGACGAACGAGGCATGGTGGAGCCATCGTGAAGTCGGGCCTGTCCCACTACAGTCACTACGGGAGGAATATGCAACAGTAGAGAATATCGTCTGGGGACGATTTTTGTAATTCATGTTGTTTGACTATGTTGAACGTTTTTTGTTGATGCTTTGATTTTTCCCCACCATCCTGTGGCGTTTGGGTCCTCGTTTTGAAGCGAGCGCCCTGCGTTCCTCCTTCCTCCTCCCCCTCCTCCTCCCCCTCCTCCTCCCTCCTCCCCTCCCTGCCTCTGCCCTCCGCATGCCCATCCTTTGTCGGCCCACCCCTCACACGTTTCGCGGCCCCATAGGGAGCTCCACCTAAGGCCCCAGTGGGAAAGTTCGCATGGCACCGCCGCCCCATTTCGGCACACCCCTCACACGTTTCGTGGCCCCATGGGGAGTTCCGCCGAAGGCCCCAGTGGGAAAGTTCGCATGGCACCGCAGCCCTTTTCTGGTACACCCCTCACACGTTTCGTGGCCCCATAAGGAGCTCCACCTAAGGCCCATTGGGCAAGTTCGCATGGCACCGCCGCCCCATTTCGGCACACGCTTCGTGGCCCCATAGGGAGCTCCACCGAAGGCCCCGTTGGGAAAGTTCGCATGGCACCGCAGCCCCATTCTGGCACACCCCTCACACGTTTCGTGGCCCCGTAGGTAGCTCCGCCGAAGGCCCCTGTGGGCAAGTTCGCATGGCACCGCCGCCGCATTTCGACACACCCCTCACACGCTTCGTGGTCCCGTGGCACCGCAGCCCCATTCTGGCACACCCCTTACACGTTTCGTGGCCCCACAAGGAGCTCCACCTAAGGCCTACTGGGAAAGTTCGCATGGCACCGCCGCCCCATTTCGGCACACCCCTCACGGGTTTCGTGGCCCCATGGGGAGCTCCGCCGAAGGCCCAAATGGCGACGTTCGCAGGCGTCCTCCCGACTCGTGTCGGCACACCCTTCGCACGTTTCGTGGCGGAAGCCTATACCGCGTGCGCTACTCGGAGTTTGCGCGCCCCCCTCCTTCGTCGCATCTCCCTCGCGGCACTCGCAGCTGTATCTGGTTGGTTCGTTCAGGATCCCCCTGTAGGAGGACAAGCCCGACCTAAAACAATCGGCGAGTGACGGAGTGACATGCTACGCTATGCTATGCTATGCTGTGCTCTGCTATGCTAAAGCTCAGAGAAGCTAAGATGAAGGTAAGCTAAGCTAAGATAAACCTGAGCTAAGATGCAGCTAAACTAAGCTAAGATGAAATAAGCTAAGCTAAGATGAGATAAACAGCGCTAAGCTAAGGGGACGTAACTGGGGGAACCGCGGGGCGGATACTGGGGGAACCGCCCGGGGCGCTTTCCACTGCCCGGCCCCTTTAAGCCCAGAGAGTAAGAACCCTTCTAGGCAGAGCCTAGGTAGGGAACAATCGGCGAGTGACGGAGCGACATACCCACCGTTCGCCGCTCGAGGGGCCTCTCTGGGCCTCCTTGTGGCCGTCTTGGGGCGCTCCAGGGCCGTTCTGGAGGCCATCTTGGGCGTCTTGGAGGTCTGCGGGGCCTCTCTTGGGCCGCCAGGGGGCCATGGTGGAGGCCTCTTGGGCGCTCTGGGCGCCATCTGGGAAGCCTCTCGGGCCGTCCTGGGCCGTCGGAAAGCCGCAAAAGAGCAAATGCCCAAATCTTTCAAGTACCCAAGGCAAGTTATTGGTTTTGCCTCTTCGGGCTTTCCTGGAGATCCTCTTGGACACCTCTTGGGCCGTTCTGGAACCGTCTTGATGGCCTCATGCGCCATCTTTGAGCCATCTTGGGCCGTCTCGGGTGCATCTCGGCCCGTCTTGGAGACATCTTGGAGCCATCTTTGGCTCTCTTGGGACCACCCTTCTTGGATGCATCTGGGAGGCCATCTTGGGCCAGGAGGCCAGCAAGCTTTCGTTTTTTTCGCCCTGCCTTCCTGGTGGCCTTCGCGATCGCACGGGGCTAGGACGAGGAGGAATCCGTTCCAGAGCGTTCCGGAACGCTCTCAGAACGTTCCAGAACGCTCTGAGAAGGCCGCGGCGCCCGAGACATCCTCCAGAGCCGCCGGGTCTCAGATATTCTCGATTTGTCCTCACCCGAATTTATCTTCGTCCTGGCCTCGTCCGAACCTTGGAAAACACTAGAACAGACATCCGGCACGCCGTGCACCTCTGAGGCATGCCACAGGGGGCCAGCGGATGCTGAAGACGCCCTGGGGAGTCACCGCCGCCACGCGCCGTTTTGGAGAGCGCCTCAGTGGCCCAACGCTTGGCCACAACCTTGGTCAAGCTATCGAAGAAGGAGGAGGTGGAGGAGGAGGAGGAGGAGGAGGAGGAGGAGCATGAGGAGGAGGAGGAGGAGGAAGCCTCTTGGGAGCCTCTTGGGGCTCTCTTGGGTCTCAGGGGGCCGTTGGGTTCTCTGCTGGGTGGCATCTTTGTCCATCTTAGGGCGTTCCTGGGCCAGTTTGGCGCCCTCGGTAGCCATTTGGTGGGGTCTCTCTGAACCGGCTTGGGGCGCTCAAGGGCCGTCTTGGCAGCCATGTTGTGCATCATGGAGGCCTCTTGGGCCGTCTGTGGGCCATCTTGGGGCCTCTTGGGCCGTCATGGGGCTATTTCGGAGACCTCCTTGGCGATCACTTCGAGAGAACGCTCCGCGGGGAAGCGTCATAGTTGATATTTTGCTTGCCGCGCCGCCGCCTTGGCTCAAGGCGGCGGCGCCCTATTTGCCAGGCATCCCAGCGGTACCCCCACATGCGGCGGTGCGGGATGAGAAGTGGCCTTTCTGTTTTCCGTACCGCCACCGACATTGTATGCATTTGTGTTCAACAATATTTTTTACATTTTTTTTAAATTTATGTATATATGTATACACATCGATATTTATCATGCGATGCAAGCTTTCACTTGGCAGCGGAGCTGTCGCACCTGCGACAGCTCCGCTCGCATTCCCTCTCTACCTGCCGGTGATCGACGACTACCAATGCCCCCGTCGCCCGCGACTACGCATGAGGCCGCGAAGTGTGTGAGAGGAGTGTGCCGAAATTTGTGCGGGACCGCATGCGGACTGCGCCACTGGGACTCTCGCTGGAACCCCCGATAGGGCCACAGCCGCGCGAGGGCTGTGCCGAATTGGTCGGCGGCACTGCATGCTGTCTGCGCCACCTGGTCCTTCGATGGAGCTCCCGGTGTGGCCACGGAACGTGGGGGGTGTGCCGAAGCTGGTGGCGGCACCGCGTGCGGGCTGCGCCGCTGGCTCCTTCGGATGGAGCTCCCTGTGGTGCCGACATGGGTGGCGATGCCGCGTGCAGGCTGAGCCGCTGGGACCTTCGGTGGAGCTTCTTATGTCGGGAGCGGAAAAGAGGGGGGTGATGACTAGGGGGGGGGGGGGGATTTCATGGCGCGGGCCATGATTTTCCCTCAGATTTCATGGCGCCTCTTCTTATTCTACTACGTCCCAGGCCCCCCCGCTGGGCCGCGCACATGCCGCCGGTCATGATTTGCACCCCCCCCTCTTGCACCCTCCCCTCTTGGCCGCTCCCGATGATGGGGCCACGAAGAGTGTGAGAGTGTGCCGAAGTGGGCGGCGGGACCGCATGCAGGTTGCGCCATTGGGGCCTTCTGCGGAGCTCCCTGTGGGGTCGCGCGACGTGTGAGGGGTGCGCCGAAATGGGTGCGGCACCGCATGCGGGCTGCGACACTGGGACCTTCGGTGAAGCTCCCTAGGGGTCCACGAGCCGGGCGAGGGATGTGCCGAAATGGGTGGCGCCACCGCATGCGGGCAGCGCCGCTGGGACCTTCGGTGGAGCTTCTTATGGGGCCACGCAACGTGTGATGGGTGTGCCGAAATAGGTGCGGCAACGCATGTGGGCTGCGCCTTTGTTCGGTGGAGCTTCCTGTGGGGCGACGAAACATGTGAGGGGTGTGCCGATATGGGTGGCGACACCGCATGCGGGCTGAGCAAATGGGACCTTCGGTGGAGACAAAGCCGGACCAGGACCAATCGGGGATCTCTGAGGTCCAGCGGTTCTGGAGGATGGATGTGTGGGGGGGAGAGTATCCCGCCCACACCTGCGTTGCGTCTTCGGGGGACTTCGCTTGTCCCCAAAATTGTTGTCTTTATCTTGCGCCCGACGCGGGCTCGATGCGGACTCGACCCGGATGTTGCCCGGACTCGACCCAGATTCGACGTGGATTCGACGATTCCGACGTGGATTCGACACGGGCTCGTCGCGGAGGGGGGTGCGTCCCTTGAAGATGACACGTGCGTTGTCTTTGGTGGTGAACACGGAGAGGGACCCTCCCCCGCCGGCAACCCCAAAATTGATCCCCGCGGGCGTTTTTTCTCCGCCAGCCCCCGAGTTCGGCCCGAAAAGTTTCGCCGCTCGAAGATCGGCGGTTGGCGAGGGGGGGGGTGTGAGAAGGAAAACCTTCCCAGAAGGCGGCAGGACTTTTCAGAAGCGCGTCGGCCGTCCGAGAAGTTGTTTGTTTCTCCGGGGAAAGCTTGGAAGACGTCACAGAAGGCCGGGGTTTCCGAGCTTTCTGAGAAGGCCCGCCCCTTCTCAGTTCCTACCCGGGCTCGCCGCAGAGAAAAAGGTGGAACTCTGGGATACGCCCCAAGGGCCATTCGGACACACCCCTCTCGAGGATGGACGCCCCCCCCACGTAGAGCCCAGGATTGTGGCCCCAAATTTCTGGTCCCTTCGAAAGCACCACGAAGCCTTGGATAGAGGTTGACATATCCCCTGGTCGACATATCCCCTGTCAGACCCCCGTCGCGGGCAGACGCTGCCGCTCCCCCCCCTCCTCCTCCTCTTCCTCCTCCTCCTCCTCCTCCTGCTTCTCCTCCTCCTCAGGCTCCTCCTCGTCCTCCTCCTCCTGCTCCTCCTGCTCCTCCTCCCTCTCCTGCTCCTGCTCCTTCGTCTCCTGCTCCTCCTTCTGCTCCTCCTCCTCCTCCTCCTCCTCCTCTCCTCGTCCTCCTCCTCATCCTCCTCCTCCTCCTCCCCTCCTCCTCCTCCTCCTCCTCCTCCTCCTCCTCCTCCTCTCCTCGTCCTCCTCCTCCTCCCCGATGTGCGGCGACGGGGCGAGGCGGACCCCCGTCCGGTTGCGCGGAATGGTTTTTGACGTTGGCCCCGTCGAGCGGGGGGGCCTGTCCCTCTATAGGAGAACAGTCAGAATTAGTCAAAAAATACTCCAGGGACAATTTTTGGACTATGTTTGATGTTTTTGTTGTTATTCCTTATTTTTCGCCCAAAACCCGCCTGTAGGGGGACATGCCAGACCTAGCGCTACTTACAGTCAGCCAGCACGGCACACGGGCGGCGGGCAAGGGGGGGAAGCGAGAAGGAGAAAGCCATCTCAGAAGGCGGCGGGGCTTCTCAGAGACTCTCGCCCCTTCCGAGAAGTCTTTTTCTGTGTCTTTTGGGAAGGCTTTGACAGCCACCTCAGAAGGCCGGGGAACTTCCGAGCCTTCTGAGGAGGCCCGCACCGTCTCATTTCCCCCCTCGCTCGCCGCCGAGTAATGACGAGCAGCTTTCCAAGGCCACCCTCACCTTCGGCCTATCTTTGGCCGCTTTCGCTGGCCGCGCCCCGCCCGCAAAGGATCGGCATGCCCATCGGAGGCTCTTGCATCCTCGTCTTGCGTCCTCACTGCACGGGTTGACCGTACCAAGGTCAGGTCGTCGGATCAGGCCCGTGCGCCAGAAGGCGAGCACCATGAATGGCGCAGGCGGTGGCACTCGGCAGGGTGCTGTACCCGCGCGCACCGCGATCCTAGGAAGCAGTACGTGCGTCTAGAGGGGGGTTGGGCTCATTCACATGGCGTGCTCATTGAGAATGGTTGCTCGCCGTTGGAAATCATCTGGAGGCCAAGACCGCCACTGATAGCCGATCACACATGCGTTGATGAGATCCACGGACCAACGAGCCATGTTGGGGAGCAAAAACGCAAACGAGGTGTGTAAAGGTCTTGAGGTGAGTTGGTTTACCATGGCGAACATGGTGGGCTCGCGTCGGGCGCAGCAAGTTGTTCGGGCGCTGCGAAGGTGGCGATCGCGCAGGGGAGGTTTGGCGACCATGGGGACATTGGATCACGCATGGGAGCACTGATTTGGACGTGGGCAAGGTTATATTGTTGGGTGAAGAGAACTATGCACATGGCACTGATCCTGGCAAGGCCCATCCTTGACCCAGGATCGGTGCATATGCCTTCCTGGCCAAGGTAGGCGGGCGTATGCACCGATCATGGGCACAGGATGGGCATGGCCAGAATCTGTGCATGTGCATAGTTCTCGTTCCTATATACTGTCACTGGTGAGATGACAAAGACATGGGGAGTCCAGAAAAGGCACGGGGAAGTTAGGACTGACATGGAGGAGTTGAAAAAAGGTGCGGGGATGTTGAAAATGCCATGTAGGAGTTCACAACGCCATGGGCTCCTCGGGAGGCCTCGTTGGCCATTCGGAGCCGCCCTGGAGCGGTCGTGGTGCCCTTCGGAGGCATCCCGGATGCCATCTTGAGCCGTACAGTCGGGGCCATGAAGAAGGAACCCTTTTCGTTGGGGAGGGGCTCCGCGTTCCTCAAGTGTTTCGCAGTTTGCCTCCGGTTTCCCTCAGGTCTTCGATACGAAATCGAACTTCAACTCATGGAAAATGGGGGCCTCGTTCCTTATTTCGGGTTCCTTAGGGTCAACGCCCCGACTGTACTCGGCCACCCGGAACAGCCTCGGAGGCCCTCCTGGCGCCCCCGGGCCCCTCCTATAGGCGCCGCCCCGGCCCACCGCGGACCCGAGAGGCCCTCTCCTGGCCGCTCGCGGCCCCCCCCTCGTCGAGACCCCCGGGGGGCTGACCGGGGCAGCGCGCGGGAGTGCCCTCTGCCCGGGGCGCCGGCTGGGAGTTCGAGCTCCCCCCGGCCCTCGCTGGGCGGGCCAGAGGGGCGGCCCCCCCGGCCGTGGGCGCGGGGGCCGCCCGAGCCCCGCAGCGCGTGCGCCAGGCGGGCCTCCTGGGCTCGCCCCGGCCTCGGCGATCTCCAGGCCTCGCCCGACGCTCCCCGTGGCCCATGCACGCTCCCCCGGCGACCGCCCAGGCTTCCGCACGCCCCCCGCGCCGACGCGCAGCCCCCGTGAATGTCCATCCGACCTCTCCAACCCCTTCCACCTCGGAGCGAGCCAGGCGGTTCCAGGGAAGGCTGCTGCCCGTCATGGCCCACGGGTCTCATCAGCACATGCGACGCTCCGTTTTTTGTCCATGCGCCGTCCCAGGAAGTCCCGACCCTTTCCCCGGGACCAGCTCTTTATCCCAGGTCGTTCTTGCTCGGCCTTGGGGGCCCCCGCGAGGGCCCCCCCGAGGCCTTCACGGCGAAACGGGCCTCCCACGACGCGAGCACGCCTGGGCACCAAGTGCAGCGCAGCCCCGCGCCGCCCCCGAGCCGCGAGGCGGGCCCCGCCGTGGCCGCGCAGGAGCTCCGCCTCGACGCCTGCTCCCAGCAGCTGCGGGCCTACCTCGCCGACCTGCCGCGCCTGCGCGAGGCGCTGCGCGACCCCGTCGCCGCGCTGGAGAGCCGCCTGCGCGCCGCCCGGGCCGCCGAGCGGCGGCTCTCCCGACTGCGAAGAAGCCGCAGCGCGGCGCCCTCCGCGGAGAGACACCGCTGCCGCGCGCGCGCGCCGCGGCCGAGGTGGCGACCCCACCCGAGGATCGGGGCGCCGTGCGAGCACGGAGGCTCGAGAGGCTCCAGGCTCGAAGCTCGAGGGTCGCCGCACGAGACTCGCGAGCCGAGGGTCAGAGCCGACGGGGCAGCGCCGGCGATACATATATATACATATATATATATATATGTATATATATGTACACATATTCATATATATACACATATATACATACATACATACATGTATATATATATGTATATCTATACATAGGTGTATATAGTATATACACACGTACCATTTTAATTGTTATATAGAGATATAGGAATGAGTAAATTATGCTACCGAGGAACCCATGGCTGGAGTGATGGTAACTGAAGTGAAGCATGTGATAATGATGTTGGTGGCCGTTATACCGTTGTGCCCTGGACGACCTTCGCGGATAGCGGCCGCGGTGAGAGACCCCCTCTTTGCGCACCTCTTATGGTGTCGAGAATATGTCATGCCTGCTGAGCCATGGACGACCGTCACGGATAGCGGCCCTGGTGAGCGACCACCCCTTGCGCACCCCCTAATTATGGTGTCGAGAATCTGCCATGCTTGCTGTGCCACGACCGTCACGGATAGCGGCCGCGGTGAGAGACCACCCCCTGCGCACCCCCTATCTGGTGTCGAGAAAATGCCATGCCTGCCGTGCCATGGGCGACCGTCACGGATAGCGGCCGCGGTGGGAGATCACCCCCTGCGCCCCCCCTTTATGGTGTCGAGAAAATGCCATGCCTGCTGTGCCCTGGACGACCGTCACGGATAGCTGCCGCGGTGAGACACCACCCCCTGCGCACCCCCTATGGTGTTGTGTGTCAATGTGCTGTGTGGTGCGCTGAGCTGTGCTATGCTGTGCTGTGCTGCGCTACGCTGTGCTGCTCTGTGCTGTGTGAGAAGGAGAAGGAGGGGGAGGTGTGTGTGTGTGTGTGTTTGTGTGCGGGAGACGCTGGTGCGACGCGGCAAGGATGAACACCAGAACTGTGCTGTGCTGTGCTGAGCTGTGCTGTGCTGTGTTGCGCTGCGCTGCGCTGTGCTGTGCTGTGTGAGAAGGAGGAGGAGGAGGAGGAGGAGGAGGAGGAGGAGGAGGAGGAGGGGCAAGGAGACGCGGGTGCGACGCGGGAAGGAAGAAAACCAGAACCCCTCTAAGCATGTGGGGAAAAATACCGCCCCCCTGGCCCCGGGTCTCACACCTCCCCAGCACATCTCGGGGACGCTCCCGGTACCGCTCACCTGGCCTTTCGGGGGAGCCTCCACAGCGCCCCATGACGACCCAAGACGACTCCCAGGACCCCCCAAAATGCAAAAGGATGGTCCAAGACATTCCCAATCAACCCAAGTTAGCGTTCCGACGGCTCTCGAGGCTCCCAGGTGGCCTCAAATTCTTAAAAGACCCCGAGAGAGGTCCGAGAGGCGTTCCGGGACGGCCCGAAGAGGCCCAAACCGTCGATTCTCATTGTTTTTTTTCCCATGTTTTTGGCTTCTCGCGTTTTCGAGCTTCCAATGGTCCAGCAGCGCCGAAGAGCCGCCCAAGACGGCCCCAAGACCACCCAAGAGACCCTCAAGACGGCCCCAAGACGGGCCAAGAAGGCTCCAAGACTGCGAAAGAAGCGCTCAGGACAGCCCCAGATCACTCCTGAACAGGCCCAAGATGGGCCCAAGAGCGGGAGAAGGAGGCATCCTGCAGAGACCTCCGAGAGGCCTCCGGGACCCCCCAGAGGCCCCCAACACACCTCCGACCCCTGAGAGGCCCCAAGAAGACCCCGACGAGTCTCCAAGAGCAGCCCAAGAGAGCTGCGAGAGCCGTCCCGAGAGAGCCCAAAGAGGGTCAAGTCGTTGATTTCCAATGGTTTTTCTAATGCTTTTCGCCTTCTCACGTTTTCCCGCTTCCAACCCTCGAAGATCGAGGATCTTGAAAAACATGGAATTCACAGAATTTCTTCTTTTTTTTTCAAGTGGGACTCCTACTCGGAGATCCCATACATCCCCTGACATCTGGCCGATACCGCGCCTCCCGGCTTCCAGGGGGTCCCCAAGACGCCCAAGGAAAGCCCAAGACGACCCCAAGGATCCCCCAGAACGTAAAGAACGGCCCAACACGCTCCCGCGCAGCCCGAGACAACCTTCCGACGGCTCTCCAGGCCTCCAGGAGGCCTCCAGATCCCGCAGGGGGTCCGGAAGATCCCACACCCTTGAGGGGCCCGGCTAACCAATCCCGCGAGGCACAAACAAAAAACAGCGCCGAACAGTGCCGAGGAACTGGACAAAATTGGAAATCCCACAATTTCTTTGTTTGTTCAAGTTTGGCCTCCCGGTCTACTCTGGCACAATTAGACCACAATTCAGACCCCCCTCACCTCCCAATAAAGAAGCGAGGAAGGGATCCTAAATCGTTGAATACCTAAAGGGCTTAATGAATTCTGCGTTGCCGCACTTCCCCTTCTATACGATTTCGAGGCTTGCGCAGGGCCTCCAAGGGAGTCCCTGGACGCAAGAAGCGACCAATATGAAATTACATGAGTTAGCCTATCAAGCCTAGCTAGAACTTGAGCGCGCGCGAAGCGATACATGTCTATAGTTATGCATGCACATGGATATGATGGTATGCATATATGCATTCATCGGTTTACACATGTAGCTATATGTATACATACATGCATGTGCATATATGTAGATATACATGTGTATATATACATATCTACACATTAGCATGTATATATGTAGAGAGATCGAGAAAACATAGCCACAACTCAACAGACTCTCCTTGCGCTCGCGCGCGCCGCGGCGGCGGCGACGCCGCTCGAGGACCTCGAGGTTTCTGGACCAACACCTCCAACGAATTTGAGCCATCAGGATTCTCGGGGGTGGCCAAGAGGGGGGTGATGACCAGGGCGGGGTGCATATCATGGCGGGGGCAATGATATCTTCCCAGATGTCATGGCGCCTCTTCCTATTACAGAGCGTCCCCTGCCCCCCCCCCGGGTTTACACTGGTTCTCCTCCTCCTCCTCGCTCCTCCTCCTCGTCGTCCTCCTCCTCCTCCTCGTCCTTCTCCTCCTCCTTTCCTCCTCCTCCTCCTCCTCCTCTTCGCTCCTCCTCCTCCTCCTCTCGTCGTGTCCTCCTCCTCGCTCCTCCTCCTCCTCCTCGCTCCTCCTCCTCTTCCTCCTCCTCCTCCTCTCCTCGTCCTCCTCCTCCTCCTCCTGCTCCTCATCGCTCTCCTCGTCCTCCATTTTTGTCTTCCTCTTCTCCTCCCACCTCTGCCTCTCGCTCCTGCTCCTCTCCTCCTCCTCCTCCTCTTCACTTCCTTCACCCACCTCCTCGGTTCGTTCTCCTCCTCTCCTCCCTCTCCTTTACTCCCTCTCTCTCCTCTCTCTCCCTCCTCCTCTCCTCCTCCTCTGCCGCCTCCTCGCTCCTCCTTTCTCCTCCTCTCTCTCTCCTTTTCTCCACGCTCTCCCTCCTTTCGCTCCTTCGCTCCTCTCCTGTTTCTCCTCTCCCTAATCAGTCGTCTCCCTCTTTCCTCTCGCTCGTTCCTCCTTCCTTCTCTCTCCTTGCTTCGCCTCTCATCTTTCTCTCCTCTTTTGCCTCTCTCCTGCCACTCGTCCTCAGTTTATCTTTCTTTCCCGCCCCTTCTTTTCATCTCCGTTTCCTTCCTCTTCCTTCCTTCCTCTCTCCTTCTACCTCCTCCACATCCTCCTCTCCTCCTCCTTCTCTCCTTCTCCTCTCTCATCCTTCTCTCCCTCCTCCTTTTTTCTCGTCCTCGCCTCTCGCTCCTCGCTCCTTCGTCTCGTCCTTCGCTCCTCTCTTTCTCCTCGCTCCTCTCCTCCTCGCTCCTCCTCCTCGCTCCACCCCCTCGCTCCTCCTCTACCTCCTCCTCCTCCTCCTCGCTTCTCGCGTCTCCTCCTCCTCCTCTTCCTCCTCTTCTCCTCCTCCTTCTCTTCTCCTCCTCGCTCCTCCTCTTCCTCCTCCTCCTCCACCTCGTTCCTCCTCGCTCCTCCTAGCTCCACCGTCTCCGCCTCCTCATCTTCTTCCCCATTCCTCGCTCCTCCTCATCCTCGTTCTTGTCTTCTTCTCCTCGCTTCTCCTCCTCCGTCCTCCTCCTCCTCCTCCTCCTCGCTCCCTGCTCCTGCTCCTGCTCCTCCTCCTCTTCCTCCTCCTCCTCCTCCTCCCTCCTCCTCCTCATCCTCTCCTGCTCTCCTCCTCCTCCTCCTCCTCCTCCTCCTCCTCCTCCTCCTCCTCCTCCTCCTCCTTTACCTCCTCCTCCATCTCCTCCTCATACCTCGCTCCTCCTCCTCGTCCTCCTCTCCTCCTCTCCTCCTCCTCCTCCTCCTCCTCCTCTCCTCCTCATCCTCCTCCTCCTCCTCACTCCTCCTCCCCTCCTCCTCTCCGTCCTCTCCTCCTCCTCCTCCTCCTCCGTCCCTCCTTCCTCCTCCTCCTCCTCCTCCTCCTCCTCCTCCTCTCAAGCCATTCTGGTTCAGGTGCCCCTCCGTCCTGTAGCTGCAGTTGCAGGGGACAGCGCATCGAACCATAGTCCCTACCTCCTCGTGGTGCTTGAGGGGCCCGTGCGCCGTGCTGCTCGCACGGTGGCTAAAGGGGACTCTCTTTCTCTTTCCTGCCATGGGTGGACGTGGACACAAAGGTGCCAAGTCCAAGGGTAAAGGAAACGATGGCAGCAGCACTCGAAGATTATGGACACGATGTTCGTCTTGTGACACATGCGAGTATAACGACATTCTTCTGGCACGCAATTCTACGTGTGCGTGTGGCACTTGGCTGACTTTGCATTTGGGCAAGAAGAAGGGTGACAAGAGCATGAAGGCTGACAATCAGCTCGTCAAGGCTCCTGCGGCCGTCGGAGGCAAGGGCTCTGCCACTGAGCCCACGCCTCTGGCCAAGCTTGAGGCGGCCACTCTTGTCGCGGAAGATCCAGCTCTTCGTTCGGCGTTGCAGGCTCAGATCGATAAGTTGAAGCAGGCCCAAGGGACCTCTCAGAGCAGCGACACCTCGCCCGATGAAGCAGTCAAACGTGCATCAGGAGCAGTACGGGATGCCACGCTGAAGCACGACCAGGCCATCCAGTCCCTCATCAAGGCCAGGAACAACTTGTCGCGAGCGGAGGCTCGCGAGAAGGAGACTTCGCTGGCACTTGCGCGGGCTGAACGGCAGAAGTTGACGGCCTCTAAGGCCCTGGCGTACATCATGGGCATCGCAGCTCCAGAATCTGGCAAGGAGGGCTTCTTCGGAGTGTGCTTCGATGAGACTTTCTTCCAGAACATAGACGGCATTCCAGGTATTACAGACACCGAGAAAGACGAACTCAAGGAGATCGAGCGACAGCTCAAAGGCTTCAAGACGCAGATGGAGACCAAGAATGAGGAGATCATGACCTGGGTCAACAAGAAGGAGCAGATGCAGAAGCAGCTTCACGACAGGTTGGCAAAGAAGAGACGTGCTGATGGTGCTGGGGGCGACGATCCCAAGGTAGCCAGTTCGACTCCAGTCGACCTCACCCAGGAGTCTCCTGAAGCTCAACTCCAGCGTGAAGCTGATCGTATTAGTGAAGTCAAGCTACAGGCAGCGGAGAAGGCAGCGGCAGCCAAGGATGCAGCGTCCAGCTGTGCATCAGCGGCGGCGGCGACCACTTCCACTGGAGCTTTGTGACCTTCCGTGGGCGCCAGCACGCCTCCCACGGTGCTGGCGCAATCCATCGAGGAGGCGCACGCTTACGGCCGTGGCGACTTGTTAGTCCTTGCACGCCCCGACCCCTCGGGGGCCGCCAGCCTCCTGGGCGCTATGGGAGACCCTGGGGGGGCCATCAGCGCCCAGGGTGCAGCAAGGTTTGGCGGCCCTCGAGTCAGGAGGCTTGACGGGCAGTGCAGGCCAGTCAGTCACGGCACACGATCTTCAATTTCGAGAAGGCTCAGCTGGCGTGGTCAAGTCTGGCAGGCCCAAGGATTTCGGAGGCGGGTCGGCACATCGGAGCGCTTCGACGTCGACTACGGCTTCTGAGTCCGAGGTCTTCCAGGTTGTTTACAGTAATGTCACCCAGCTCGGGCCCCAGGCTATCAGATTTTTTCAGGAGAACGTCTCTAGGTACCAGGTCTGGGGCTTCGCCGAAACGCATGTCGACGAGGCTTCTACGGCCAAGTGGGCCAAGGAGGCACGCGTTTTTTCTCATCGGTCCTTGTTTAACCCTGCTAGGCCCTCGGGCAAAGAAACTTCGGAGGCGCAAATTTCCAAGGCCAACGAAGAGGGCGAGGCTTTTTTCGTGGAAGGACAGAGGCAGGTGCAATCAACTGCTGATGCCAAAGTTTTTCCCGAGCTCGCTGTTGCCTCCTGTTCTGCCCTCGACGGTTTCCTTCCCATCACTGTGCATATGCAAGGGTATTCGATAGTGCTTGCGCTCTTTTACGGGCTCCACTCCCAAGGGCTCTCTGGAGATAATGCCCGTAAGGTTGACTCGTTTGGGAGCTTTCGTTTCTGCGCTTTCGTTTCCCTGGATCATCATGGGCGACTTTAATATGTCTCCGTATGCGCTTAATAAATGCCAGTTTATTGACAATCTCGAAGCGGTCGCCATGACCGCGGACATTGAGGTCACTTGCGTCACAGGCACAGGCAGTAGTCACATAGATTACCTCGTGGCCAGCGTCTCAGCCAGACCGTGCATTCTCGGAATTCAAGCCAGGCTAGACGTGCCATGGGGCACTCACTGTGGTTTAGTCGTTCAGCTAGCAGGTAGTAGCCAGTCACTCGTCACCCGCGCTTTGCAGTTGCCCGCTAAGCTACCGCAGGTCTCCCGCCCTGGAACTCTTCCTCAGGTCGGGAGTCGGACCAGCAAGAGCAAGGCCAAGAGAGCCCAGGCCAGGCAGCTAGCAATCGAATCTTTTCGTGAAGCGTGTCAGGAGTATTTCGGAGATCTGCTCGGCCAGTCGGACTCTGGAGGTGCCGAGGCTCCTAGGCCGCAGGCCGAGTCAGATCCCTTCGATCTTGATCCAGCGCTTTGGGGCGAGGACGAGGATAATTCATTATTTCCTGAAGAAGACCTTGGAGAGGTCAGGCAGAATGATCAGCTGAATTCGGACCCCCCCACCACGTTTGAACCCCCAGGTCAGGATGTTCGAGAGGAATCTTTCAGCAAGGCTGAGCCGTCCAGTCCCTCTTTCTCCATTCCTGACTCCAGCTGGCGTCACCATTTGGTTCAAGTGGGTTTCGTTCCTCAAGCCTGCAGCGATGTTGTCTCTTTTGTTCTTGAGTCACATGCGTATCAGGCGGGGGGATCGTACATATTGGGGGTCAGCAGTCTATTCGCAGCTTGGGCTCAGGCTGCCGAAAGAACGATATCAGCTCATCATTCTGCCGATCCTTTGGGAGATGTGTTTCGTGGACGGTCGAGAGCCGACGGCCCAGAACTCATTCAGCAGCCAGTGCAGCAGGCGCAGAAATATCGCGAGCTTCCGCTGTCCGACAAGATTGCTACTTGGTGGGCCAGGGTCTCGGTTATCATTTCGAGGCTCTGCAAACATCGGCAACGGGATAACGGGGGCAAGCAGATCAAAGAACTACTGCACACAGGCATTAAGTTATCGGAGGACGCTCCCGAGGGGGCCCATACAGTTATTATTTCGCATACTTTGGAGCCTTCTCTTGAAGCTTGGGTTCACGACCTCAAGTCTCTCGGGAACCTCGGCGTCGATTTCCTTGTCAAACTTGCTAGCTGTGGCGATCGTATCTCCAATAGAGCCCAGCGTAAGGCAACGCGTCGCTCCTTGTATCGTTTTCAGCAGTGGATCGTCGACGGCAGCAAGCAAGGCCAAGTTTTTCGGAGCTTGCGTTCGGAGCCAGTTCCAGATCACGAGCTTTTGCACCGCGGAGTTAGACTTTTTCATCCTATCGATCTCATCGATGCCAAGGCTGAGAAGTATCACATGCTCTGGTCGGAACATCCAGTCACGCCATCACATGTGTTGGAGCTCATGTCTCGCATTCGTGGTGAGGCGGTCTCGGACGAGCTACCTGAACTCACGGTGCAGGACTTACGTGCAGCGCTTCGGAAAATGCGAGCATCAGCAGGCCTCGGCATCGATCAATTCACGCCTCTCGATTTCGAGAGGCTACCAGATGCGGCATTGGAATCTTTATGTCAATTTTTCACGGCTTGTGAGCAGGCGCTCACCTGGCCCTGGCAAGTACTAGCGGTGCTGGGAAAATTATTAGCCAAGAAGGCTGGAGGGGACAGGGTGATCGGATTACTATGCATGGTGTGCCGTCTCTGGTCCCTGGCGAGAGATGGACATGCCAAGGTGTGGAATTCGGAGACAACACCAGCATGGGACGCTGCAATCTCTGGCAACTCGGCTTTAAGGGAAGCTTTTCGGAGAGTTCTGGATGCTGAAGTTTGCAAGCGTCTGGGGGTCTCTTTTAGTCAGGCTATCCTGGATATTAAAGGCTTTTACGATTCCATCCTCTGAGACATCCTGGTGGATACCGCGTTGAAGCTTGGGCTCCCGTCGGTTATGTTGGGCTTGGAACTTCAGCAATGCATGTCGCCTCGTATTTTGGGCCAGAGCGGGGCTAACAGTCAGGCGTTTCAACCCCACAAATCGATTGTCCAGGGGCTCCGTAACGGGACCAGGTTGGCCAGATGCTTAACTTATTTCATTATTGAAAGAATCTCCCAGGTTCCGTTTTCGGCCACCCAAAGGATTTGGATTGACGATTTGACGTTGCAAATTGTGGGGTCGCATAGGGCCGCGGTTGATTCTACAGTTCAGTGTATCAGTCAGGTGGCGGAGTCTATGGAAGAGTATCACCTTCAGTTGGCAGACAAGAGTGTTGTTATCAGCCCCGTTCATTCTGCTGCGCAGCAAATTGCATGTCGGCTAAAGCGTCGGCGTATTCAAGTCAAGGCAGTTTTGCAGGCGTCACATCTGGGCATCGACCTAGGCGCAGGAGTCAGGCATGCCAGACGTACCAGACGGCAACGGGCCGCCAAGGGGCTTGCGCAGCACCGCAGGTTGAAGGGATATTCTAGGGCTGCTAGGCGATATCTCACCACCAAGAAGATTGAGCTGGCTGGCCCTCAGGCTTGCTCTAATTACGGATTAGATATTTATGGTATTATGGGCTATCAACTCAGGAGGTTACGGCAACGTCTTGGGGCAGTCTCAGGTTCGGGGAAAAAAAGCAAATGCCTCATTACCCTCCTGGACCTCAGAGCTCCTCATCGGGATCCAGGGATTTCGTTACCCACGTCGTGCCTCAGGACTTGGCTGGATTGCTGGATTAGGTTTCCTCAGTCTCACGCTGGTGCATTTCGAGTTTGGGATGCCGTTCGGAGGGATTTAGAAGCTATCGAACCTAACAGAAGGTCACGTCATATTCGAGGTCCTATCTCAGCGGTCATTACTCACCTTCTGTCTGCAGGTTGGACACCGACGGCTCCCAACGACTGGAAAGGACCAGCGCTCCCTGGAGGGGGGTACGACTTTCAATGGACCTTCCCAGCTGAAGCTCTGGTCCCCATCGACGAGGCTGAGGGCTTGCTTCAAGATTTTCGCGACACGTTGGCAGCACACCAGTGGGCAGCAGCAGAGTCTCACTTCTGCGGGGCAGGTATCTCGGGAGGGGTGGCTAATCTTTCCTTGAGGTGTCTCCTCAAGCAGCTTGGATCAGCAAAGCACGGCAGGCAGTTAGCAGAGGTCATGGTGTGGATTGTCACTGGGGGGTGTTGGCCAGAGGATCGCAAATTTCAGGCAGGATTGATCAGCACGAACGAACGTCCTAGGTGCAAGCTTGCAGGTCGCGGGTCAGTCGCAGAGACACCGCTGCACAGGCACTGGCTTTGCCCTAGCAATTGCGAGCATCCAGCTTTCGAGGAGTCAGATCATTTGCTTCCCAAGGCCGTCGCCCAAGGAGAAGCAGAAGCAGTATTCTGGCACAGAGGGTTGTTACCAACCAGTTGGACTTTCGTGCCCCCTCCTCCCGAGGAGGAAAATGGGTATTTTGTGGATATTTTTACCGCGGAGCTGGTCCCTGGAGCCCTGGGCACAGGTTTACCTGGGAACCCAGTGTATGTGTTCGGAGATGCGTCTGGCGGGAAGGAAGGGGGAGACGTCAGGATGAGGAGAGTGGGTGTGGGTTTGCTTGCCGCTGCCTCGCTCCGACCTTTCCAAGTCGGTCCCGTCGTCCTTGGTCCGCTGGCTGGAAGACATCAGTCCGTTCCCAGGGGAGAGCTTCGAGGCCTCGAGTTGGCCATTCGCCTTTCACTCGGGGACCTTGTTTACGTCACAGACAATGATGAAGTTTCGCGAGGTTGGGCTTCCAGGCTGTACGAGCAGCCAAGTGGAGTCATGGCCGCCACGTGGCGGCAGATCGGCCTGCTGATGAAGGCTCGCATTGGTTCAGTTGTGGTTCTCAAAGTCGCCTCTCATGTCGCTCCGTCCGACCAGGAGTTTCGGCTTTTTCCCGACTGGATGATTGCAGGTAACGAGGCCGCCGATGATATTGCTAATGTTGCTGCGCAGGTTGCGAGAGTATCTGAGCATGATCGTGCACGTTTGCTGTTATCAGAGCAGATGGCGAGAGTGGTGCGAAGGCGATTGTTGAGATCCACGTTGGCCGCGATGGAAGCCTCTGTCAGAGCCCGTAGGATTGAAAATCAGTCTGAGCGCCCTCTTGCTGCTGCTGCTGCCGTCCCCCCCCCTGCTCCTCCCGCCCCAGCCGTTGCGGCCATGTTTTCGTCGGCACATGCCATCGACGAGACAGGCGCTCGGTGCATCAGGTGCCGAGGCTCCTCCACGGCAGCCGCCAGGACCGCTTGGATGGCTAGTCCGTGTTTCGAGCTCGAAGCGACTGGGGATGGCACCTGGAGACCTCCGCAGGGGTCGAGGGTACATGTGGGGGGGGTCTGGTGCACGAGTCTCATTGCATGATTTTTTTCTCAGCAGTCTGGAGTGTGGATCTGTGGGGAATGCGGGTTTTTCGGTCAGCTCGTTCTTCGAGAGCTTGCCAAACCCTGTGATCCCAGGAAGATTTCCAATACGCGGCGTGAGTTTTTAGACAGATTTCACAGGGGCCTGCGGCCCAAGAGTCTGTCGAAACTCTAATTTTTATTTTATGACTTTGTCATTGGCCCCATTCCATTCCATTCCATTCCATTCCATTCCATTCCATTCCATTCCATTCCATTCCATCCCATTCCATTCCATTCCATTCCATTCCATTCCATTCCATTCCATTCCTCCTCCTCCTCCTCCTCCTCCTCCTCCTCCTCCTCCTCCTCCTCCTCCTCCTCCTCCTCCTCCTCCTCCTCACTCCTCCTCTCCTCCTCGCTCCTCCCTCTGCGCTCTCGGCTCCTCCTCGCTCCTCTCGCTCCTCCTTCTCCCTCCTCGCTCCTCCTTCGCTCCTCCTCGCTCCTCCTCGATCCTCGCCTTCCTCCTCCTCCTCGCTCCTCTCCTCCCTCCTCCTCCTCCTCCTCCTCCTCCCCTCCTCCTCCTCCTCCTCCTCCTCCTCCTCCTCCTCTTCCTCCTCCTCCTCCTCCTCCTGCCTCCTCCTCCTCTCCTCCTCCTCCTCCTCCTCCTCCTCCTCCTACTCCTCCTCCTCCTCCTCCCCTCCTCCTCCTCCTCCTCCTCTCCTCCTCCTCTGCCTCCTCCTCCTCCTCCTCCTCCTCCTCCTCCTCCTCCTCCTCCTCCTCCTCCGTCCTTCGCTCCTCCTCGCTCCTCCTCGCTCCCCTCGCTGCTCCTCCTCGCATCCTCCTCGCGCCTCCTCGTCTCCTCGCTCCTCTCGCTCCTCCTCGTCCTCCTCGCTCCTCCTCGGTCCTCCTCGCTCCTCCGCTCGCTCCCCTCGCTCTCCTCGCTCCTCCTCGCTCCTCCTCGCTCCCTCCTCGCTCCTCCTCGCTCCTCCTCGCTCCTACCTGCCTCCTCCTCCCCTCCTCCTCCTCCTCCTCTCCTCCTACTCCCTCCTCTCTCCTCCTACCTCCTCCTCCTCCTCCCTCCTCCTCCTCCTCCTCCTCCTACCTCCTCCTCCTCCTCCTCCTCCTCCTCCGCCTCCGCGCTCCTCTCCTCCTCCATCCCTCCTTCCTCACTCTCCTCCTCCTTCTCCTCCTCCTCTTGCTCGTTGCCATCCTTCATCCGCCTCCTCTTCCTCCTCATGCTCCTCCTCCGCCTCCTCCTACTCCTCCGCCTCCGCATCCTCTCTCCGCCTCCTCCGCCTCCTCCTCCGCCTCCTCCTCCTCCGCCTTCTCCTCCTCCTCCTGTGGCTGCTCCTGCTCCAGCTCCTCCTCCTCCTCTCCTGCTCGAGCTCCTCCTCCCGATCGCCTCGCTCGTCCCGCGCAGCGCGTCCACGGGAGCGGCGTCATTGCCACGCGGATCCAACACAGGGGGCCACAGAGAGAGGGCCATCTGCGAGCCCTACCCCTGCCCCCCCACGACTTCTGAGGGGGAGGGTGGGGTCCACTTCGCTCGGGAGCTCCCGAGCGAAGGGAACCCCACCCTCCCCCTGAGAAATCGTGGGGGGGCAGGGGTAGGGCTCGCATGTGGCCCCCTAACAGATGGGTCAGCCCAGGGGGCGCCGGCAGCCGAGCCGGCCCCCACTGTCTCGGGCCTTTGGCATGGGCCGTCGCCGTCCAGGGAGCGCAACGCACAACCCGCGACAGCAGGGCCTCGTGGCGCGGGGCGCTGCGGCAGCCACGCCTCGCACTGTGCGGCCGGCGGATATCCGTCTCCGCGTTCGGAAGACGTATAGCTGCCAGCCGGGTTAGAAGAAGCAAACACCACACTAGACGCAAATTTTTGGCGCTCCGCGCGGATTTCTTGGATTCGCGCTGGACCCCCCTCCCTGGCGCGCGGAGCGCGCCAGGGGCGGCGCCGGAGGCGCCGCCGGGGGGCCCAGGCGCGGATCCAAGAGATCCTCGCGGAGCGCCAGAAGTTTGTGTTTATGTGTTTTTGTTTTTCTTCGACTGGTGAACGTCCTGCTGACTCCCCCCGACATGGCAATAGTCGAAGTCGACCTCGTCTGCCGCAGGCTGAGCCATGGGGTGCTTGGCATTAAGATCTCCTGGCATCGCTGAATCCGAAGGCACGATCGGGTGCACAAGGGTGGCAGGGGTACACAGGGGTAACCATGTTGCTGCCGATGAGCATGAAGAGGATCTGTCCTCATCAGCTGCTTCCCCAGCTTGACTTGGTCTCTCCCGCTACCTCGCTCTGCGACACCAGCGTCGGCATCCTCCCGGACCAGACCGTGGATCTGGACGCGGCCGAGCCCGAAACACATGCCAGCGTCACGTGCGGGTACTCGTTCGCGCATATGTCCTGCCGCGGGAGTAGAAGACTGAGGGGGGGGGAGGACGGAAAGACGACGACGACGACACTCATAGTGCTAGATGCGATGGAAGGACCTACCGATGAAGCAATGACTCCAGCCAACCCCGCCGGCCAACCCCAGCCAGACCTATGGCCAACCCCACAGGCCGACTCCAGCCAACCTTCCTGGCCAACCCGTCCAGCCAACCAGAGTTGTGATGACTATCTCCGCCGCATCTACATCCACACGAATGCTGACATTGAGGGAGACCGTCGCAGAGACGACGAAGACGGTGGCGTCCGCTCGTCGACTGGCGCCTATAGAGGCCATGTGTGCTTCTGCGCCGTGTCTGCAACTCCCATGACCCCCCTCCCCCATCTCCCCTGCCCCCTTCCCCCCTCATTGGGAAACCAAAAGGTACCGATACCGCTACTCCCCAGACCTCTCCCGGGGTGCGTTCTGACCAGAGTTTCGAGCCGAACCCACCGGGGGCGAAGAGGCATGCCCAGGAGGCCCCAGAAAAAAGGGAAAGCGAGGGAAGGGTAGGGGTAGGGGTACCCTTGCCTCCTCGGACCCTCACTCCTCGTCCTCCTCCCCTCCGTCCTCCTTCCTCCTCCCGCCCCCTCTTGCTCCCTCTTCCCTGACCTTCCAGAGAGCTATTATTTAGCACTGGAGGCCTAAAAACCTAAAAAGCTGAGCGAAACAACCTAAAACCAAGACGTAGAATAGCCCTGGGATAGGTTCTTAAGTCGGGTGCTATGTTTTACTCCGGATTTCGTAATAAAAGGGAGGGGGTCTGGACCCTCCAAGACAAGCCATTTCAGACCTCCCCCGTGGGAGAACCCTCCAAAACATCGTCCCCAGACCCCCCCAGGCCCTCCAAGATAGCCTGGAAGAGACCCCCCCCGAAATGAGACCCCCCTCCCTTTATTACGAAATCTAGAGTAGCCCTCCTGGAAGGTCAGGGTTGCCTCCCCCCCCTCCCTGGGTACCGAAATGGGTACCGAAAGAATGGGTACATGCCCAACAGCAAATGTTGTCCCAAACCAACAGCGGCCGCTGTTGGGCAGGCGGCCTCCTGTCTCGAATGGACACAGGCCGCGGCGGCGTGGACAGCGAGCCCTGTTCGAAATGAACAAGATCCGCTGTTGGGCATTGTACCCATTCTTTCAGTCCCCATTTCGTGCGTGCAGATGGAAGGTCAGGGCTGCCTCCCCCCCCCCTCCCTCCCGCCCTGCGGGCCCCGCG
The DNA here is from genome assembly GCA_963575745.1 of Prorocentrum cordatum. NCBI lineage: Eukaryota > Dinophyceae > Prorocentrales > Prorocentraceae > Prorocentrum > Prorocentrum cordatum. Next base: position 60,908 of record CAUYUJ010017058.1, on the reverse strand, counting down.
GTCCTGCACGCCCTCGACCTCCAGGCAGGCCAGCCTGCCGGGAGCGATCACCAGGCTGGTCGCGACAGCCTCTGCGGCGGAGGGGGAGGAGGAGGAGAGAGCGAGCGGTCCCCAGCCTTTGCACATATATATATATATATATATACACACACATCGATCGATCGCTCCCCAGTCTGCTCTCTCGCTCCTTCCCGTTCGATGGTGTCCCCATGTCCCGTTCCTGTCCTCAGTTCCCCTCCCGCTCGTTCTCGTCCACGCTCCCCATGCGTCCGCTCCAGAATGCGATTGCCCGTCATGCATCGCGACAGGTTGCGTCGAGAGACCGCCCCGCTGAACCCCCCAGAGGTCGAGTCCGACCTGCTAACACTGGGGTGTTAAGTAAGACGAAGCCAAGACCAGGACAAAATCAGAAGGGCGGGACAGATCGGGGGTCTCTGAGATGTGGCGGTCCTCAAGGACGCATCGGACTCCGCGGCCGTTCCAGGGCGCCCTAGAACGCCCTGGGAGCGCTCAGAGATGCTCGGGAACGGCTTATCCTGGTCCCGGCCCCGCTCGATCAAGCCGTGCGGGAGAAGGACACCGAGAAGGGGATGCTTCGTAGGGCGGCTAGCTGCAAGAGGCGGGGTCCAAGAGGGAGGAAGAAGAGGAAGAAGAGGAAGAAGAGGAAGAAGAGGAAGACGAGGAAGACGAGGAAGAATAGGAGGAGGAGGAGGAGGAGGAGGAGGAGGAGGAAGGAGGAGGAGGAGAGAGGAGGAGGAGGGGGGAGGGGGGGGGGGGGGGGGCGCAAATCGTGGCCCGAGGCCCGTGCGCGGCCCAGGGGGGGGGGGCCCAAGGGACACGCCGAAGCAATCTTCCGTCGGCGTCGAGGCAGAAGCGCTGCACCAGCGAGGAGCGATTGGGGCGACCGAAGCGCGAACTGGCCAGCATGCAGGAGAGGGGGGACTGGACAAACGGGGTGGCTGCGGAAGACAGGAGGAGACGGAGGGCACTCAGACGCGGAGGAATTCCAGCGTCGAAACCAGGAGAGGGGGCCACGAAATCCGGGGAGGTGTCCTGGCCGCGGCCACGATATCTCCCCCCCCCCCCCCCCCACACCGCCACTCCGCAGCAGCACCCCCCTCTTCTCGGCCGCCCCTGGGGACACCAAAAGGTACCCATACCGCCGGGGGGGCGCTCGGACCAGAACTTCGAAGCGAATGCAGCGGTGGCGACGAGGGCCCCCCGGGAGGCCCAGAGAGAGGCAAACGGGCGAAGGGTAGAGGCAGGGGTACCGGGCCCTCCTCCGACCCATGCCATTCAGCACAAGCACACCCCATACCTCCTCCTCCCTCCTCCTCCTCCTCTTCCTCCTCTCCTCCTCCTCTCCTCCTCCTCCTCCTCCTCCTCCTCCTCCTCCGCCTCCTCCTCCCCCCTCCTCCTCCTCCTCCTCCCTCCTCCTCCTCCTCCTCCTCCTCCTCCTCCTCCTCCTCCTCCCTCCTCCGCCCCCGGGCTCGGAGGAGGGCCCGCCGAAGACGCCGGCGGCCCTCGCGCACGGGTTTTAAAGAGCACGGCGGCCCTGCAGGCGGCGGGGCACCTCCGGGAGCGGGCGGCGGGAGAGCCCGCGGGGCCGCGCCGCGGCCCCTCGTGGCCTCGTGGCCGCGCGCCCGCTCACTGCCCGGGCACACGGGAGTCTCCACATGCGGAGGCAAGGGGAGGGGAGGGGAGGGAGGGAGGGAGGGAGGGATCGAGCGTCCGAGGGAGGGAGGGAGGGAGGCAAGGGGAGGAGGAGGGAGGCAAGGGGAGGGAGGCAAGGGGAGGGAGGAGGGAGGGAGGGAGGGGCGTTCGAGGGGGGGGGGGCATGCTGGCCGAGCACAGCGTGCAGAAGAGGAGGAAGCGGAGGAGGGTGGGAGGGAGGAGAGCGACCAGGTGCCGAGGCCGTGGTGCCTTCAGCCGAGGCTGGAAGGCACCCCCGTCTCTTCACCCCTCCGCACAGGAGGGCGTGGAGGAGAGGCCGCTGACGGCTGGGAGGGCAGCGGTCCTCGGCGGCATGATGATGCCGAGGCCCCGACCGCCGGCAGGTACTGCTCCCGAGACGGAAGGAGGGGGAGCAGGAGGAGAGAGAGGAGGGAGGGCGGGCGAGGGGCGGGGTGCGAGGGGCGAGGAGCGAGGGAGGGAGACGCTGCACAGTCGACCACACCCCATACCCCCTTGTGGCCCACCGGCCACGGGTGGTCTTCGGCAGCTTCGGCGATCGTCGGCAGCCTTCTGACGCTCTTGTTCGGTCCTCCGACCGTCTTCGGCGACTTCCCGCGGTCTTCGGCACGAAAGCCGGACGTCTGCGCTTAAGAAGGGGCCCGTGATAGAGCACGCAGAAGAGGGAAGTGGTTTCGAATTCAAAAACCAATCTCCTAGCACTGGCACACCTGCGGGTGGCATGCCAGGTCTGCGAAGCAGGCATGCAGCAGCCAGAGTCGTAGTCAGCAGCGCATGGTAAGGGGAAGCATCAACGCAGCGCGCACCCAAACCGTAAGCATGTTGGCCCGTGAGCCGCCGCGCGCGGCGTGCGTTGCAGCCACCGTGCTTTTAGCCCTGATCCTGAGAAAAACAATATTCGGCGGTGGACAAACCTCCCTTTAGTAAACCTCCCCTTCGTGAAGACGGCCTGGGACCAAAACCGACGGACCTGGACCCGCAAAAATGACGGCCGCGACCCCCTCTCGCGCACCGAAAACGGCCAACTCCTTAATCGACGTGTCAGGGTAGGAGGTCTGCCCACCCCCGAAATATCTTGGAAGCAGGGCAGGGCCGACGGCGAGGAGGCGGCACGCAGCCGACGCGGTGCTCGGCGCGCCGCGGGGGGCGCGCGCTCCCCCGGCCCCCGCGCGGGCGGGCGGCGCGGCGAAGCTCGGCGGGGACCGACCGCCCCGGCAGTCCTGCAGGCCCGCCGCGACATTCCCTTGGAGCCCGAAACGCATACCGAACGCTGTGATGTAGGTTACGTACCCGATCTACTGGGGCTCGCTGCTGAGATACACCAATAATCGATCACGCGCAGCAGCAGCAGGCAGGGCCTCCGGACGGACTCCCTCGGCCAGCATGAGCTCATATCTCGGAGCCCGAAGACGCTCTGAGAACAGAGCGACGTTCTCAGAGCACAGAAGCCCGATGTGCCCAAGCAAGAGCGCCTCGGCCAGAAACGCTCTGTGAACATGCCGTGCAGACCACGAGCGGTTCTCAGAAGACTCTGTTGGGTGAGCCTGTGGGCCAGCCAGGACGCTTCGCCACTGCTCGGACGCGGGCAGGCTCGACACGGCGCGCGTGGCACCGCGGCGCTGCGGACGCGCCGGCGCGAGCCGCGCATGTGCGGAGGCGCCGCCGCGCCTCCTGCCTGCTGCAGGCCTCTGCGGGCCCCGGCGGGCGGCTGGGCGC
>CAUYUJ010017058.1:12500-52500 GCA_963575745.1 Prorocentrum cordatum | reverse complement strand
CACCCGCGCAGGGTCGCCAATCTTTGGCGAGCGCTCGGCGACCTCCTTGTCGGAGCCGCCGCCGAGGTAGAGGAGGGTGACGTGTGGGTCGTCTGCGCGCCGGGGAAGGGGGGGGGGGGCGGCGGCCCCCCACTCCCGAAGCGAGCAGGGAGAGCAGGCATCGGGGGAGGACGCCCCTGCCCCCGCCCTCGCTCTGCTGCTCCCTCCCTCCCTCGCTCTGCTCTCTCTCGCCCTCTCTCGCGCCGTGCCACGCCCCCGCGGCTCGCGGCGTGCTTTTCGGGTCGGGGGCGCGCCCGCGGGGGGGGGGGGGGGGGACGCGGCGGGAGAGGGCGCGCGGCCTCCTCCGAGGGCTGCCGGGGGGGGCCTCGGGCCTCCGAGGAGGGGCCTCCTGGGCACCTGCTCCGCGGCCCCCGGGCGCCTTCTCTGAGGAGGCCTGCCGATCAGGAGGGCGGGAGGGCGGGAGGGCGGGAGGGCGGGAGGAGGAGGAGGAGGAGGAGGAGGAGGAGGAGGAGGAGGAGGAGGAGGAGGAGGAGGAGGGGGAGGGGGAGGAGGACGAGGACTAGGAGAAGGAGTAGGTGAGGAGGGAGGGGCAGGTGAGGGAGGGATGACGCGGATGATGTAGGGCGAAGAGGGAGGCAAAGCAAGGGGAAGTGCTCCCTGGCCCCTGCTTCGCCGCTTACACTCTACCGCATCGCGTCCGGCCAATCAAAAGATCCGGCTCACGACGCTAGGCGCCGTGCCCACCATGGGGGGGATGAGAGGGAGGACGATGGACGAATGAATTGAAAAGGAACCGAACCGAATCGCGAAGCGCGAAGAACTTCGCGCGCTTGAGGGCACCCTTGGAGAACGGATGGGAAGACAACGGCGGAGGAGAAGCGCCCGCAGGCGAGACAGCTGAGGGCTTGCCAACCGCTCGGTGCAGCTCTTCAACAGCCTTCCCACGCCCCTCCCTGCTTCCCTCCCTTCTCCCTCTCCCCCCTCCCCCGCCTCCCCTGCCCTCCACTCCTTACCTCCCTCCTGCCCTCCCTCCTCCTTCTCATCCATCCTCCTCCTCCTCCTCCTCCTCCTCCTCCCTCCTCCTCTTCTTCTTCTTCTTCTTCTTCCTTCTTCTTCTTCTTCTTTCCCTCTCCTCCTCCTCCTCTCCTCCTCCTCCTCCTACTCCTCCTCCTCCTTCTCTCCTCCCTCCTCCTCCTCCTCCGCCTCCTCTCCTCCTCCCCTCCTCCTCCTCCTCTCATCATCATTCATCATCATCTCATCATTCATCATCATCATCTCATCGTCAATATTCATCATCGTCATCTCAATCATCATCATCATCATTATCATCATCATCATCATCTCATCATCATCATCATCATCATCATCATCATCATCATCATCAGCATCAATCCTCATCAGCAGCAGCAGCAGCAGCATCATCATCATCATCATCATCATCATCATCATCATCATCATCATCATCATCATCATCATCATTATTATTATCATCGTCGTCATCATCATCACCACTGCAACCACTACCACCACCAGCATCACCACCACCAACAACAACATCACCATCACCATCATCGTCATCGTCGTTATCATCAGCATCAACAGCATCATCATCATCATCATCATCATCAGCAGCAGCAGCAGCATAATCCTCTTCAGCATCGTCATTGTCGTCATCATCAGCATCAACAGCATCGTCATCGTTATCATCATCATCAGCAGCAGCAGTAGCATTATCATCAGCAGCATAATTATCATCATCATCAGCATCAGCATCAACATCATCATCAGCAGCATAATCACATCATCATCATCATCAGCATCATCATCAGCAACAACATCATCATCAACATCCATAACATCATCATCAGCAACATCATCACCATCATCAGCAGCATCATCAGCATCATCAACTTCATCGCCATCATCCTCATCCTCGTCATCATCAGCATCAACATCGTCATCGTCATCAGCATCAGCATCAGCATCAGCATCAGCACCGTCATCATCATGGTCATCATAATCAGCATCAGAATCATCGTCATCGCCATCATCATCATCACCAGTACCATCATCAGCGTTGTCTTCGTCGTCGTCCTCGCCATCGTAATTAGCATCATCAGCAGTTTCAGAATCATCATCATCATCACCATCACCACCACCACCATCATCATCATCATCATCATCATCAGCAGCATCAGGATCATCAGCGCCGCCATCATCATCATCGTCATCATCAGCTGAATCATCAGAAGCATAAGCATCATGATCATCCTCTGCAGCATCATCATGACCACCATCATCAACAACATCATCAGAATCATGATCATGACCATCATCAGCATCATCATCAGCATCATCATCGTCATCATGAGCATCTGCATCCACATTATCATCTGCAGCATCATCCCCATCCACATCCCCATCCCTTTATGTCCCTTCCTCTCCATTTCTAGATATACATATATATATATACACATAGATGTATATCGCTCTCTCCTCTCTATGTTTCTATCACCCTTCATATATACACATGTGAATATCGTGGTTTATAGAGTTGTCTCTCTATTTCTCTCTTTATCTATGTACGTATCTCCCTCTCTCTCAGTTTGCATGTATCTACACATTCATATATACAAATATGGAAGAAAGATGCATCAATGGGTGTTCGGGGAAGGGCTGCTATATAGAGTATCCACTGCCGTGACGCCATGGTGCCGTTCATATCCGAGGCGTCGCGCCAGGGCAGTCGCGCGCATCCGCAACCCGACAGCTCTTCATTGGCACATCTCCCGGCAGCCTGCAAGGCCTCTCAGCGCATCCCCCTCCGTGACGCCAAACCGTGCCCCCCTCTCAACCTTTTCGCCACCGCAGCACGAAGTGGAGTGCCCTCGTGTCCCCTCGGATTCTCTGCACCGAAGATTGTAAAACCTCGCAAGGGGTCCAAGCTCCAGATGTCCAACACTCAGGGGGGGGGGGGGGCGTGCTGGGGCTCTCTCGGGGGCATCTTGGGCCAGCTTGGAAGCCCTGCCCGTACCCAGACGCACTGAGAGCGCAGTATGCTTCGATGATTTTCGCATACCCACCACTTCAGTACTTAGAGCGCCCGAGACAACCCAAGGCCCCCAGGAGAGCCCCAAGGGAGCTCCAAGGAACACTAGAAGCCTGCAGATGGTCCGCTAGAGGAGGCCCCAAAGAGGCGCCCGAAGTGACCGCAAGTGGCATGCTAAGAAGCCTCTTGTCCACGACCCAGGTGCGGTGGTGGGATGGGCCGACTGCCACTAGATCCGCCGCCCCCTGTTGATTCATCAAAGGGGTGTCTGGCGCGCCAAACGCTTGACTGCTTAGCCCTTTCTTGACGGTACCCAATGGGGTTTCGGCCGATCCCGCAGGCCACCCGATAGTACAGTACATCGGCCCCTCCCCTCAAAACGACCCCGAAATGGCCTCCAAGACGGGCAAAATGACCAAAAGTCGGCCTCCACGATGCCTACCATACGGCCACGATGGCTCCATCAGAACCCAAAACGGCCGCAAAAAACGGCCAACATGGCCCCAAGACGGCCCCAGGACGGCCCTTTAGACGGCCCTTCAGACGGCCCGAGAGGCCGCCAAGACACCCCGAGAGGACCAACAAAAATCTTCGATGCGCTAGTTTTATGTCGGGCGCGTCCCCCTACAGGGGGAGTGTCGACGAAAATAAAAAAATACCCCCACAATACCCCAAAAAGGTCAAAAAATATTCAAAAAATAGTCACCAGACTATTTTTGGACTATGTTTTGACTCTTGTTGGGGTATTTGTTATTTTTCGTCGAAAATCCCCCTGTAGGGGGACAAGCCCGACTTAACGCTAGTCAATGACTTCAGGCCGGGCGCCCGACTCTCCGAGACGGCTCCACGGGCTACCAGAGAATCGCCGCCCCAAGACAGCCAAATATACGGGCCCCCAGGAGGCCCACGGATCGGCCCCAAGAGGGGGCCCCGAGCGAGGCGGCCCGAGAGAGGCCCCCCAAAAAATGATGCGGAGGCGGCCCCACGGACCTCCAAGACGGCCCCAGGGTGCCCAGAGAAGGACCCACGACTTCCCGGAGAGGCCCCTGAGACGGCCTCCGAAGGCCAAGAGGTCTCCTGGAGGCCCCAGAGGCCCCAAGAGGCACCCCAGTAGTCCCCGAAGAGGCCCCAGGAGGCCCACCATGAGCGGCCATCGGAAGCCTCCAGGCCGCCCCCGAAAAGCCTCCAGAGCCACAAGACGGCCTCAAGAGATCTCTTTTGCCGCCTCCTCCTCCTCCTCCTCCTCCTCCTCCCTCCTCCTCCTCCTCCTCCTCCTCCTCCTCCTCCTCCTCCTCCTCCTCCTCCTCCTCCTCCTCCCCCTGACTGAAAAATACTGTCCACCTATACCAGGTGCCAACATACGTCCCTGTTCAGACTCTGGGACCAGAAGGTTTGTCATCCCAACCGTCACGAGAAACGCTCCAAGGATGGGAGAGCCCATGTGCCCCATCCGAATCGACAAGATGACACCTACCCTCAAGGGCATGACCAACCACTACGATCCTCCCCCTCCTCCTCCTCCTCATCCTACTCATCCTCCTCTCATCATCCGTCCTCTTTATCTCTCAGGTGTTCCCCCAAGGGATTCCACAAGGACTGGGGGAACACATAGTCTCACATATTGACCAGACTTTGGCACACCGTTTTGCCGCATTGGCGCTTACCCAAGGCAGAGGGCGGCGGCGGTCAGCCGTAGACGTCTTCGATACTCCTACTTCGCTCGTTGTTGCCCCGATTGCGATCGAAAGCTGCCCTTTCCACTTGACCCATCAGAAGCTGTACAAAGTCAACATGCTTTGCGGTAGTGGATCTCTTGTCGTCGACCGAGCAATCTGCGTGGCTTGTTGGTTCAACGCGGCGCACATCGCGCGCGACATTGGCGGCATGCCGCCCTCGCACCAGCGCCGCGCAGATCTTCGTGGAAGCTCCGCTCCCACTTCGGCGCGGTGAGCTTGTCTCCTCCTCCTCCTCCTCCTCCTCCTCCTCCTCCTCCTCCTCCTCCTCCTCCTCCTGCTCCTCCTCCAGATTGTCGAAGCATCGGGCCCGCGCGCGAGAGCCCGACAGGTCCCCCTCTCGGCCCAGCGCCGCGCCAACGGTTCTGGGAGGCTGCACACTCCTGGTCGGGCGCGGCGAGCGCCTTCCGCTCGCCAGTTACAGTCAGTCCGCATCATGAGGATGCGCGGCCAGGGCGCAAGGGCCTCGGAGGCCCACGCGAACGTTCCTCGGAAGAGGCTGGCCAGCGAAGGCCGCTGGGGATGGGCCGAAGGAGCAGGGATGCCAGGGTACACTTGGGGGGAGGTGGCCCATCCTTGGAACCCTGGCCCCACGCGAAAGAGCACTTTGTTGTGACCGTCCCTGCACCGCCTGGGGGATCCACCCGCGGGAACCTCGGCAGGCGGTGGATCTGTATATGTATATATATATATATACATATATATATATACCTATGTATCCCTCGTGGCTCAGTGGATCTGGCTATATCTATATATATATACAACACCGACAACAACACCAACAACAACAGCAGCAGCAACAACAACAGCAACAACAACAACAACAACAAACAGATTAAGACTTCTTATCTGCTCGCGCGTACCTCACCACGTATATCCCAAACCCCCGATACCCGCCCTCTTCGTCTTCGATCGTACCCCCTCTGGGGGGTACATCTTCCTGACCTGCCACGTGTATTGGGCGCAGCCCCTAAAAGAGCAAGAGGAATGAGAAAGGAGAGAGAGAGAGAGAGCGACAGAAAGAGAGAGGGAGAGAGAGAGAGAGAGAACAAAAAAAACGAGGAGGAAAGGAGTGGGGGAAGGGAGGGAGGCAAGGGACAAAAGGGAGGGAATAGAACTCCGGACGAGAAAGATTAGAAGGTGGGGGGCTTAAGAGAGGATCCGGGAACTAAGCGGCAGACCTGGACGGTTGGGTCGGGCAACGATCCCCAACGGGCGGGTCGGGCGGGCGGGGCCTGCAGACCCGCGGGCGGACCCTATCAAGCGGGTCGGGCGTGCGGGACGTGAAAGCACCCGGCGAGCTTCCAAGCGAGCCGCCGGGCCTGCCGTCACAGGCAAGTCAGGCGGGCGGCCCTAACAGGCGGGTCCGGCGGGCGGATCAAAGCGTGAGTCCTGAATGAATTGTGGGGAAGTCTCAGACGAGAGCGTGCGGGTACATCTTCATTTCTTGGCACGTGTAGTTGGCGCGGCGCAGGCTCTAAAACAGGGAAAGAGGGGAGACAGGAACGAAGCGAGAGAGCGAGAGAGAGTGAGAGATACTTGGAGGATAAGGATGAAGCACGAATGGGATTGACAGGAGGCCAGCTAAGAGCAGGAAAACTGTGGGCCACGACGCGCGTATATATATGGACCACAAAGGGCCTACGCCGGGCCCACGAAGGTCAGCAATGGGGCCACTGAGGGCACGAGCGACTGGGGGCCACGAAGGGCGAATAGATGGGCCACAAGGGGCAGCGAGGGGGCCACTGGGGGCAGCGGAGGGGAGGCACACGGGGCTACTCAGGGGCCACGAAGGGCAGCAATGGGGCCACTGAGGGCACGAGCGACTGGGGCCACGAAGGGCGTATACATGGGCCACGACGGGCAGCGAGGGGCCACTGAGGGCAGCATCGGGGCCACGAAGGGCAACGACTGGGCCACAAGCGGAGGGGCCACGAAGGGCAGCAATGAGGCACAGAGGGCGCGAGCGAGCATGGGGCACGAAGGGCATGATCCTGACGGGCGGGCCGAGCGGGCGGATCGATCGTGAGCTCTGCGTGACTAGCCAGGAAGTTTCCAGCGAGAGAGCGATTCCTAAGTAAATTTGAGGAAGTCCGCAGCGAACGCGCGATTCCTGAATGGCAAAAGCGCGGCGCCTGAGCAAATTGCAAGGAAGTCTCAGGTGGGAGCGCGATTCTTGAATAAATTGCAAGGAAATCTCAAGGGGGAGCGGGGGACCGGAGTAAATCCCGAGGAAGTACCAAGCGGGAGCCGCTGTTGTTGTAAACCAGGGGCCAGGGGCACAGTTTGAGGAGGAAGACTTTCCCTGATAAAAAAACAGGGTGCGAGCGCCAGAAGGGGCACTTCAATTGAAAAATGTAATGTGCACCAGAGGGGGGATCAACAAACATTATTCTTCAGTAGTGACAGTTCAGCAACAACAGCAACAACAACAACAACAACAATCAATCATGTCAAGCATGTTCGCTCTTATCTGCTCGAGTGTTCGTTAACGCGTATTTCCCAAACCCTCGATACCCGCCCTCTTCGTCTTCGATCGTACTACTTTTGGGGGGTATACCTTTCTTCCCTGCAGGCCGGGCCCTGGCAAACAACGGGGCGGCCGCGGACCGTCGGCCTGGCCAGCGGCAGCACTGATCGGCGGCAACCCGACCTCAAGAGGGACGGACAGGGGACCGACCACGACGACGACGACGACGACGACGACGACGACGACGACGACGACAACGACGTCGACGACGACGACGACGACGACGACGACGACGACGAGCGAAAGCAAGAGCGAGGGAGAGAGAACGACAGCAGGGCCACGAAGGACACGAAGTAGGCCACGAAGGGCGACAGCGGGAACACGAAGGGAATGCGTATGGGGCCACGAAGAGCGCGAACGAGCGGAGGCCACGAACGGCAGATAATGCGGGGCCACAGAAGGCAACGACGGGGCCACTGAGGGTAGCAACTGGACCACGTACGACAGCGAGGGGGCCAAGAAGGGCGACAGCGGGACCACGAAGGGCATGCACATGGGGCCACGACGGGCGCGAACGAGCGGGGGCCACGAAGGGCACACGTATATTGGGCCACGAAGGGCAGCGAGGGTCACGAACGGCTGCAACGGGGCCACGAAGGGCAACGAGAGGGCCACGAAGGGCTACAACGGGGCCACGCAGGGCAGCGAGGGGGCCACGAGGGGCTGCAACAGGGCCACGAAGGGCAGCGAGGAGGCCACGAAGGGCTGCAACGGTGCCACGGAGGCAGCGAGAGGGCCACGAAGGGCTGCAGCGCGGCCACGAAGGGCTGCGAGGGGGCCACGAGGGGCTGCAACGGGGCCACGAAGGGCAGCGAGGGGGCCACGAAGGGCTGCAACGGGGCCGCGAAGGGCAGCGAGGGGTCCACGAAGGGCTGCAACGGGGCCGCGAAGGGCAGCGAGGGGGCCACGAAGGGCTGCAACGGGTCCACGAAGGGCAACGAAGAGGCCAGGAAGGGCCGCAACGGGGCCACGAAGGGCAGCGAGATCCCGATTCCGAAATAATCTGTGAGGGAGTCCTTCGCGTGATCGCGACTCCTGGGTGCCTGAGTGTCTGGAGCGCGGCGCTTGAATAAATTGCGGGAAATTCCAACGCAAGGGCACTGCTCATAAGTAAACTGCAAGCAAGTCTCCAGCGACAGCGCGACTCCAGAGCGCCGAGAGAGCGATTCCTCAATTAATTGTTAGGAAGCTCCAAGCGAGAGCGCGATTTCTAAATAAACTGCGAAGAAATCTCGGGCGGGAGCGGGGGCCTAGGCTAACTTGTGGGGACGTCTCAAGCGGGAGCCGCTGTTGTTCCCAACCATCCTGTGGTGTTGGGTGGTCGTTTTGAAGAGACGGTCCCCGCGTTCCTTCCCACCTTCCCTCCCTCCGTCCTTCCCTCCGTCCTTCCATGTTTGTTCCCAACCATCCTGTGGTGTTGGGTCCTCGTTTTGAAGAGACAGCGCCCCGCGTCCCACCTCCTCCTCCTCCTCTCTCCTCCCCCTTCCTCCCTCCTCCCACCATCATCATCATCATCATCATCATCATCATCATCATCATCAGCATCATCGTCATCATCATCATCATCATCATCATCATCATCATCACCATCATCATCATCATCATCATCATCATCATCATCATCATCGTCGTCATTGTCATCGTCGTCATCGTCATCGTCATCACCCACTTCGGCACACCCCTCACACGTTTCGTGGCCCCATAGGGAGCTCCACCGAAGGCCCGAGGGCTGCCGCCCGCATGCGTCCCCTACACCCATTTCGGCACACCCCTCACACGTTTCGTGGCCCATAGGGAGCTCCACCGAAGGCCCCATGGCTGCCGTCCGCATGCGCCCCGCACACCCATGTCGGCACACCCCTCACACGCGTTTCGTGGCCCCACAGGGAGCTCCACCGAAGGCCCCAGTGCTGCCGTCCGCATGCGTCCCGCACACCCATTTCGGCACACCCCTCACACGTTTCGTGGCCCCATAGGGAGCTCCACCGAAGGCCCCATGGCTGCCGTCCGCATGCGTCCCGCACACCCATTTCGGCACACCCCTCACACGTTTCGTGGCCCCACAGGGAGCTCCACCGAAGGCCCCAGTGCTGCCGTCCGCATGCGTCCCGCACACCATTTCGGCACACCCCTCACACGTTTCGTGGCCCCACAGGGAGCTCCACCGAAGGCCCCAGTGCTGCCGTCCGCATGCGTCCCGCACACCCATTTCGGCACACCCCTCACACGTTTCGTGGCCCCACAGGGAGCTCCACCGAAGGCCCCAGTGCTGCCGTCCGCATGCGTCCCGCACACCCATTTCGGCACACCCCTCACACGTTTCGTGGCCCCACAGGGAGCTCCACCGAAGGCCCCATGGCTGCCGTCCGCATGCGTCCCGCACACCCATTTCGGCACACCCCTCACACGTTTCGTGGCCCCATAGGGAGCTCCACCGAAGGCCCCAGTGCTGCGTCCGCATGCGTCCCGCACACCCATTTCGGCACACCCCTCACACGTTTCGTGGCCCCACAGGGAGCTCCACCGAAGGCCCCATGGCTGCCGTCCGCATGCGTCCCGCACACCCATTTCGGCACACCCCTCACACGTTTCGTGGCCCCACAGGGAGCTCCACCGAAGGCCCCAGTGCTGCCGTCCGCATGCGTCCCGCACACCCATTTCGGCACACCCCTCACACGTTTCGTGGCCCCATAGGGAGCTCCACCGAAGGCCCCATGGCTGCCGTCCGCATGCGTCCCGCACACCCATTTCGGCACACCCCTCACACGTTTCGTGGCCCCACAGGGAGCTCCACCGAAGGCCCCATGGCTGCCGTCCGCATGCGTCCCGCACACCCATTTCGGCACACCCCTCACATCGTTCACCGAAGGCCCCACACACCCATATTCGGCACACGCCCTCACACGCTTCGTGGCCCCATAGGAGCTCCACGAAGGCCCCATGGCTGCCGTCCGCATGCGTCCGACAGGCACACCTCACACGTGTTCGGCCCCAGTCACCGAACATGCCGTCCATCACACACATTTCGGCACACCCCTCACACGTTTCGTGGCCCCATAGGGAGCTCCACCGAAGGCCCCAGTGCTGCCGTCCGCATGCGTCCCGCACACCCATTTCGGCACACCCCTCACACGTTTCGTGGCCCCATAGGGAGCTCCACCGAAGGCCCCATGGCTGCCGTCCGCATGCGTCCCGCACACCCATTTCGGCACACCCCTCACACGTTTCGTGGCCCCACAGGGAGCTCCACCGAAGGCCCCAGTGCTGCCGTCCGCATGCGTCCCGCACACCCATTTCGGCACACCCCTCACACGTTTCGTGGCCCCATAGGGAGCTCCACCGAAGGCCCCATGGCTGCCGTCCGCATGCGTCCCGCACACCCATTTCGGCACACCCCTCACACGTTTCGTGGCCCCACAGGGAGCTCCACCGAAGGCCCCAGTGCTGCCGTCCGCATGCGTCCCGCACACCAGGTGTGTGGCGTGCCGACATGGGCGTCGCGGCGCGCGGGCGCTGCCGTCGGGGTTCCCAGGGAAGCCCCCTGCAGAGGCGACGCTCAGAGTCACGAGTACCGAGAGTCACGCAGACCCAAACTGTTCACAGTCGTATACATACATTTACACTGGGCGTATCCATGCACGCATTCATGCGAATAGAATCAATCGCGCGCAGATTCATTCATAATCAGACTCGCTCGCGATCCGACTCGCACGCGCTCAAGCTTTCATATTCGGACCTATCGTCTTCGTTCGTGTTGTGTACACTGCCACGCATTTCGGCACACCCCTCATACGGCTCGTGGCCCCATAGGGAGCGCCACCGAAGAAGATATTCACAATTGCGGTACTCTCAACTGCATATGGTTGGGTCCTTCGCCAGGCTAATTTCCCAACCAACCTGTGTTATTGGGTCCTCGTTTTGAAGAGACGGTCCCCGCGTTCCTCCTCTTCCTCCTCTCCTCTCCTCCTCCCCCTCCTCCCTCCTCCTCCCTCGTCCCCCTCTTCCCTGCGTTTCACCCACCCAGCACAGCGTTTTGTAGCCCCCATAGGGAGCTCCACCGAAGGCCCCAGTGCCACCGTCCACATGCGTCCCCCCCACTCAGTACAGCGCTTCGTGGCCCCATAGGGAGCTCCACGGCCCCAGTGCCACCGTCCACATGCGTCCCCCCCCACTCGGTACAGCGCTTCGTGGCCCCATAGGGAGCTCCACCGAAGGCCCCAGTGCCACCACCGTCTACATGCGTCCCCCCCACTCAGTGCAGCGCTTCGTGGCCCCATAGGGAGCTCCCCAGTGCCACCGTCCACATGCGCCCCCCCACTCAGTACAGCGCTTCGTGGCCTCATAGGGAGCTCCACCGAAGGCCCCAGTGCCACCGTCCACATGCGTCCCCCCCCACTCAGTACAGCGCTTCGTGGCCCCATAGGGAGCTCCACCGAAGGCCCAGTGCCACCGTCCACATGCGTCCCCCCCACTCAGTACAGCGCTTCGTGGCCCCATAGGGAGCTCCACCGAAGGCCCCAGTGCCACCGTCCACATGCGTCCCCCCCACTCAGTACAGCGTTTCGTGGCCCCATAGGGAGCTCCACCGAAGGCCCCAGTGCCACCGTCCACATGCGTCCCCCCACTCAGTACAGCGTTTCGTGGCCCCATAGGGAGCTCCACCGAAGGCCCCAGTGCCACCGTCCACATGCGTCCCCACCCCACTCAGTACAGCGCTTCGTGGCCCCATAGGAGCTCCACCGAAGGCCCCAGTGCCACCGTCCACATGCGCCCCCCCCCCACTCAGTTCAGCGTTTCGTGGCCCCATAGGGAGCTCCACCGCGCCCCAGTGCCACCGTCCACATGCGTCCCCCCCACTCAGTGCAGCGCTTCGTGGCCCCATGGGAGCTCCACCGAAGGCCCCAGTGCCACCGTCCACATGCGTCCCCCCCACTCAGTACAGCGTTTCGTGGCCCCATAGGGAGCTCCACCGAAGGCCCCAGTGCCACCGTCCACATGCGTCCCCCCCACTCAGTACAGCGCTTCGTGGCCCCATGGGGAGCCCCACCGAAGGCCACAGAGCTACCGTTCACATGCGTCCCTTTCACTCAGTACAGCGTTTCGTGGCCACATAGGGAGCTCCACCGAAGCCCCCAGTGGGACCGTCCGAGTGCGTCCTGAAACACCCAATTTGGCATTTTCACCCACCCATTACATCGTTTCGTGGCCCCACAGGGAGCTCCACCGAAGGCCCAAGTGCCACCGTCCGCATGCGTCCCGCACACCCAATGTTGCATTTTCACCCCCCCAGTGCAGCGTTTCGTGGCCCCACAGGAGCTCCACCGAAGGCCTCAGTGGGACCGTCCGCAAGCGTCCCGAAACACCCTTTGTGGCATTTTCACCCACCCAGTCCAGAATTTCGTGGCCCCGTGGGGAACTCCACCGAAGGCCCCAGTGCCACCGTCCGTATGCGTCCCGAAAACCCAACGTTGCAATTATACCTACCCAATAGAGCGTTTCGTGGCCCCTCAGTGAGCTCCACCGAAGCCCCCAGTGGGACCGTCCGCATGCGTCCCGGAAGCCCAATTTGGCATTTTCACCCACCCAGTACAACTTTTCGTGGCCCCATAGGGAGTTCCACCGAAGCCTCCAGTGGGACCGTCCGCATGCGTCCCGGAAGCCCAATTTGGCATTTTCACTTACCCAGCACAACGTTTCGTGGCCCCACAGGGAGATCCACCGAAGCCCCCAGTGGGACCGTCCGCATGCGTCCCGGAAACCTTACTTGACACACCACTCACCCAGAACAGCGTTCCCCCTCACCCAGTGCAGCGCTTCGTGGCCCCATAGGGAGTTTCACCGAAGAAGATTTTTACAATTGCGGTACCCACAACTGCATATGGTTGGGTCCTTCGCCAGGATAATTTTGTCCTCCCTCCTCCCCCTCCTCCCTCCTCGCCATCGTCGTCGTCATCATCATCAGCAGCATCATCATAGGGAGGCCCATCCAAGGCCCCAATGGCGGTGTCCATGCGAGCTCCGCCACTGGGACCTTAGGTGGAGCTCCCTCTGGGGCCACGAAGCGTGTGAGGGGCGTGCCAAAATGGGGCAGAGATGCCATGCGAGTTCCACCACTGGGACCTTAGGTGGAGCTCCCTATGGTGCCACGGAACGTGTGAGGGGTGTGCCAAACTGGGGCGGGGATGCCATGCGAGCTCCGCCACTGGGACCTTAGGTGGAGCTCCCTATGGGGCCACGAAACGTGTGTGGGACGTGCCAAACTTGGGCGGGGATACCATGCGAGTTCCATGACTGGGACCTTAGGTGGAGCTCCCTATAGGGTCACGAAACGCGTGAGGGGTGTACCGACAGAGAGACATGCGGAGGGCGGAGGCAAGGAGGGGGAGGAGGGAGGAGGAGGAGAGGAGGAGGAACGCGGGGCACCGTCTCTTCAAAACGTGGACACAACACCACAGAATGGCTGGGAAATGCTCACACGTAGATTGGAGTAAAAAGGAACAGAGAAAAGAAAAAAGTCCCCGTACTATTTGTTGGATATGTTTGAACCTTCCTCCTGCAGAGGGACGTGCCCGACTGAAGGGTAGGAGATGGGGGGGCAGGCGGCATCCCGAGTATCCACGCGTGCCGAGATTGGCGCGTGCCGAGGTGGGAGCGGGCGGGACGCCCTGGCTCGCTCGAGCCGGCCAGCGTTACTCTGCCGCATGCCCTTGGCGTCTTGTCGGCGCTGCCGCCCAAACTGGGCCGTCGGGCCCCTGGTTCGCAGCAGCAGCAACGACAACTCCCGCCTGATACTTGCTCAAAACGTGTTCCAGAACCGCGCCCTCGCGCGGGACATCCTCACCATCTATACAAGGATCGCGCTCTCGCGCAGGACTTCTTCGCAATGGATTCAGGCGCCGCGCCCTCGACACTCAGGAATCACACTCTCGCTGTGGATTTCCTCACGATTCAGCTGAGAATCGCGCTATCGCTTGAGACTTCCTCGCGATTCATGCAGGACGCTCGCTTCAGCAGCCCGCCTGCTTGACCTGGCCGCCTGGGTCCGCCTTCCCGACCCGCGCACTAGGGTCCACCAGTCCGATCTGCCCGTCTGGTTCTGCCAGGTGTGTTCTGCTCCTAGCCCCCCTCCTGCTGTTGTCTCTCGTGCTCCATCATCATCCCTCCCCCCTGTCCCTTCCTTCCATCCATCCGTCCTCTCTTCCCCTGCCTTAGGGGCTCCACGAAATACACGTTGCAGGTAAGAAACATATACCCCCGATGGGTTCACAATCGAAGACGATGAGGGCGGAGATCGAGGGTTCGGGGCAGACATGTTGATCGACACGCGAGCAGATAAGAGCGAAGCGATTGTTGCTGTTGTCGTTGTCATTGCTGTCGGTGGTGTCGTTGGTGGTGGTGCTGCCGCGACCCACCCCGGGACGCACCCCGCGACCCACTGGCGACCCACCCGCGACCCACCCCGCACCCGCCCCCTCACTCTTACCCACAACTGCGGAGTGCTACGTATTATTCCTCCTCTCTCGTGCTCTGCGGTCTGCTCGGTCTCCTGGACTCGGCTCTTCTACTCGGCGGCGCGCACAGCGGGGGAAGGCTCCTTAGAAGCAGGAGTGCTTCTACGAAGCCTTCCCCCCTCCCCATACAGTCGAGGCGTTGACCTAAGGAACGATAAATAAGGAACGAGGCCCCTTTTTCCCCATAAGTTAAACTCCGATTTCCCAAGGAGCACTGTAAAACAACTCAGGAACGCGGAGCCCTCCCCAACGAAAAGGGTTCCTTCTTCAGGGCCCCGACTGTACCCCCTCTGCGCGTGGCCGATCTACCGCCACAATGATGAGAGACAGAGTAATGGGGGAGAAAGAAGGCCGCGGAGCAGGAGCAGCAGCAGAGAGACCCGCAGGAGGGACGGGAGGAGCTGAAGGAATCGGGGGGAGGGGAGGAGCAAGAGGAGACGGGGGAGGAGGAGGAGCAGCAGGATGAGAAGGGGGAAAAGGAGGAGCAGGATGAGAAGCGGGAAAAGGAGGAGGAGGAGGAGGAGGAGGAGGAGAGGAGGAGGAGGAGGAGGGCAGGAAGCAAGAAGATGGGCACCACCTGCATTGAAAAGAAGTGGGGCAGAGCCAGCCAAGAGTAGCAGAAGGTGGAGGGGCGAGGGGCCCGCCTATAAGAGCCAGCGTCGGCTCCGCGGTCGAGAAGCCCGCCCAGAGCTCGCGCAGCCGCCTCGGCACACGCTGACGGGCTGGACGTTTGCAGGAGCGGCCCTGCGAGGAGAAGTGGGAGGTGGAGGAGGAGGAGGAGGAGGAGGAGGAGGAGGAGGAGGAGGAGGAGGAGGAGGAGGAGGAGGAAGGAAGGAGGAGGAGGAGGAGGAGGAGGAGGAGGAGGAGGAGGAGGAGGAGGAGAAGAATCAGTGCAAACCCACGACTGATCAACAATGTTGGAATGCACCCTCCCTCCAAGCTCCCTCTTCATGGGCCCCTGCAAGGGGCCATTTTCACCGAAGGGATTGCCCCATTGGAGGACAACCGTGCGAAAATCCTGAAGCGCGCCAAAACACAATTCTCAGGACGTCAATGCCACGACTGTCAACCTTACTGGTGCGGCTTGATGATCCTGAATCGCGCCAGTACACCATTCCTGGGACCCCAGCACCGCGAATCAACGTAGCTGTTGCACACTGGCGACCCTGAATCGCTCCAAAGCACCACTTCTGGTACATTGCCGCTGAGAGCGAACGTCCCGCAAAGTCTTAGAACGAATGTGCTCGGCGCAGAGGCGAGAGCCGCATCTTGAAAACGAACCGCCCTCAACGACTGAACCTCGTGCAACAAAAGTAGCGAATCTGCGCGGCGCTCAGGCGAGAACCACGGCATTGTTTTACAAAAACCAGACAAACCGCAAACAACAACAAAAACGAGCCGCCCTCGATGAGTGAAACGCTTCCGAATCTTTTTTGAAACAAAAAACCAACGCGCGCGGCGCTAAGGCGAGAGGCACATGCTGAAAACCGCCCGCCCTCCATTGGGCGCCCGAGTTATCCGGGGTAACTCGGGTCCGGGGTAACTCGGGTTTGGATTCCCGAAAAAGGAACCCGAGTTAGCCCTGACCCGAGTTACCCCTGATGATTCGGGGCTCTGGACGCCCGAACTATCCGGGGTAAGTCGGGTCCGGGGTAAGTCGGGTTCGGATTCCCGAAAAACGAACCCGAGTTATCCCTGACCCGAGTTACCCCTGATGATTCGGGGCTCTGACTCCATATGTAAAACTGCTACCAGCTCCTAAGCTTCAGGACCCCAGATGGTAAGGAAGTCTCAGGCGGAACGCCCAGCCCGCCCTTCCGACTGGCCTTGGGGCGCGACGGGGAGGAGTTATTCAGAAGGGAAAAAATCGAGGAGGAGGAGGAGGAGGAGGAGGAGGAGGAGAAGGAGGAGGAGGAGGCGAAGGAGGAGGAGGAGGAGGACGAGAAGGAGGAGCCTCAGAGTCAAGTTATATTGGCGGCAGAGTGCCAACGATACTGTGAGCTGCGAGAGCTGCTTATTCGAAAGCCAGAGCCCCAGAGCCTCAGCCGTGAACGCAGAGGTCCCTACTTGTCCTCCTCCACTCTCTCCATCCAACCGCCCTGCCCAGCTTGACCCTCCCCACACCCGCCCACCTCTCCCGCCCTCCATCCTGCACATGTTCTCCCTCTCCTGCTGCTCCCTGCTCGTCAGCATCATCGTGTGCTTCATGCTCGTCGCCCTCAGCGTAACCATCGCCCCCATAATCGCCATCATAATCACAATCGCCGTCACCGCGATCGAGCGTGACAACAATAATCCTCGCCCGTGGCCGTGCAAAGCACGGATCGGCATTTCCTCCCTGTGGCACCAATACCGCTACTCCCCAGACCTCTCCTGGGCTGCGTTCTGACCAGAATTCCGATGCGAATCCAGACGTGGCGACGGGGACCTCCCAGGCCCAGGAAGACCAAAACGGCGAAAACGAGGCAAGGGTAGCGGTATCGCTACCTCTTCCTCCCCTGAACCATCATCAGCTGCAGCAGTAACAACCTTCCCCCTCCACAATTACACAATTTGAATACGACTCTACTCTCTACCCGAATGACGTCTGGAAAATGTTCCCCCCCCCCCTCCGCGTACTGTATTTTCACACACAGGATTCCCGGGAGGTGGGTTTTCGCTTGGGTTCTTTTCAAAATGCTGCTCTCGCTGAAACGCTGGCCCGATGTTCGGGCTCCCGCTGCAGCGCTGGCATCATTTCCGCGCTTCCGCTCGTTTCGAATCGTGCTCCCGCTACAGCGCTGGCCTCATTTCCGCGCTTCCGTTCGTTCTGAATCGTGCTCCCGCTGCAGCGCTGGCGTCATTATATCTTGTGCCGTGCCACGGCATGATGCAATGCAATGCTATGTGGTGTTCCACTGTGCGATGCCATGCCTTCAGCTGCAATGCTAGGATATGCAGTGTTTGACTACGCAGTGCCACGCCATGCTGTGCCATGGTACGCTTTGATTTTCAACGCCATGTTACGCCATGTTCTGTTATGCAACGCTGCGCGATGCCATTATTTGAGTTGCATTGCTTTGTGATGCAATTCTTCACTGCGCAGCGCCACGCCATGCTATGACATACTACACTCTGCCGTGCTCTTCTACGTCCTGCTGCGCCCTGCTCTACGATGCATCGCGCACCCCCTCGGGATCATTGCCCTGCTCGACATCCTACTGTGCGAATAGAGGGGGATCTACGCCATGGTAAGGGATGAGAGGGAGGGGCAGAACGTCAGATATGACGCGAGCGCACCTAGCTTGCCCCTCCACAAAAACACAATATGATTACTACTCTCCTCTCTCCCCTGGTGGCGTCCGAGAAATATTTGGCCCCCCTCCGCGCACTGTATGTTTACACAAAGGATTACAGGGGGGGTCGCTTGGTTTTTTGCCAAAGTGCTGGTCTCGCTGAAACGCTGGCCCCATTTTCGGGCTAATCGTGCTCCCGCTGCAGCGCTGGCTTCATTCCAGCGCTTCCGCTCGTTTCGAATCGTGCTCCCGCTGCAGCGCTGGCCTCATTTCCGCGCTTCCGCTCGTCCCGAGTCGTGCTCCCACTGCAACGCTGGCGTCATTATTTTCAGTGCCATGCCACAGCATGGTTTTCGGTCCTTCCAAATAGGCCCAAAAACAAAAAAAACAAAAAAAAAAAAAAAAAAAAAAAAAAAAAAAAAAAAAAAAAAAAAAAAAAAACGAAAAACGGACGTGATTTGTTGATTTTGTTGGGCCACTTTAGGGCGTCGCCACGTCATGCTATGTCATGAGGCCGAGGGATGAAAAGGGGAGAGAAGGGGAAGGACGAACAGCAGCAACAGCAGGCGGAGGAGGAGGAGGAAGAAGAAGAAGAAGGCAAAGAAGAATAGCAATACACAGAATACGAATAATACTAAGAACAGCAATGATAATGTGTAGTACTGGATGCGTCAGATAAAGAATTATGATAGTAAGCATACGAACGATAGTAATAACAATAAGAAGTAAGAAAAAAGAAGAAGAAGAAGAAGAGGGTATCGACGAGGAGGGGGATGAGGACAAGGGTGTGGGAGGAGCACGAGAAGGGAAAGGCCGGGAAGGGGGAGGAGGAAAGGGCGGAAGGGGAGGCGGAGGAGGCCGAGGAAGAGGAGCGGCAAGAGGGAAAAGGAAAAGGGACGGGGATGGGAGAGGCAAAAGGGGGAAGAACAGCCCGATGCGCCGCTGCCTCTGCGCGCTCGCGAGGAGGGCGCAGTAGCAGGAGGGGGAGGAGGCGACCGGCGAGGAGGAGGGGCAGAAGGAGGGGAAGGGTGACAGAGGAAGGGCATCGGGGGGGAGAGGGTGAAGAGGAGGAGGAGGAGGAGGAGGAGGAGGAGGGGCTGGAGAAGGAGGAAAAGGAGGGGCAGGAAGAGGGGAAGGAGGGGGAGGAGGAGGACCAGCGCAAACACAAGACGCATCAACGATGTTGCAATCAACCCGCCCTCCAAAATTCCTCTACAGGAAGACCTGCAAGAATTTACTGCTATTGCGGGCAGTACCCCGTTGGAGGAGAGCCGCGTGGGAACCGTCAATCACAGAACTGCTGCGCCCTAGCAATTCGAACTCATGCCATAACACGCTTCCTGAGGCTTCAACCATGCGAATCGCGGCAAGCTCTCAGGACAACTGTGCGCGGCGCTGGAGCGAGAACCACTCTGAGAAATGAAACCGCCATCCGCCCTTGAAACTGGTGCACATGTTTAGCCCGTTTTTGAAAGGGAACCACCCTCCATCCTTGAAACTGCTGCAAGCATATAATACGAATGCGCAAAGCGCCAAAGCGAGAACCCACACACTGAAAACGGCCCGCCTTCCATCCGTGACACTGCTGCACACGTTTAACACCATGTGCGCGGCGATAAAGCGAGAACCCAAATTTAAAAACGGCCCGCCATCCATCTGTGAAACTGCTGCCAACATTGAAAACGGCCGCTCCCCATCTGTGAAACTGCTGCGAGCTTGTAAGATGAATGTGCGCGGCGCTGAGGTGAGATGCACAGCTTGAAAACGCCCCGCCCTCCATTCGTGAAGCTGCTGCAAACTGTCAAGATGGATGTGCGCGGCGCCAGAGCGAGAGCCACACTTTGAAACCGCTCCGCCCTCCGCCCGTGAAACTGTTGCAATTCCAAGCTTCCTAATCACAAAAATGTTAAGGCAAAGAAGTCTCACGCGAAACGCACAGGCCGCTCTGCCGACACGTTTGGGGGCGCCACAGAAAGGAGTCACGCATAAGGAAAAAGGATGGAGGAGGAGGAGGAGGAGGAGGAGGAGGAGGAGGACGGGGGGAGGGGGGGAGGGGAAGGCAGGAGGAGGAGGAGGAGGACAGAGCGCGCTCCAGAGCATGCCCAAGAGAAGGGAGAGGGAGGGAAGGGTAACGGCAGAGGAGGGGGGGGGGATTGAGCCAGGCGCGGCCGCCTCTGCGTGTCCGCGTCCAGCGCCACCTCGACGATCCAGGGGCTCCGCTGTCCTCCTGCTCCGGCGAAGGGTGGGGTGGGGGTGGAGTGGGGGGAGGGGGGGGGGGGGGGGGCGGCGATCCGGAAGCTCCCCTCCACCGTCAGGGGGGAGCGAGGAGGGAGGAGGAGCGCAGAGATGGGAGGGATGGGGTCATGGGGGGCTGGGGCGGAGAAGAAGGTGTTCGCAGACTGTAGGAGGTCCTGAGGGAGTCTGGGACCTTATAGTCGGGGCGTTGACCTAAGGAACCCTAAATAAGGAACGAGGCCCCTATTTTCCATAAGTTAAACTTCGATTTCACATCGAAAACCTAAGGAAAACCTAAGGCAAGCTGCGAAACTATCAAGGAACACGGAGCCCCTCCCCAACGAAAAGGGTTCCTTCTTCAGGGCCCCGACTGTATGGGGGCCTCCATCATCCGAGAAGGCGGGGGGGGCCGGCAGCTGGGAGGCTGAGAGGCTGACAGGCTGGAGGGCACCAGAGGCTGGAAGGCTGGGAGGAGGGAGGACGAGGAGGAGGAGGAAGCAGGAATGCTGGGAGGAGGGAACAGGAAGGAGAAAGCAAAGAGGCTGGGAGAGAAGGTGCCCAACGATCGGCGGAGGCTGTGTTCGGCTTGGGCCGGACCTCGGGGAAAGGGAACCAGATCGGGGCGTTGTCGTCGTCGTCCTGAAGCTCCTGGCGAGCTCTAGCCGACCGCGCGGATGCCTGCCCACTTCGTCCACCCAAATGTGATCACCTCCACCAGCAGCATCATCACCCCCATCAGGGTCGTCGTCATCATCATCATCATCATCATCATCATCATCATCATCATCATCATCATCATCATCATCATCATCATCATCATCATCATCATCATCATCATCATCATCATCATCATCGTCATCGTCGTGAGCATCATCATCAGCAGCATCAGCATCAGCATCAGCATCATCAACATCATCAGCAGCATCATCAGCATCAGCATAGTAAGAATCATCCACATAATCATCATCAGTGCCATCATCATAATCATCATCATCAGCATCATCAGCATAATCATCATCAGCAGCAGCAGCATCAGCATCAGCATCATCATCAGCATCATCAGCATCAGCATCAGCGTCATCATCAACAGCAACAGCATCATTATCATCAGCAGCATGATCATCATCATCGTCATCATCAGCAGCAGCATCGTCATCGTCATCGTCGTCGTCGTCATGAGCAGCAGCTGCGGCAGCAGCCCTATCATCATTACCATCGTCGACGTCATCAGCCTGACCACCTCCTCAGCATCCATCATCATCATCATGAGCAGCAGCATCATCATCATCACATCGTCATCATCAGCATGATCATCATCACCGTCATCAGCATCATCATCGTCACGACAGCAGCTGCAGCACAATTACCCTCACCATCAAGATACGAAATGTCATCAACGTCGTCATCGTCAGTGTTGCCGTCATCTGCATCATCAGCATCATCATCAGCAGCAGCAGCAGGATCAGCCTCAAAATCAGCATTAGCATCACCATCAT
The DNA here is from genome assembly GCA_963575745.1 of Prorocentrum cordatum. Classification (NCBI taxonomy): domain Eukaryota; class Dinophyceae; order Prorocentrales; family Prorocentraceae; genus Prorocentrum; species Prorocentrum cordatum. The sequence goes on along the minus strand of CAUYUJ010017058.1, from coordinate 30,671 downwards.
CATCATCATCATCATCATCATCATCACCACCATCATCATCATCATCATCATCATCATCATCAGCATCATCATCATCATCATCACTAACATAATCATCCTCATCATCATCATCATCACCATCATCATCATCATCGTCATCATCGTCGTCGTCAGCAGCTGCAGCAGCAGCCTCATCATCATTATCATCGTCGTCGTCATCAGCCTCACCGCCTCCTCAGCATATTCCACGCCCTCCTCCTCATCAGCACTCTCAACATAGTATGCTGCATCATCATCGTCAGTATCACCAGAATCAGCATCGACATAATCGTCAGCATCATCGTACGCGTCAGCGTAATCATAATCGTCAGCATCATCAGTATCATTGCACCGACCTTGCAGACGCGATGCAGCCGCTGGGAGCGTGGATTTCTGTCAGGGCAGAACCCCGAAACAGCGAGCAACAAAAGACGTGAATTTCACGTTGATTTGTTGTAGTCTTCACTCCTGGCCCAAAATGATCCGCGCGAAATTCACCTCGAAATCGGGAACAACATTCTCCAGGACAATCTGGGCCCATCCCATTGTTTTCCGAACGAAGCTCGCTCTGCGCTGTTGGCGCCATGATCAGTATCATCAACATCGTCATAGTCGACGTGATCGTCGTCGTCGTCACCGGCAGCGTCATCGTCATCATCCGCCTTCTCATCATCATCACCAGCATCAGCAGCAGCATTATCGTCATCCGAACCGCCATCATCGTCAGCATCAGCATCAGCAGCGCCGTCTTCATCATCATCAGCAGCATCATCAGCATCATCATCGTCGTCGTCGCCATCATCATCATCATCATCATCATCATCATCATCATCATCATCATCAGCATCAGCATCATCACCATCATCACCATCATCACCATCATCATCATCAGCATCGTCATCATCCTCGGCATCATCATCAGCAGGAGCATCGTCGTCGTCGGCAGAATCATCATCATCATCATCATCATCATCATCATCCCCAACATCATCATCACCAGCAGCATCATCAGCAGCATCATGTTCATTATGATCATCATCATCATCATCATCATCATCATCATCATCATCATCATCATCATCACCATCATCATCATCATCATCATCATCATCATCAGCATCATCATCATCATCAGCAGCAGCAGAAGCATCACCACCGCTTCCACCGCCATCACCACCACCGTCACAATCATCAACGGCGGCAGCATCATCGTCATCGTCATCGTCATCACCACCACCACCACCACCACCATCCATCATCTGTCCACAGGCATCCATCCTCGCCTGTTCGGGCTTCCAAAAAGCCGAAGATGGCCCCCGGGGCCACCAAGATAGCCCCAACACGGTCCAAGAAGCCCCCAAGAGAGCCCCAAAGAGAGCCTCAAAAGAGGGCTCCAGGACGACCGCAAGATGCACCCAAGGTGCCTCCAAGACGGCTCAAGATAGCTCCCAGGCGATCCAAACTGGCCCAAAAACGGCCCAGACGACCCCAAACAAGCCCAAGACGGCCTCAAGACGGCCCAAGAGGCCATCGAGGAAGGCCCGCATCTGCAAAGCAGCCCCCGTTGAGTGTTCAACGAGTTCCATGTGCTCGCGTGTTGAGGCTTCCGACGGCCGAAGACGGCCGCAGGGGTCTCCACGTTGGCTCTAGGATGGCCCAAAAGGCCTCCAAGAGAGCACCAAGACTGACCAAGAGGCCCCCAAGACGGCCCCACGAGGGCCTCAGGACGGCCCAAGAGACCTTCAAGAGACTGCCCCGCGGCGCCGCAGGAGGGCCCCGAGACGGCCCAGACAGGCCCCCCAGACGGACTCCGGAGGCGCCCGACGGGGCAAGAGAGCCACAAGACGGCCCAAGAACATCCAAGAGATCCCCAGAGGAGGCCCCCCAAGAGGCCCACAAGAAGCCCCAGCAGGCCCGCAAGACGCCCCAGCAGATACCCCCTGAGAGGCCCCAAGGGCCTCCTCACCCTCCACCTCACTGCCCTCCATCTCTTCATCCTCTCCCTCCTCCTCCCCCCAAGTGTTCCACAACGGGTGGTGGACACATAGTTCAATATCTTAGACTGACTTTGGCCCAACGTTTGGCTACATCGACGTTTCCGTAAGGGCGGGTGGGGGGGCGGTGATTCGCCGTAGACGCCTACGACAAGATAAAGGGATCGAGGGAGGACGAGGAGGGAGTAGGGACGAGGGAGGACGACGAGGACGAGGACGAGGACGAGGACGAGGACAAGGGAAGAGCAGGAGGAGGAGGAGGAGGAGGAGGAGGAGGAGGGAGGACGACGACCAGGCAACCACATGTGAACCTTACCCCATACGGGGAAGATTTCTGAAAAGCTGGCTGGGGACCAGAATCCAAGACATGCCTACGGCCAAACGAACCCCAACCGGGGTGTCTGGTACCCCAGCGTCGACTGGACCCGCAGGGCTAGGTCTCTCAAGGGGTCGCAGCAGGACGAGGAGGGAGGAGGGACAGAGGTCGGAGGACGGAGAAGGGAGGAGGACAGAGGAGAGGAGGGCGGAGGAGGAGGAGGGCGGAGGAGGAGGAGGAGAGGGGGAGGAGGAGAGGAGGGGGAGGGGAGGAGGAGGAGGAGGGGGAGGAGGAGAGGAGGAGGAGGAGGAGAGGACGACGACGACGACGACGACGACGACGACGACGACGACGACGACGACGACGCCGCGAACCACGACGCCGGCGGCGGCGGCGGCCCGAGCCTTCGGGCGCGCCCTGCCCCGGCGCGCCGCCCGCGGCTCCCTGGGGGTGCCGCGCCGCGCCGCCTCGGCAGGCCGCGCCGCCCTGCGGGGGCCCCGCGACGGCCGGGGGCGCGGCCCCGCCCAGGTCGGCCTCGGCCGCCATGGCGGCCCGGAAGGCCTCCTCGCGGGGAGGAGAATGAAGTGATGGGCCTGTCTTCCACCACCACCACCATAAGTTGGAGGGGGAAAGGAGGTGGAGGAGGAGGAGGAGGAGGAGGAGGAGGAGGAGGAGGAGGACCCCCTCCCCCTCCAACTTATGGTGGTGGTGGTGGTGGTGGAAAACAGGCCCATCATGAAGGAGGCACGGTGGAGCAAGCGACGCTCGAGGGCGGGCCTCGGCACGGTGCGAGCGAGACGATCGAGAAGCGGGTCTACGCCGATCCAGAGAAACGGGTCTGGGGAGGGCCTCCTCGTGGTGCGATGTGGACGACGCTCAGAAACGGGCCTCGGTGCTGTGCGAACGACGATCAAAGACGGGTCTTGGTACTGTGCGAACGACGATCAAAAACGAGTCGGGGAAAGAAATCCTCTTGGTACTATGTGAACGACGATCAAAGACGGGTCTTGGTTCTGTGCGAACGACGATCAAAAGCGGATCTTGCGAATGCCTCCTCATGGTACTATGTGAACGACGATCACAAACGGGTGTTGGTACTATGTCGTATCGTATGTACCTGCCGTATCAGAATCGCGCGCGCAACGGCGCTCCAACGGGCCACTGTGGCACCCACTCGGGCGCACGATTCGGCGGCGAAATCCGAGCCCTACCCTTGCTGATCAACGATTCAGGCAAGTCGATGGGCGGCGGGGGTAGGGTTCGGAATTCGTCGAACACGTGGGTGACGATCAAAAAGGGGTCTTACGCGAGATAGCACAGCTACCTTACGCCTCAGCTTACACGGCCGCCAGCACGGCACGCCACGTTGAAAACGAGGGCGCTCCAGCGCGACCTTGTGCGAGCAGCTTTCGCGCCATTGTCGGCGCAGACGACCCCGTTTTTTGCAATGCTCATGTGTCCTCCTTGGAGGCGTGCGTCCGACCCGAACACAAAGTACAACAATCCTGGAAGAGATCGTTGCCCAAGCACCATGGTCAGAAAGCGCCCGCCACAGGGCTTATACTGTAAGATTTCTCGGCGCGCGCGTCGCCCCTGGGGGGGCGACGCGCCGACCTCAGGCGGCGCGCAAGGTGACCCTGGGCGAGAGGCGAACGATTAGCGGCGAGCGCGGGGAGGAAATGAGAACGGGCGCGCCTTCTCACAGAAGGCTCGCGAGTCCCCCGGCCTTCTGAGAAGTGCCCGGAGCCTTCCCCGAATTCACGGACGCTCCTCACAAGCCGCGGGGGCTTCTGAGAAGTCCCGCCGCCTTCTGTCGGAAGCCGGGCAAGGGCTGCTAAATCCGTGGCTGCTAAAATCGACCTTCGGGAAGTTGTCTTCGTCCTTCCGGGAAGAAGCCCATTGACTGTTTCGCGTGCCGCGCCTCATTCCGAGAAGTTGTTTCTTCCTTCCGGGAGGGCCGTTTTAGCAGCCACGGTTTCAGCAGCCCTCGCCCAGCTTTCGATTCTGGGAAGGCCTTCTCTCTCTCTCACTTCCCCTCCTGCGCCCACCCTTGGAACGAGGGCGGCCGCGTGGGCGCCGGTCCGAGGCAGGGTCCTACGCGGGATGGCGTGGCGGCCGCACGCCGCAGACCGACTCTCCGGGCCGCGGGCGCGGCGGGCGCAGCGCTGGCAGTCCAGCGCGACCCCACGCGGGGGCAGCCGGCAGAGTCGACGCCCGCTGTTCCGCGCCGCTCGCGCGGGCTGGGGCGACATGCCCTGACGCTCGCCAGAGGCTCTGTCGACGGTGGGCAAGGCAAGCCTCCCGTTAGTGCACCTCCCTCTTTACTGAAAACGGCCCGGGACCGAAGCCGACGGGCCTGGACCCGCACAAGTGGCGGCCGCGACGCCCTCTCGCGGACCGAAGACGGCCGATTCGCTAATCGACGTGTCAGGCTAGGAGGTCTATCAACCTCCGACTCCAGACGAAACGCAACTGCACGAAGACGCCCTGGAGGCTCGAGAGGCAGTCCCCAACGCCCTCGACCCTGCGAGGAGGAGGAGGAGGAGGAGGAGGGAGGAGGAGGAGGAGGAGGAGGAGGAAGAGGAGGAGGAGGAGGAGAAGGAGGAGGAGGAAAAGGAGGAGGAGGAGGAGGAGGAGGAGGAGGGGCAGGAGGAGGAGGAGGGAGGCGACAGAGAGGAACAGGTCTGATGCGGCAGGGCCTAGCGACCTTCACGCCGCGGCGTGCGCGAGCCGCTGGCGTGGCACACCACGTGGAGGAGGGGGCGCTGACGCGGGGCCTGACAGGGAAAGCTTGCGCGCGAATGTCGGCGCAGTCGGCCGCGCTGTCTCTCTTAAGTCGCTCGGGTGACCACTGGTGTTATGTCGGGCGTGTCCTCCTGCAGGGGGATTTTCGACGAAACATGAAAAATACCCAAAAATACACCAAAAAGGCCAAAACATACTCAAAAAATAGTCCCCAGACTATTTTGGGACTATCTTTTGATTACTTTTGGGGTAGTTGTTATTTTTCGTCGAAAATCCCCCTGTAGGGGGACAGGCCCGACTTAACACTGGTGCGCAGCTCTGCAGCCATCGTGCCAACACCGGGAGCGCCGACACCAGGAACGGAGGGGCTCGCTCTGGCCAAGGGCCAGCCTCGGCCACAAGCAGTCTCCAAGACTTAGACTTAGATCGGGCCTGTCCCCCCACAGGCGGATCTTGGAAGAAAAATGGCGACAGCCAACAAAGGTTCACAAATGGTCACAATAGTCGGAAAAAACGTCCCCGGACTATGATTTGACTATCTTTGAATACCCCTCATGTAGAGCGACATGCCCGACCTTAGAGGCCTCCTAGATGAGGTCCGAGTAGATGAGGTCGAAGGGTCGCGCAGCATCGCCAATGCATCGGCGATGCATCGGCGACGTCGGCGACACATCCGCGACGTCGGCGTGGGGAAAATCGGGCTCCACATCGGACCGCACCGCCGATGCATCGGCGATGCGGCACGATCCTCCGACCGCACCTACTCCGAACCCATCTGGGAAGCCTAGAGACTTGAATAGGGGAACAAACAATGACATAAGCATGAAGACTCGGAGGTCCGCGCAGATTTCTCGCATCCGCGCTGGACCCCCCTCCCTGGCACGCTCCGCGCGCCGGGGGCGGCGCCGGAGGCGCCGCCAGGGGGGGTCCAGCGCGAAGGCGAGACATCCGCGCGGACCTCCGAGTTCTTATGTCTGTGTCATCGCTCGTTCCCCCACGAAGCTGAGACCTGAGGAGCGGGCCAAGACCAGGGCCGCGCCCCTCCCGCGCCGACAATCGGGTCGGGCGAAAGGGGGGGATAGCAAAGGGGGGGTTTGAGAATCAGCTCACGTAGCTGATTTTCCCGGCGCCTCCCGGCGCCGGGAGGCGGCTATGTATCGAGGAATGGGCCCCTCGGTGAGGCCGAAATCAGCTGCATGCAGCAAATTTCGTAACCCCCCCTTTCCCAATCCCCCCCTTTCGCCCGACCCGAGACAAGGGGGGGCCCCGCTGCCGCACCTGTTTTAGGCTTGTGGGCCTCTGCTGGGTGCGCCGCTGCCGGGGGCCGCCGGGAGGGGCCGAGGCCTCGGGTCGGGCCTCTGTCCCCCCACGGGGGGGGGGCCTCTTGGACGAAGCATAAAAAAGGCTCCAAAAATATGCAAAAGATGCCAAGAAGTACTCAAAAGATGCAAAAAAAACATCCAACAGATGCTCAGAAGAATAAGAAATGTCCAAAAAATATCCAAGAGATGCCCAGAAATACTCAAAAGATAGCCCCGCGACTGCTGCTTGGACTGTGTTGGGCTGCTCCCCCCTCGCAAAAGGGCCGGGCCCGACACTTCAGGCCGGTCCGAGCGCGCAGGCCGTGAGGCGGCAAAAAACGGCACCCGGAGCGGGCCTCGGGAGCTGGGCGCGGGCCGGCAAACCCGTGGCTGCCAAAACGGTCTTCCAGGAAGAGGGGAAAAAGAAGAAGAAATAAAAAAATAAAATTAAACAAAAAAAAAAAAAAAAAAAAAAAACGGAATAAAACCCAGCGCGCCAAACAGTCCACGGGCTGCTCCCCCGAAGAGAAAAACAAGTTCGAAACAATGTCCCGGAGCTCCGTTTTAGCAGCCACGGGCTTGCCTGGCCTCCGCCAAAACGCTCGTCCGGGCTGGCAGATCCGTGGCTGCCAAAACGGTCTTCCAGGAATGACCCTGACCTTCCAGGAGGGTTAAAAAGCAGCACCCGACTTAAAAACCAATCCCAGAGCTACTCTACGTCTTGGTTTTTTAGGCTGCTTCGCTCAGCTGTTTAGGTTTTTAGGCCTCCAGTGCCAAACAATAGCTCTCTGGAAGGTCGGGGGACTACCTACCAGACCACCCCAACCCAGCCCGAAGACCCGAACTTGACCCGAATTTCGGGTTGGGGGGGTACGGGTTCCATGTGTGTTTTCAATCTTCCCCGACCCCCCCCCTCACTGGAAATCAAGGATAAATTTGGGCCTTCGGGTTGGGCTGGGGTGGCTTGGTGGGTGGTGAAGGAAGAGGAAAAAAACAACTCCCGGAATAAAAACCGGCGCGCCAAACAGTCAACGGGCTGCTCCTCCGAAGAAAAAAAAAAAAAAAAAAAACCTCCCGGAGTTCCGTTGTGGCAGCCACGGGCTTGCCAGCCTCCCCCTGGCTTCTGAGCGGGGCAGAATCGGATCGGGAAACATCGGAGACCTCTGAGACCTGGCGGTTCTGACCGATGCATCTGGCGCCGCGGCCGTCCCGGCGCGCTCCAGAAACGCTCTCAACGTGCCCGAGCGCTCTGGAACGATGTCGTGAGCCTGCTTTTTTTTAGACCCCAGCATAACACATAGGATTCTTAAACATATGATTTGTAATACATGATTAATGTACGAATACATGTATGTATGAAGTCATCGTTGCTTTTAATACTAAATCCCTGCATGTTTAATACATGATCCGCACGCGGAGCATGTGTTAAAAACGGCACTGTACCTGCATGGACGGGGGGGAGGCCCGAATCTCAAGCAGGCCGCAGACGACCTACACGCGCGGAAGTCACGCGAGTCGAAAGGCGCTTGCACGCCAGTGCTCCTCGTTCGAAGAGGGGCGAGGGGAGGGGGGGGGGGGGGGCGAACGCCATGCAAGTAAACTTGCCATAATGGTATGTTTTTACTAATTCGTGTTTCGGCTCCGTCCGCTGCTGGGCCCGCCTGATGCTGCGGGGGCCCTTTCGGGGCCGCGTCGGGGACCTTCTTGCCCGGGACAGTCCAGACCCGAGGCAGTCAGGCCCTGCAGACTCCTGCAAGATCCTGCAAGATCCTGCACTCAAGCCCGGGTCACTGCGAAGGATCCTGCAAGATCCTGCAGCATCCTGCACCCGAGCCCGGGTCAGTGCGACCCTGTCCCTGCAGGATCCTGCAAGACCTGGCGCTCCAGGAGGAGGAGGAGGAGGAGGAGGAGGAGGAGGAGGAGGAGGAGGAGGAGGAGGAGGAGGAGGAGAGAGGAGGAGGAGGAGGAGGAGTTGGAGAGGTAGGAGGAGGAGGAGGAGGAGGAGGAGGAGTAGGAGGAGGAGGAGGAGAGGAGGAGGAGGAGGAGGAGGAGGACCCCCCCGTTTGCACTGACCCCCCGCCTCTTGAGCCCCCACCGCGCTGGGAGGTGACGCCCCCGGCTATGCTCCCGAGGCGCGGCCCCTCGGACGCGTGCCGACCGCTCTCCCTCCCCCAGAAGGGTCAGGGCTTCTCGCCCCCCAGCCGCTCTCGGAGACGGCCTCGCGAGGGCCACCCCCCGGAGACCGAAGGTGCGAGGCGTCCTGGTGTCCCGTGGATCTTGGTATATTTCGGCCCCCGGGGGCCCGAATCTGTGCATATCCAGCGCCTGCCGAGGCTCCGAAAACTGACCCTCTGGGCGGTGGCCATGTAGAAGTTCCCGCCTCGGAGAGGAGGGACAAAGAACAGACCCGCCGCGATCTCTGGCGAGGCGGGGATCAAGCCACGTCCACCTCCCTCCTCCCTCCTCCCTCTTCGCCCTTCCACCTCCCCTCTCCTCCTCCTCCCTCCTCCTCCTCCTCCTCCTCCTCCTCCTCCTTCCTCCTCCTCCTCCTCCCTCCTCCTCCTCCTCCTCCTCCTCCTCCTCCTCCTCCTCCTCCTCCTCCTCCCTCCGCCTGGGAGCCAACGTCCTGGGGGCCCAGCGGGCGGTGGAAATGGACGTGTCCTGGCGCCCAGGGGCCCGAATACGGTCCACCCGTGTCATCAGGACGCAGGATGAGGATGCAGAGGCCTTGGAGGGCCATGTCCACGCTCTGCGAGCCAAGGAGGGGCCGAAGGGGAAGGATGCATAGAAGAAGAAGATGAAGAAGAAGAAGAAGAAGAATTACAACAACAACAACAACAACAACAACAACAACAACAACAACAACAACAACAACAACAACAACAACAACAACAACAACAACAACAATTACAACAACAACAACAACAACAACAACAACAACAACAACAACAACAGCAACAACAACAACAACAACAACAACAACAACAACAACAACAACAACAACAACAACAAAATACAAACAAAACGAGCACACACAAAAAAACGCCATAAACGTAAATTGTTGGCGCTCCATGCTGATTTCTTGGATCTGCGCTGGACCCCCCTCCCTGGCGCGCGGAGCTCGCCAAGGGCGGCGTCGGAGGCGCCGCCGGGGGGGCCCAGCGCGGATCCAAGAAATCCGGGTGGCCCAGCCCCGTGAGACGAAATTGCAGCGCCCAGATCTCAGGGTCGTCACGACGCGAGGCTTGTCTTGGGACGCGCGCCGATCGGGACAGTCCGAGCACCCCCAAAACGCCCTCGGCGAAGCGCAGCTACTGAAACACATCTCAAGGCTGGAAGACCGCCGAGAACCAACGAGAACACCCTGAAACCTCGACGTACAATTTCCACCCTCGAAAACATCGAAAACATGTGAAAATCTTGGATAACATCGAAAGCGTTCGAAAACATATGACAACGCCCTCAAACCTCGACAAAACCAAATGTTGAAAACATCGAGAACATAAGAAAACCGTAAAACATCGAAAACGTTCGAAAAACAACGAACAACATAACTGAAACCTCGAACCTTGACGAGAGTAAGTGGCGACATCCGACCCCCATCCCCACAAACCAACGCTTCTCCCGAATCGATGGGATGCGGGTGTAAGGTTCGGATCTCGCCACGCGTTCGACGAATTCGGAACGCTACTCCCCCGTCCATCGAGTTCACTGAATCGTTGTTCAGCGACGGTAGGGTTCGGATTTCGCCGCCGACAAATCACATGGCTATCTCAGTAGCAAAAATTAGGGGCTTCATAGATGAGATCGGGCCGCATCGCCGATACATCGGCGATGCATTGGCGATGCATCAGCGACGTCGGCGTGGAAAGAATCTGGCTCCACATCGCGCTGCACTGCCGATGCATCGGCGATGCGGCGCGACCCTCCGACCCCTTCTGCTCGGACCGGACCTCGGAGGCCTGGAAGACTGCAGCGTTCAGATCTCAGAGGGTTGCCACGACTTGGCGGCGCGCCCAAGGGGGTTGGGGGAGGGGGGAAGGCTTCTTAGGAGGCTGCTTCGGCCCACGCCCTCTGAGCAGCCTCCTTCCAAGAAGCAGTCCCCCTCCCCCGGCCCTACCCCCTCTGCGCGTGGCCGAACGACGCGAGGCCTGTATTGGACGCGAAATAATGAGGGGCGACCAGTGTTTGGGGGGGAGAAAGGTGTTCTTATCGGGCCCTAACGGCCCCCTGAGGGTCCCTCAAGGGCTCCTTTATAGGCCCTGAAGGGCTCTTTTTCGGCAGCCCTCGCTGCCCTCCAATTATCGCCCCCCCCACTATCGCCGCCCACATGGGCCCGAAAACGTCTTCATCTAACGAGGGCGCATCTTCTATTTCGCCGCCTTCCGCCAGCCTTCCGCTGACCTTCCGCCGCCTTCCGCCGCGGAAGCGATGACAACTCTTGCGCCTCCTCCTCCTCCCCCTCCCTCCTCCACGTCCTCCTCCTCCTCCTCCTCCTCCTCCTCCTCCTCCTCCTCCTCCTCCTCCTCCTCCTCCTCCTCCTCCTCCTCCTCCTCCTCCTCCTCCCTTCCCCTCCCTCCTCCTCCCTCCTCCTCCTCCTCCCCTCCTCCCTCCTCCTCCTCCCTCCCTCCCTTCCTCCTCCCTCCTCTCCTCCTCCTCCTCCTCCTCCTCCTCCTCCTCCCCATCCTCCTTCCTGCCTCCTCCTCCTCCTCCTCCTCTCCTCTTCTCCTCCTCCTCCTCCTCCTCCTCCTCCTCCTCCTCCTCTCCTCCTCCTCCTCCTCCTCCTCCGCCTCCACCTCTCTCCTCCTCCTCCTCCTCCTCGCCTCCGCCTCCCCCTCCGCCTCCGCCTCCGCCTCCGCCTCCGCCTCCGCCTCCTCCTCCTCCTCTCCTCCTCCTCCTCCTCCTCCTCCTCCTCCTCCTCCCCTCCTGCTCCTCCTCCTCCTCCTCCTCCTCCTCCCCTCCTCCTCCACCTCCTCCTCCTCCTCCTCCCTCCTCCTCCTCCTCCTCCTCCTCCTCCTCCTCCTCCTCCTCCTCCTCCTCCTCCTCCTCCTCCTCCTCCTCCTCCTCCTCCTCCTCCTCCTCCTCCTCCTCCTCCCCCTCCCCGAAGGCGAGGCCCCTTCTGGCACGCCTCCTGTACGGGGAGGCCCCCCCGAGCGAGGGGTGCCGCCCTGGGCGCGCCCGCCCGGAGTCCTGCAGCCGCTGCTCCTCCTCGGCGGCGCCGGGGCTCCACGACACGACGCCGAGGGCGCCGAGCTCGCGCGCGGCGCGCCGGGCGGCCTCGACGGGCGCCAAGGTCCGCCGCCGCGCCTGCGGCGGCGTGCGTGCGTCGGGCCCCCTTCGTGAGACGACGAGGCCAGGGCGAGGACAGATCGAGGATCTCTGAGATCCAGTGGCTCCGGAGGACGTCTCGGGCGCCGCAGCCTTCTCGGAGCGTTCCAGAACGCTCTGGAAAGGATGCAACCGCGTCCTCGCCCCCCGTCCGCTTGGTGTGCGCGTCGGGCCCCGCCGCCTCCTGCGAAGCAGTCGTGAGGGCCCCCCGACGCATCGGGCCCGAGAGGCGCTCACTGCTGTGGCCAGGTCCCTGCGTGCTGTGGCCTCCCAGGCGGACAGTCGTCCCAAATGCACAGGGCCTGGGGCAGGGAGGGTCCACGGACCCTCCCCCCCCCAAGGTTCCCCCCCCCCCCGCGCGCCCGAGCGCGGGGGCGGAATCGCGCGGCAGCGCAACCGGATCATGTCCACGCGGAGGCGCGCGCGGAGCCGCGCGAGCTCGGCGTCCGTGAAGGGCTGCGCGTCCCTCGTCGGCGGCGAGCCCCGGGCGGAAGGGCGAGAGGGGGCAGGCCTCCTCGGAGAGGTGCCGGGGCCTCTCGGCTGCCCTCGCGCCCTCCAAGAGATCCTCTGGGCCTCCTCCGAAGAAGGCCACGGGAGGCCTCTCGGAGGGCGCGAGCGCTGCCGCCCCCTTCGAGGGTCTGCCCCCTCTCACTTGGGCCCCGGGGCTCGCCGCCGGCCTCAGGGTGCCCTGCAGGATCCCGCGCACCTTTTTGGTCGGGGAGAGGTGCAAAGTGTGGGGGGTGCTGCCAGAAGTGCCCCTGGGCCGAGGTGCCCCCCAGGATCTTCGGGGTGGCCCACGCGGCCTCAGAGGGCACCCCTCGGGAGGCCCAGAGGGCCCCCAAGGGCGCCCTCCCAGCTTTTCTCGCTCCATTTGGGAGCCCCTGGGGGCCCTCTGGGCCTCCTGAGGGGTGCCCTCGGAGGCCGCGTGGGCCACCCCGAAGATCCTGGGGGGCGCCTCGGGCCAGGGGCACTTCTGGCAACACCCGAGCAAAAAGGGCACAGGCAGAAGCTTTCGGAACTCCGAGCGGCTCTCTCTTGGGTCGGCGCGGGACCCCCCACAGCGCAGGCCCGGCGCCGATCCGAAAGATGCCGCGCAAATGATGAGCATCGTTGGACCGATTCCTCCTCCTCCTCCTCCTCCTCCTCCTCCTCCTCCTCCTCCTCCTCCTCCTTCCTCCTCCTCCTCCTCCTCCTCCTCCTCTTCCTCTTCCTCCTCCTCCTCCTCCTCCTCCTCCTCATCCATCCCCGCGGGCGTGGCCTGGGCCCCACTGGCCGACTTGCACGCCGAGGTGGGGAGGTGTGCCTGCTCCTTCGGGAATTTCGTGGGGCCTGTCCCAACCCAGGAGGGTGGGCTTGTGCAGCTGAGATTCCATGGCCAAGTGGGCGAGTTCGGAAACACTGAGCCCTGGTGGCACATCTGTTACTTCTGCCGCCTTCCGCCGAGTTTTCGCCGGCTTCCGCCGGCGGAGGCGGCCTCGTTTTACTTCCGCCAACCTTCCGCCGCCCTTCCGCCGACCTCCGCCGAGGAAGAGACGACAATCCCTCCGATCCTCGAAGGCAACGAGGCCCTACCTGGAGCGCCTCGTGTGGGGACGGGAGAATGGGTTACTCCAGATTTCGTAATAAAGGGAGGGGGGTCTCATTTCGGGGGGGGTCTCTTCCAGGCTATCTTGGAGGGCCTGGGGGGGTCTGGGGACGATATTTTGGAGGGTTCTCCCACGGGGGAGGTCTGAAATGGCTTGTCTTGGAGGGTCCAACGAAATCTGGAGTAGACGATGATGAGAACATTGCACAGAGCGGCACAAGCCGAAGCGCTCGGAGCTCCGCGCGGATCTCTTGGATGGGCGCCGAGCCCCCACGCGGCGGCGCCTCCGACGCCGCCACAGGGCGCGCTCCTCGCGCGCCGAGGAGGGGGGGGCCCCCGCGCCGATCCGAAGGATCCGCGCGGAGCTCCACATGTTGATGCTTGTGCAATTGTCTCAAGGGCTCCCAGCTTCGCGCTTCGCGCTGCGCGAAGCGCGAAGCGCGAATAACTTCGCGCCCTCGCGCCGCCTCCCAGGGGGGAAGAGGAGGAAGAGGAGGAATCGAAGCCGAACCGCGAAGCGCGAAGCGCGAGTAACTTCGCGCCCTCGAGGGCGCCCTTGGTAAGACTTTTGGAGGCCTGGAAATTGGCACCAACACCAGCCCAGGGGGTTGCCTCCACAGGGGGAAGATGATCCCAGATGTCGGTGCTGGTGGCCATATTTCGGCCACCCTGGAGGCCAGGATATTACCACCATCACCGAGAACGGGATCGTCTTCCCTCGGTGGAGGCACACCGCCGATCTTGGTTGTGGGTGTCAACCTCTAAGCCTGCGAGACTTGGGCTCGCGAAATTCGGATTGGCCTGACTGGGCCGTCAGGGAAGCGGCGAGAACCAGGTCGGCATTTGACGGGAACTCCCCCATGCAAACATCTCGCGGAAACCGAAGACCGTCAAAACTCAGGGCGGGCCCGTCAATAACCCCTTACCGCGGATAATGAACACCCAGGGATAATAAAGTTCGGGGTTTTCGGGGAGATGATAAAAGTTGCCCGCCAGAGCCAGCATAAAGAGATATCAAGAGGAAAAAGCCAAAGATATCTTGAGAATCCTTGGTCTTTGGTCCTCTATGAGACATCCTCAACAATGATTTGTCTCGGTTGAGACATCCTCAACGAATTGCTTGTTTCGCTTGAGACATCCTCGAAATATTTGCCTGTTTCGCTTGAGACATCTTCAAAGTATTGCTTATTTCGCTTGAGGCATCCTTGAAATCATTGCTTGTTTCGCTTGAGGCATCCTCGACAAATCCTCGACAAGAGGAAGAGGAGGTAGAGGAGGAAGAGGAGGAAGAGGATGAGAAGGAGGAGAAATAGCAAGACTATAGAGAAGAACGAGGAAGCAAAAATACAAAGTTCAAAACCTATTAGATTTAATTTGTAAACGCTTGATGAAAATTAAAATTTTCATCTGCTCCTGTAGGGGTAGCTCATGTGCTTAGTTTTCCCAGGATAATCAACCCCAGCGATAAACAAGTTCAGGGGGCCAGGGAGACAAGAAGAAAAATAATTAGAAAGAGAAATATAAAGAAAGAAGAAAAGGAAGAGGAGAAGGATGAGAAGGAGGAAGAGCAGGAGAAGCAGAGCAGGAGGTAGAAGCAAACATCCAAAGTTGAAAATTTATTAGATTTAAGTTGTAAACGCTTAATGAAAATGATTTGTTTCATCTGCTCGTGTAGTGTAGCTCATGTGCTTAGTTTTCCCAGGATAATCAACCCCAGCGATAAACAAGTTCAGGGCGCCAGTGGGAGGAGGAGAAAGAAAAACAGAGAGAGAGAGAGACAGAGAGAGAGAGAGAAAACAAAAAAAAAAAAAAAAGCAACACAAAGAAAAAGAGAGAAAGAGAGAGAGAGAGGAAGGAAGAGGGAGGAGGGAGGAGGAGGGAGGAGGAGCAGGAGATGTTGCTATCTCAACATAAGAAGGAAGTAACCTCGATGGCGAACTTTCCCAGTGATAATGAAGTTCGGCCTCCGCGCCCTCCGCCTATATTTGAAACCCTTCTAGGCCGACGATAAAAAACTCTAACGACTTAAGGGGGGGGTACTTTATTATCTTCGGCATGGGGTTAGGCGTCGGCAAACCCGAGTTCTGGCGAACTCGAGCCTAGCACTTCCCCACATCCAGGAGAGCCAAGGATCGAATAAGTCGGAGGACCAGCGATCGTAAACGAATCGGATCGATGGAAATCGGCGGCCAAGTCGGGAGAAGTCGAATCGGCAGAAATCGGCGGGCTGGTAAGGCCTCCAGCGAAGAACCGGAATCCAAATCGGAATCCGAAGTCGCATCGAACCGGAATAGGAACCCCTCGAAACCGAAGCGACTCGCATCGGAAGAGCCCTGACATTCAGGGAGCCCACAAAAGGCATGAACATGCCCCCACCCGTCCGCGAGTCCGGCCGCGTGATACGAACGTTCGCGCAATGCGTACTCTCGAAACCAACGTGGATTCATGTTCGGTGGCAACGCATGGGAGCCTCCCATACCATCTTGTCGGCTCTTGCGAATCGACGCTAATCCATGCTAGCCGACGCTAATCGACGCTACTTGACGCTAAATCGACGCCAATCGACGCTAACCGACGCTAAGTCGGCGCTGTCTCATCGACTCCCAGACGCTAATCGGCGCCAATCAACACTAAAGACGGAATCACGAGGGCGTACCAGGCTCCCATGATTTGCTACCGCATTCATGGTACGCGTACGTCCTTCTTTCGCTCCTGAACATTTTCGGCGGCGAGCCCGGGGGAGAAGTGAGGAGAAGGCCTCCTCAGAAGGTTCGGAAGTCCCCTGGCCTTCTGATAAGTTTTCTAAGCCTTCCCCGAAGACAGAAAGAACTTCTCAGAAGGCGCGGGGGCTTCTGAGAAGTCCCGCCGCCTTCTGAGAAGGCCGTCTCCTTCTCCTTCTCCTGCTCGCCGCCGACATTTGTCACTGCACAGATCTTGCAGACGTGCTGCAGCGGATTCTTAGCATGGATTTCTGTCAACGCAAAACCCCGAAACGGCGAGTGAAAAACGAAGTGAATCTCGCGTGGACTTTGTTTTAGTCTTCCTTCCTGGCCCGAAACTGCACGAATCTCGCCTCGAAGTCCGGAACGAAACTCTCCAGGACACCCCGGGCCCACCCGATTGTTTTCCGAACGAACTCCGCTCTTAGAGTCATGGGGTCGGAGTAGATGGGGTCGGAGGACCGCGCCGCATCACCGATACATCGACGATACATCGGCGATGCATCGGCGATGCATCAGCGATGCACCGGTGATGAGGCGTCGACGTCGGCGATGTATCGGCGACGTCGGCGTGGGGAAAATCGGGCTCCGCATCGAGCCGCATCGTCGATGCATCGGCGATGCGGCGCGACCCTCCGACCCCGTCTACTCCGACCCCATCTAGGAGGTCTAGAGTTCTGCGATGTTGGCGCCATGGCATCTTGGCGCCTTGCCCATGCCCAGGCTGCCCTTCAGCGTGCGGTGCCGCTCGCCGCGGGCCTCGATCCGCGCCTGAGGTCGGGCGAAAGGGGGGGATATGTATCGAGGAATGGGCCCCTCGGTGAGGCCGAAACCAGCTGCATGCAGCAAATTTCGTAACCCCCCCTTTCCCAATCCCCCCCTTTCGCCCGATCCGCGCCTGGCACAGCTCCGCTGTGTGCTCCCAGCGGCCCTCCGGGTCCGCCGGGTGGCGCACCTCCACGAGCACGGCCTCGCCTTTGGCCGCGGAAGGCAAAACTCTCGGAGGCGCGCGGGCGTGGACTGGCGATCCGTGGACTCGGCGCGCGGTCGCCAGAGCCACGGATCGGGGAGGTGCCCTCCTCAAAAGGCGGCCAGTGCCGCCTCGCCCGGCGGCGGCAATCCGCGATGTCCCCTGGAGACGGGACCCGCCGCTCATCCACGCCCCCTCAATGCATCGTTTGCGATCGCCCGAACCTCCTGCAAGCCCCCTCGAAGCCGAACGCAAGCTTCTATCCTACCCCCTCGCTCCCAGATATCACCGTGGATGGACGCGCGCAGCGCTGCCGTCAGCAGAACAGTTGCAGTCGCGAGCATCGGCACCAGCATTGAAATGTTGGGCCCCAGGGCGTCGCCACGTCGCGGGAGAAACTTGCGCTTGATTTCGAGGAGGGATGTGGGACGTCCGTGCAAGAACGGTGAAGGGCTATTGAGCCTGATGACGAGTCGGTCGGAAGAAGCGGCCAGAGACATGAAGCAGGAAGGCGTCGCGAAGTGGATCGGGCTTCCGCCCCCCCCTGAAGAGGAGGGACGAGGGAAAAACACTCCATCCTTGATGTAGGAAGGCGGCTAAGGTGGATTGGGATTTTGGAATCCCAGCATACCTACTTTCAACGACTGGCGTGTAGGGGGCCAATATGCCAGACTCGGCCAAATCAGGCCCTGGATTAAGCCTGGCCAAACGGGACTCAGCCAGAATGAGCGGGATCCAGCGGACTTCAACGGAGTGAAAAGGAACTAGGCCAGATTAGGCCTGTTCCCGACCACGGATACACCAGCGCCGATTCTGAATTTAACCTCCCAGAAGTTGCATCCGAACCTCGGAGGCCAGCGTCCATCGCGTCCAGGATCTCCTGGCGGTGCTGCCGCAGCGTGTTGATCTTGTCAACGAGCAGTACCTGGGTCTGCTTGTCACCGGCCGCCCTTTTGACTTCGGCGAGGAAGGCCTTTTTCGCGCCCTTGCCCAGGTGGCTGAACTCGTCCTGATTCACCCACGTGCCTCCGAACAGATGGCGCAGCATCCTGCACAGAGTACTCTTCCCGGAGCCCATGAGACCAGCCACGATGATACGCAGCTGCCCCTACAAAGGGGACAAAGAGGTACCGATGCCGCTGCTCCCCAGAACTCTCCGGGGTGCGTCCTTACCCGAACTCCGAGGCGAATCCG
>CAUYUJ010017058.1:0-7500 GCA_963575745.1 Prorocentrum cordatum | reverse complement strand
TGCTCGGGCCCACGAGGGGCCCCAAAGACGGGCCAAGAGGGCCCCAAGAGGCCTTTCCAGGCAGCACAGAAGGGCCTCGAGTCGCCAAATGATCGGTCTAAGACGCTCCAGATGGCATCGAGACGGCCCAAGAGGCCTCCAAGACGCCCCAAGAGGTCCCCGAGAGGCAAAAACAGATTGATTATCCCCGAGGGGCGACGCCAGGGGGGGGGGTCCGTCGGCAGCAGCTGCGGAAGCGCGCACCTCGCCAGCTGGGGCCCCACCCGCGCCGCGCGGGATGCCGCCCCCGCGTCGCCCCGAGGGCGCGAAGGCGGCCTGGTCGAGGACCCGGCAAATCGGCAGCTCCGCCCCGGAGGTGGGGGCGCCGTCGCCCTGCCGCGGCGAGCGGGGCCCCGCGCGGCCGCCGCGCTCCCCCACGCCGCTGGGGGGCGGACACAGAGGGCCGCACATTGCTGCGCGAGCTGGCCAGCGGTGCACACTGCCATGCAACCCTCGCCTGCAAGTCCACAGCCGCACAGCAGGCGCTCGCCGCGTAAAAAACTACAGCCTGCAAGTCCTCCGCGCGAGCGCTCAAGTGGTTGTCCAGCCACTGCCTGCGAAGATAAGGCAGATCTGGAAGACGCGCAGGAGGGCCCGCCCAAGGCGATGACAGAGGACGGCTGCCCAAGCCCCCCTGGCCCACGCGAGCCGCCCCGACGGGGTCGGGGGGGCCCGCGATCTCCACGCGCGCGACGGTCGCGGGAAACGAATTGAAGCCGCTGCCCCGACGAGGCACGATAGCCACCCCTCAGCCCGGTAGCGGCCCGCTGGCAGGCAACTTCGCTGCACGGCCAAGTCGCCAACCGAAGTCTGTGCGCGCCCTCCAAATTCCAGACCCAGCGCCGAGAGCACTGGATCCCCGCGGCCAGTGCCCTCTGGGGCCCAGTGACCTCCTCGGCGGCGCGTCGCGCCCTCTGCCTCCGCCACTTCCGCCGCCGCGGCCACTCTCCCCGCGGGCGGGCCTCGACCTGCCCCTGGCCCCTCGCGGCGCAGCCAGAGCTGCGCGCGGAGGCCTGGCCCGGGCGAGCCCCCTGTCGAAGTTGCCCCGCCAGGCGCCCAAGATGGCCTCCAAGACGGCCAAGATGGCCTCCAAGATGCCTCTAAGACGGCCAAGAAGGCTTCCAAGACGGCAAAGATGGCCCCAAGATGCACCCAAAACGGCCCCAGATGGCCTGAAGATGGCCTTAGACTGCCCAAAAGGCCCGCCAGAGGCCTCCAAGACGGCCCAAGACCCCTCCAAGACGTTTTCCAGGAGGCCCGAAAGCTCAGAAACTACCTGGTCCGATAGCTAGCCCGACTCCGTGTTCCCCGAAGGCTCTCGAAACCCACTCGGGGAACGCGTGGCCCGATAACTTGGACAAGCTCAAACCCAACTTTCAGCCACGCAGGCATTTCCAAAAAGCCAGGGGGTGGCGGTGATTCGCCGTAGGCGTCTTCGATATAGTTCTCGTCGCCCAGAGATTACATGGGGAGTGCGACGCGGAGGAATGTTGGGCCATGCGAACGCGAGCGCTGCCTGTCGACAGTAAAGATCGGAGGGAGGGGAGAGTTGCACCAATGTGGGACCCGAGAAGGGGAAGAAGAGGAACAAGAAGGAGGAGCGCGCACGAGTGAGAGGACGGGACAGGAGGAGACACCCGAAGGAGTGGAGAGAAGGGGGGGGTGCAATAAAGAAAATCGACCCGTGCACGGCCACTCGGATACACGGCCCAACCTACGGGGACGCGCGGGATCGGGGCAGCGTCGGGGCAGAATAGAGTAGAGCCAAATAAAGCATGATAGAGTCGGCTTTAGCAAAACCACTTAGCAGCGAGAAGAAAGGAGTAGATTACAGTTGAATAGAGCCAGGTCGAGTATAAGCATCCGCGCCAGCAGTTTAGAGGTCCATGTCTGTTGCAGAACATCAATGTGGAGCAAACGCTGGTATATAAGAGCCTGGCTGTGGCATCAACGTGTTCAAGTGAGTGTCAAGCAAGAAAACCATGTGAGAATAAACCGCGCTCCGTCCGTGTGGCTCTCTTGCGTGATCTCACGCTGTACTTTCCATCGCTCGGACGTCAATTCCTCTTGCATTGTTCGGCTTCGTGCGAGTATGTTGAAGCAAGATGGCCCGAAATGCTCCTCGATGGTCCTTGCCAAGAAAATGCACACGTCCGTGCGATACAAAGTACATGACGTCAAGCGTGAAAGGTTCTGAAGTGATAGCCCCAATTTGGAGGGGAACCACCCTCCATGCGCTTGGCTGTTGTGCACTTTGGCGTGACATTGCATCATTGCTTGATAGACAGTACCCAGCGGAAGCCCTAGCTTGAAAGAGAGCCGCCCTGCATTCGTGTACATGTTGGATTGCTTGCCCGAGCAGTGCTTGCACCAGGGAGTTGTGACTCGGACCGAAAGGAATTGGAAGTGCGTGTGGGGACTGGCTTCTTGCAATGGCGCCATATGGGCGGACCCGTCTGGCTGGTGCCTGATGATGGCCCAGTATGCTGCGAGTGCTGCTTATTGCCATGGTGACCTATGTCCTATGGGTGGTGCCTCATGGCTGGTGCCTTACGGTGCCCCGTTTCTTGCGATTGATGGTTCTTGCCCTGGTGATCCACGTGTGGTGTCGTCTTGCTGGTGCCATATGATGCCCTGTTTGATACGATGGCTGGTGCTCGATTGGTGGTGCCGTCTGGCTGATGCCCTCGGATGCCCTGTTTGCTGCGATTCATCGTGCCCTGGTGCTCCATGAGCGGTGCCCTGAAATTCGCGTCCTGTGATGCACTGTTTGTTACAACGGTTTGTTCTTGTCTTGGTGATCGATGAGTCGTGCCCTATGACCGGTGCCCCGGGATGTCCTGCTATCTACGGTGCCCTATGGCTGGCGCGCTACGATGCCCTGTTTCTTGCGAATGCGGGCGGTGCCCTGATTATGATGCCCTGCCTGTTGCGCTTAATGGTTCTTAGCCTGATGCTCGATAAGTGGTGCCATGTGGCTGGTGCCCCAAGGCTACCGCCCAATAATGCCCCACTCGCCCTGAAGTCTGGTTCTTGCCTTTATGCCCCGTGGGTGGTGCCCTGCGACTGGCGCCCAGGATGGATGCACCACATAGGCCCCATGTCCTAAGAGAACTGAAATCCACCCCCCATGCCGACACAAGACTTCTCGGACCCCCTCCGCGTATTGCGTTTTTATGGCGCGATCGCTCATCCTACATATGAAATCAGATCATCCCATCATCCCAGCCCGGTATTTCACCCCCCCCTGCCCGAGGGAGGAGGAGGAGGAGGAGGAGGAGGAGGAGGAGGAGGATGGAGTAGGAGGAGGAGAACAATCCCTACGGACCACGTGCGCGCGCCCAAAGCACGCGCAGATCGAGATCATGCAAAAGCGCCATTGGGCTCCTAACCATTCCAGAACGTAGCGTCTCAAAACTGTCACAGGCATCCTCAGTTCGCTCGGCCGACATCTGCCACGCTTCTGCGCACGCGCGCACTCGCTGGCAGCCTTAGGCCATACTGTCGAACGAGAGCATGCAGGCCACACGCGCGCGCATGTCGAAAACATTAGATTATATCATTGTTGCGCCCCCCCAAACTCGCACGCGCGCGTTCCTGCGCGCGCGTCGAAATCCTTCCTAAACCAGTCTGGCATTCGAAGCATCTCAACACGGAGGTGTTCAAAAACAGATTTCAACAACATGGCTTTTCAACACCACTTCTGTCAGAATTCCTGGATATCTGCGCCCGCGAGCACTTCCACATCACCCTGACCAGCAGCATCGTCATCATCATCGCCAGCGTCATCATTGCCACCGTCATCATCACCACCATCGGACCATCAGCTTAGTCATCAACATCATCATGGTCATCGTCATCGTCCCTGTCGTCGCCGTCGTCATAATCACCACATGCAAGAGAAGGGTCCTCGCGTCACTACGCCGGTTGAAATTCGAGAGCAAGTTGCGGGCTGGTGGGCGGGACATGCGCTCAAGCATTGAGGTTGAAGCCTTCAACTTCCACAAATGGATTGCACCACAAAGATTGCGCATCCAAAATAACCAACTGCTTTCAGTCCTGGCAATCACTAAAGACGAGTGTGCGCGGCGCAATCACGATTGCCACATTTTGAAAAGGAACCGGCCTCCATCCGTGTACTAGCTGGAATAGATTACGACGCGCGCTCAGTGCGAAAGCACATGCTGATAATCACCAGCCCTCCATACGCAGCTGCTCCAAGCTTCAACCTCCATGGTCTTACACTGCGAGGCAGTCTCAAACGAAGCGCCAAGCCCGCTCTTCCGACACGCTGGTGGCGCGACGACAGGGAGCTATTCACACAGAAGAGGGATGGACGAGCAGGAGGAGGGAGAAGGGGTGGGACAAGCTAGACGCGCTCGCGCCATAGTGGACATCCTACCTCTCCCACCCATCCCGTCTAGTTGTGCTGATGGTTGCTTCTACCCGCCGACGGGCGACATAGCGAAACTGGCACCCCAAAAAAGGACACGATCGTGCTATGCGCCAGAAAGGTGCCAGAAAGGTGGGCGAAGAGAGGAGGAAGGAGGGAGGAGGGGCCAGACAGGTGGGCGAAGAGGGGAGGGGCCAGAAAGGAGGGCGAAGAGGTGAAGAAGGAGGGCCAGAAAGGAGGGGAGAGACCAGAAAGGAGGGCGAAGAGGGGAAGGGCCAAGAGGGGCGAAGAGGGAGGGGCCAGAAAGGCGGGGCCAGAGGGGGGGGGGAGGAGGGGCCAGAAAGGTGGGCAAAGAGTGAAAGAAGGCGGCGACGGAGGGAGGGCAGAAGAGGGGGATAAGAGATGGGAGGAAGGACGGCGCGGACAGCACGCACAGCATAGCACGCACGGTACGGCACGGTACGTCACGCCACGGCACACAGCGCGGTCACGGAATCGGAACTTGCCTGCTCGCGGTAATACAGACCGAACAGATCTTTGTTTTAACCATAGCCACTGAGAGAATGACTTATCCGTGTGAGCTTACTCGGGGAGTCCCACAATGGGCCACTTCCCGCAATAGCAATAACTGATTGTCGGGACTTATGGAGGGTGAACTTGGAGGGAGGCTGTGTTGCCGAATCGTTGATGCGTCTTGGGTTTACACTGGTCCTCCTCCTCATCGTCGTCATCATCATCGCCTTCATCATCTTCTTCTTGCTATTATTATTAGTATTAGCGGTATTCTTATTACTATTATGATTGATATTATTATTCTTATGATTATCATCATTATTCGTCTTCTTCTATTTCTGCTTCTCCTCCTCCTCGTCATCATCGTTATCCACCACCACCTTGTCGTCATCACCACCACCACCACCATCATCATCATCATCATCATCATCATCATCATCAGCAGCACCAGCATCATCATCATCATCATCATCATCATCATCATCATCATCATCAGCATCAGCATCAGCATCAGTATCAGCATGAGCATCATCATCATAATCAGCATCATCATCATAATCATCATCAACAGCCTCAACGTCAACAGCAGCATCACAACCATCATCATCATCAGCAGCATCATCATCACCATCATCAGCAGCAGCATCAGCATCATTATTATCATCAGCAGCAGCATCATCATCATCGTCGTCGTCATCGTCATCGTCATTGTCATCGTCATCGTCATCGTCATCAGCAGCAGCAGCAGCGGCATCCTCCTCCTCCTCCTAATCCTCCTCCTACTCCTCCTCCTCCTCCTCCTACTCCTACTCCTACTCCTACTCATCCTTCTCCTCCTCCTCCTCCTCCTCCCCCTCTTCTCCTCCTCCACATCTTCCCTCCCCCTCATCCCTCGCCCCCCCTCTGGACCTCCTCGGCGCTCCCTCAATTCCCTCGTCCCTCTTTCCCCAGAAGGGTTGAGGAGAAGGAGGAGGAGGAGGAAGAGGAGGAGGAGGAGGAGGAGGAGGAGGAGGAGAAGAAGGGAGGGAGGGAAAGAGGGAGGGAGGAGCGAGAAGGTAGGGATGGAGAAGGGAGGGAGGAGAGAAGAGGGAGGAGTAGGAGGGAGAAGGGAGGATGGAGGAAGGGATGGGACGGGGGGAGGGAGGGAGGGGAGGAGGGAGAGAGGGAGGGAGGGAGGGGAAGGGGAGGAGAATCGGGAGGGAAGGAGGGAGGAGGAGGGACGGAGGGAGGGAGGAAGCGAGGGAGGGAGGCAGGGAGGAGGGGGGAGAGAGGAGCGGGGAGGAGGGCAGACGGAGGAGGGAGGAGAGGGGAGGGGCGGGAGGGAGGGAGGAGCGAGGAGATGGAGAAGGAGGAGGTGCCCCCCCGTGCCGCTCGGCCCCCCGCTCCCCTCGCCGCCGTCGCCGCCGCGCCCGCCCCGCGGGGCGGCCTGGAAGGCGCCGCCGCGGAGCCGGAGGTCGTGTGCGCCCGGGCCAGGCCGCCGGCCGCGGCGCCGCCCGCCTGGGCAGCCGGGGACGCGGTTCCGATGGGAAAACGGGGGAGGGGAGCTGGAGGGGGGGAGGGGAGGGGGCTGGTTGGTTGGTTGGTTTTGTTGGAAGTGTCTGAAGTGTTGGAGGGCTGGTGGCCGGTCACCTACATCGCCGTTGGCGCGTCTACGGGTGTTGGACGTGCCACGCGGGGCTCAGCACCCCCAGGGGGAGGGTGGGGGCTGGTTGGTTGGTTCCTGGGGGATGGGGGGGGGGGGGGTGGTCAAACTCGGTGCGCTCGGGTCGTGTCTGACGTCCTACCCCTCCCTTCCATGCCCAACCGTGGCGCGGATCTCCTCTCTCGATTCGCGCAGTCGGATGTCAAGCAGGGGCACGGTGCCGAGGGGGTGCGCGATGCATCGTAGAGCACGGCATAGCAGGGCGTAGAAGAGCACGGCAGAGCGTAGTATGTCATAGCATGGCGTGGCGTTGCGTGGTGAAGAATTGCATCATCAAGCATTGCAACGCAAACAATGGCATCGCACAGCGGCACGGAACAGAACATAGCATAGCATGGCGTTGAAGATCAAAGCGTAGCATGGCATAGCATGGCGTGGCAATGCGTAGTCAAGCACTGCAAATCCTAGCATTGCAGCTGAAGGCATGGCATCGCACAGCGGAACACCACATAGCATTGCATTGCATGCCGGTATGGCACTGGAAATGATGACGCCGACGCTGCAGCGGGAGCACGATTCGGAACAAGCGGAAGCGCGGACATGAGGCCAGCGCTGCAGCGGGAGCACGATTCGGAACGAGCGGAAGCGCGGAAATGACGCCAGCGCTGCAGCGGGAGCAACACTTTGAAGAGAAACCACACACACAACAAAAAAACGAAAACCCAACTCCCAGAAATCCTATGTAAAAAACAATACGCGGAAGGGGGGCCGAACATCTTCCGGACGTCATCAAGGGAGAGAGAGGAGAGTAGCATTCAGATTGCGTAAAACGGTGATGGGGGGGATGGTAGAGACCAACCCTCCGAGAGTGCGCCCGAGAGTCCCACACACACACACACACACACACACACAC
>CAUYUJ010017057.1:240299-250599 GCA_963575745.1 Prorocentrum cordatum | reverse complement strand
CTCCTCCTCCTCCTCCTCCTCCTCCTCCTCCTGCTCCTCCTCCTCCTTCTCCTCCTCCTCCTCCTCCTCCTCCTCCCCTTCCTCATCCTCCTCATCGTCGTCATCATCACCATCATCACCACCACCAGCATCATCATCATCATCCTCCTCCTCCTCCTCCTCATCATCATCATCATCATCCATCATCATCAGCATAATCATCATCCTCACCCTCACTCTCAGCATCATGCTCAGCATCACCATCATCGTCGTCGTTACAGTCATCACCACCAGCATCATCATCATTCTCATCAGTACAATCAGCAGCAGCATCAGCATCACCGTCATCCGCACCGTATCACCAGCATCATCAGCATCAGCACCATCATCATCAAATCATCATCATCATCAGCATCATCATCATCATCACCACCATCAACAACAACAGCATCATCAGCATCATCATCAACATCGTCGCCAGCATCATCATCAGCAGCATCATCATCATTAGCATCACTATCAGCACCATCATCGTCATCGTCATTAGTATTACGATCAGCACCATCACCATCATCATCGTCATCATCATCAGCATCATCGTCAGTGTCATCATCCCGCCATCATCACCATCAGCATCATCAGCATCATCATCATCATCATCATCATCATCATCATTCCCCGTCCTCCTTCTCCTGCGTCGCCCCCCTGCCGCCGCAATGCCTCATGCCTCCTCGTCCTCTCATCCTCCACCTCCTGCCTCCCTCTCCTGCCTCTGCCTCCTCCTCCGCCGCCTCCCCTTCCTCCGCCGTCTGCCGCTTCTTCCTCCTCCTCCTCCTCCTCCTCCGCCTCCTCCTCCTCCTCCTCCTCCTCCTCCTCCTCCTCCTCCTCCCCCTCCTCCCCCTGATCCTCCTAAACATCCTATCCTCCTTACCCTCCTCCCTTTTTACACTAGACCGACATTAGGAGCCAGCCTGCTGCGTTGTTCCCCCTCCTCCTCCTCCTCATGCCTGTTCCTGCGTCCTGTTCCATGCCTCGTGCCTCCTGCTCCTCCACCTCCTCCATCATCCTCAGCATCATCATCATCATCATCATCATCATCATCATCATCATCATCATCATCATCAGCATCATCATCTTCATCATCATCATCATCAGCATCAGCATCAGCATTATCATCAGCATCATCATCATCATCATCAGCATCAGCATCGTCATCGCCAGCAGCACCAGCAGCAACAGCCGCGTCACCACCATCATCATCAGCATCATCATCGGAATCAGCAGCAGCATCATCGTCATCATCAGCAGTGTCATCATCATCGTCATCATCATCATCATCAACATCATCATCCTCATCATCCGCATCACCACATTCATGTTCATGTTCTTCTTCATCAGCATAATCATCTCCATCATCATCATCATCATCATCATCATCATCATCATCATCATCATCATCGTCATTAGCATCGTCATCATCAGCAGCAGCAGCAAACGCAGCAGCATCAGCAGCAGCAGCATCATCACCATCGTCGTCGCCGTCATCATCATGGTCAGCATCATCGGCGTCCTCGGCATCCTTTCATTGTCCGCTTCATCGACGGCATCAGCAGCATCATCATCATCTTCATCATCATCGTTATCGTGATCGTCATCAGCGCCATAATCACAATCGCCTGAATCATCCTCACCATCATCATCGTCACCATCGCAATCATCATCCTCAGCAACATCATCATGATCATCCTCCTCATTACCATCATCAGCATCATCATTACCAGCATCATCATCACCACCATCAGCATCATCATCATCCCCATCCCCATCTTCATCCCCATCCCCATCCTCTTCCTCCTCATCGTCCGTCTCCTCCTGATCATCATCGGCATCATCGGCATCATCATCATCATCATCATCATCATCATCATCATCGTCGGCATCATCATCATCGTCTTCGTCATCGCCATCGTCGTTTTGGTCGTCAGCATCATCCTTGTCATCATCATGAGCACCATCATCATAATCATCACGATCATCCTAAGACTTCATCATCGTCATCAGCAGCACCTCAGTCCGTAGCCATTCTGGCTTAAGCGTCGGCGGCCCGGGGTCCGAGACACAGGCGAGAGCGAGTCCGCATTGCAGGCGGCGACACCGAGTGGCCCACCTTCGTCGGTGGGGCCCCCCGGGACCCTGGGACACATATGGCGGCGTAGGCCGCCCATTGGGACAAACAAGAAGTGGAGCTCTCGCCTCAGCGCCGCGCGCATTGGCTTGCGCAGGGTTCTTGCAGTAGCGCCGCGCTCACTCCTCTTCAAAGCTTGCCGCAGATTCAAGGATAGAGGGGGTCGTGTTCAAACTGGAGCTCACGCTTCTGCGCCGCTCACCTTCGTGCTAAAACTCTTCAACAGCTTCAAGGATGGAGGGCGTGTTTCTTTTTATAACGTGGCTTGGCGTCGCTCACATTCGTTCTTAATTGTTTCACAGCTTCAAGGATGGCGGCTCCTTGTAAATAAACATGGTGTTCTCGCCTTCGCGCCGCGCACATTCGCTTTTGACCACATGTAGCGGCTTCCAAGATGGAGGGCGGGCCGTTTTTTTCATGGAGCGCTCGCATCAGCGCTGCGTACAGTCGCTTTTAAAGGTGTGCCGCGGTTGCAAGGATGGACGACGGTTGTTTTCAAAATGGGTCGTTGGCCGCTGCGCCCCGCGCACAATCGTGATAAGAGCGCGCAGCGAGTTCCAGGGTGATTGGCGCTTCCTGTCCAAAGTCTGGCTTTCGCTTGAGGTTTGTTTCAAAGTTGGAAGTTCCAGGATGGTGGGCGCTTCCTGTTCAAAGTCTGGCTTTCGCTGGAGGTGTTTCAAAGTTAGAGATCAGGAGCTCGAGCATCTGCAACAGCTGCGGAGGGCGTTTGCTCTTCTCCAGTGTTGGGCGTTCGTGGGAGACGCCCCTGCGGTCAAGACGCTGATCTGAGGACCGCTTTGGGGTTCAGGGAGGCCTCGCCGTTCTTCGAGTCTTTCCGTGGTTGTTCCTCGTAGCACGCCTCATGCACCTTGGCTTTCTAGGTGTCGAAAAGGAGTCTTCGCTCTTCATTATACATTCCTTATTTCGGCGGCCCGACTGTACCCTAAACGGCCAGCAGTTTGAACATATGGTGCAGCTGTGCGGATGGTGGCTGGCTCCTTTTCAACCTGTGCCTCTCTCTGGAGACTTCCTGTACGCTCATGGCCAGATGCGACAACTGGAGGAGGATTTTCGTTGATGGGGGCGGAAACGGGGATCTCGCTAGACACGTCGCTGAACTGCATGATCATACATCCGCGCATGCCTTCAAGAGGCTTGCGCCATTTCGCGGACCCCCATAACAGTGAATGCGTCAAGAGTCGTGCCACCGTGCCTGGCCTGCGGGTCAGGAGCCCCGGGGGTCCATGTGAGGGTCTCCTGGAATGCCTCTGGGAGGGCTCTTGGGGGCATCTGGTTGGCTTGTGGGGGCCTCTCGGAGACCTCTCGAGGGCCTCTTGGGTGCGTCTCGGGTGCCTCTTGGGGGGAGCCCAGAGGGTCACTGGGGGGGTCTTGGGGGCGATCACGGTGGGAAAGACTCGAGATGTCAGTTCGTTTTGCCCTTCTTGGGGCCCTCTTGGGGCCCTCCTAGGTTGTCTTAGGGTCCCTGGGGCCGCCTTGGGGCCCTCTAGGAGTCCTCTCGGGGTCCTCTTGGGCCATCTTGGGATTCTCTTGGGGGCCTCATGGGCCGTCTTTGGACGATTTTGGGAGCCACTTGGGCCGTCTTGGACGCCGTGAAGACGGAAAAAGCAAGTACACTAGAAATAGATGGTTTCTTCATGGAGCGGGACGATGTTTGCCTCTCGGGGCTCTCTCGGCGGCCCTCTGGGAACACGTGTGGGCTGTCGTGGGGGCCACGTGGGCCGTTTCGAAGCAATCAGGGATCGTCGTGGGGCTACCTTCGGCCATCGCGACGCTTCTGTGGATTGTCTTGGCGCATTACTTGGGCCGTCTTGGCGCTCTGGAGAGGTTCTGGAGGCGCCAGGGATGCCTTTAGGAGCTCGTCCCCTCCCCCCCCCGCCCCCCTCCCCTCGGATCGGATTTCAGACCTTAGACCCTAGGGGAAGGGGAAAGGTGGAGGGGGACAGCCGATCATCTCACACGCCCTTGCACCTCCGACAAGCGGGGGTCGGCGGATTCATCGCCCAGAGGATGCAAGGCAGTGTTTGTCCCCCAAACAGAGCCCTCGCCTGAATGGCAGGCCCATGGGGTGCTGGCCTTTCAAGGGGGCGCTTCTTGAAGTGGAAAAGAAGGCCGGTTGAGACCTCTGAGGAAACGATTTGGGACGGGAGGGTGTGCCGCAGCATCGTTGATGCAGTTCGGGTTCGCTCTGATCCTCCTCCTCCTCCTCCTCCTCCTCCTCCTTCTCCTTCTCCTCCTCCTCCTCCGCCTCCTCCTCCTCCTCCTTCTCCTCCTCCTCCTCTTCGTCCTCTTCCTCCTCCTCCTTCTCCTCCTCCTCCTCCTCCTCCTCCTCCTCCTGCCGCGGCCCCGGCACCCGCCCCAGTTTTCGTGTGCGGGGTCCGCTGGTGGTCAGGCGTGCGAGGGCACGTCCACGACAGGCCTCTCTGGTGATCATCCCGCGCACCCTTCGGGCCCCAGCCAGGCGCACTCCTTGCATAACTGCGGGAGGAGGAGGAGGAGGAGGAGGAGGATGAGGAGGAGGAGGAGGGGGAGGAGGAGGAGGAGGAGGAGGGGGAGGAGGAGGAGGAGGAGGAGGGGAAGGAGGGGAAGGGGGAGGGGGAGGGAAGGGGGAGCCGAGCGGAAGGGGAGCCGCCGCCACAGCCAGACTGATTCCTCCTCCTCCTCCTCCTCCTCCTACTCCTCCTGCTCATCATCATCATCATCATCATCGTCATCATCATCATCATCATCATCATCACTACCACCGACATCATCACCACCGGCATCATCATATTCATCTACATCATCATAATCAGCATCGCCATCATCACCATTATCATATTCATCATCAGCAGCATCATCAGCAGCATCATCATAATCGGCATCATCGTCTTCATCAGCATCATCATAATCAGCACCCATCATTACCATTATCATCATCAGCATCAACATCATCATCATCATCATCATCATCATCATCATCATCATCATCATCACCGTCATCACCATCGGCATCATCAGCATCAGCAACAGTATCATCAGCACCGTCACCGTCATCATCATCGGCATCATCACCATCAGCAGCATCACCATCATCATCATCATCAGCAGCATCATCATCAGCAGCCGCATCATCACCATCATCATCACCATCATCATCATCATCGTCATCATCATCAGTGCCCCGTGACGTGTTTATATTTGCTCACATCTAGTTTCACAAGGAGTGCGCAGGGCGCCTCCCGCAGGCTTGGGAGGGGCATCTGCCAAATATGCCTCGCGACCGTGATTCCAGTTCGCCGTGCTCTCTTTCGATGTGGGGAGTGTGTGTGGGGTGGGCAGGGAGTCTTATCGGGCCAGACAGAAGAAAAAAACAGCATAATTTTGCTCTTCTTGCGCATCATCATGAGCATCAGTATCATCATAGTCCTTCCCGTCCTCTTACTCCCCCTCCTTCCCTTCCACCGTCATTTGTTCCGGCTCACCCTCCTCCTCCTAGTCCTCCTCCTCCACCTCCTCTTCTCCCTCCTTCTCATCACCCCGTCGTGCCGCGCTCCTCATTCTTGCCCGTCTCAGGTCCTCCGCCCGTCGCTCCAGGCAGGTCCGCGCGCTCTGTCGGGGACGAACTCCGTCGCTCAAGGGGTGCGACTCCTCCTCCCTTTCGTTCTTTCTCCTCCTCCTCCTCATCATCCTCCTCCTCCTTCTCCTCATCATCATCTTCCCTTCCTCCCCCTCCTCTTTCCCCACGCCACTTCCTCCACACACGCACACACACACACTTCCCCCTCATCCTCCTCATCCTCATCTTCATCCTCATCCTCCTCCTCCTCCTCCTCCGCCTCCGCCTCCGCCTCCGCCTCCGCCTCCGCCTCCTCCTCCTCCTCCTCCTCCTCCTCCTCCTCCTCCTCCTCCCCGCCACCCTCTCATCATTCCCTCCATCCGTCCTCCGCTGCGTCCTCCGCCCGCCTCCCGCGAGGCCCGCAGCGCAGCCGCGCCCGTGGCGGCGGGCATGGAGCCGCCGAACGACCAGCAGGGCCACGCGGCCGCAGCGGGGCCCGGGCCGCAGCCGAGCGCCGAGCGGTCGAGTTGCGAGGCGCAGCCGAGGGCCGTGCAGCAGCCGAGCGCCCAGCGCTCGAGCTGCGACACGCAGGGGACCAGCAGCGAGGAGCTCAGGGGAAGAGGGGAGGAGGAGGAGGAGGAGGAGGAGGAGGAGGAGGAGGAGGAGGAGGAGGAGGGGGAGGAGGAGGGAAGAGGAGGAGGAGGAGGAGGAGGTCCGTAGCCATTTTGGCTCAAGTCGTCGCCGTCTGCGGACGCCCCCGCACTCGAGAGGTCCCATAGGGGGAAACCGAAGTGTCCCCACAGGTGCCGCCCAGGCAGGGTCACGGCTTTTTCGGCACAGCGCATTGTTTTTCTAGAACCGCCCCTCGGCTGTCCGCGATGTCCCATGGCATGTCCGCCTCGCAAGTCTCCGCGCTTGCGGCAGAGCTCGAGGCTGCTCCGACTTTCCCAGGTACTGATGATGATGTTGATGATGATGATGATGATGATGATGATGATGATGATGATGATGATGATGATGATGATGATGATGATGATGATGATGAGCGCCCTCCTAACTCTGCACGTTCAGGCACGTCGCCCGAATAGCTTCGCAACCTCATCGAGAGCACGAAGCAGACGATGGACGGACAGACCACGGCCCTGCAAGGGCAGATGGCAGCCTTCTCCTCCCAGCTCGGCACGATCTCCCACACGGTCACCTCGTCCTTTGAGAGGATCCAGGCCCCGATGGAGGCCCGAGCATGCAAGGTGGAACGCAACATTAAATAGCACACCGCAGAGACTCGAGCCCTACAACGAGATGTTCAGCAGATGCAAGCCGTACTTGGTGACATCCGTGATGAGTGCCCCTTGCCCAAGCCTGCAGACCCCAGCTTCAGGAGGGAGATCGACACAACCATCATCGTGATTCGCACGAAGAACGTCATGGCGCAGCAATTCATCATGCAGTCGCTCGCTCCCTGGTTGGAACGCAATACAATCGGCCCCGAGAACATCACCCATAATGGAGAACAAGCTGGCCGACGGCTCACTCTTCGCATCGGAGGTGCCGCACCCTTTGCGGAGAGAAAGGTATTGCAGTTGCTTGGATCCCTCCAGAAAGCCAATGGCGTTTTCGAGCAGCTCGTGGGCCAAAGCACCGATGGTACCCCCCTCAGAAATCTACGCGTCTAGCGGCAAGAACCCCGAGATGGTCAAGAAGGAGCTCGGCCTCAAGAAGGCCAGGGCAGCGTTCAACGAGTTGCGCCCGAGCCTCAGGCTGTTCGGGGACAAGGCCAAAGAGGAACTCTGTCATGCGTGGAAGCCCGCCTTCAGGCTCGAGCCCCGCCCAGGAGATGGAGAACCCGCCCCCCGCTACGCAGCCGAGAACTTGGCTGCAGCAGGCGTCGATGTGGCGCATGTCCGTGCATCCCTCTCTCTCTCTCTCTGTCTCTCTCTCTCTCTCTCTTTGTCGCGCACTCGCGAATCCCGCTATAGCTGCGACGTGGTGCCTTTAGCCCTCTCCTCGAGCTGCGGCGCGGACATGAGAATTCGAAACTATCTCTGACCACGTGGAACTCTCGAGCCCTCTTCCATCATGACCTACGGATTTGAAGCCTCGCCGCTTCCGCCCCCTCCCCCGCCCCGGGACCACCCTCGCTCTTCTGGAGAGTCATGCGTTAGAAATGGAAGCGCAAGAGTTGTTGTGCCACACGCGCAAGGATGTCGCAGCCACGCCTGGTTTGTGCTGCTCGCCTCAAGCTGGGGGCGCAATAATGTTGACCCGAGCTTGTCCAAGGTTGGCGAGAACGCGCCGGCTATCATTCCCCGTGTTTTGGCCCAGGGAAGGGCCCGCAATGCGCGCGTTGAGTTATCCGGGGACGTCTGGGTTAGCCATTCGGGGCTTCCTGCCGAAACGAACCGGATATCAGTGATTTAACCCCCTCGGACCTAAGCATTCTCCCGAGACGTGCTTGGTCGCGGTGGCTGGCGATTAAAACTCTGCCGACAGCCCGCCGCGTCGGGAGGCAGCAGTCGCTGCACCGCCTTGTCTTGGGCCCTCGGACCAGAAATCACGGCCTGCTCTCGGACATATCAGGGAATGTCGCAATGGGCAAGGTGGGGGGGTGGATGAAAGCTCTGGGACGCGCGACTGACATGCAGCTTGCCGATCCGACCCGCTAACAAGAAGCGCCGACTGCTCACCTCCATAGATATTCGCCGACCTCCCAGAGGTGCTGCACCAGCGCGGCATCAGCGATCACGCCCCAGTTGTTGTTTCAATATCTAGCAGCTCCCTCAATAAGATCGCGAACGAGTACCAGAGTAGACCGACAAATGTACACACCCACCCTAGGATCAGAGACTTCCTGGAGAAAGTTCCGGAACAGTCTAACTTGGGCGAGTTTTCGCCCCCCCTGGCCGTGGAGCTCGCTGAATGCAGGATGCGGGAAGCTGCCAGAGTTGCCAGACATGCGATGCTACGGAACTCGCCTGAGAGCGCACTCTCCAAGTTCATGACGTTTGAAAGCATCGCTCGAGTTGTCCGGAGACAGGATATGGTTTTGGCCGCGAGAACCAGGTCGAGTTCCGAAGTCGGTTGGCCCCTCCTCCACGCCGACGCGGTGCGCAGGGCGGTTGGTCTCGGTGGCCCCAGCGCGATCGCTGCCGCAGCCGAACAGATAAACCGAAGCATGGCCCAGCGAAACGAAGCAATGACGAAGCGCGAGATATCGACGACGAACGGCGAGACGACGCGAAATAAGTTACCACGACGACTTCGGAGACAAATCATGCGGAGCAAACCCTGGGCGCGGAGCAAACCCTGGGCGCGCGTCGGGGGATGCACGGCGCTACGAGGCGTCGCAGCTGCGGGCGGGGATACCGTTCATCGCCAGCCTGATGAAGCGCCCCGGCAGCTCTGGCCGCGCCGGGGCGCAGTGTTCGGAGCCCAGGTATTTGACCAAACGCGGGCCCCAGGCGCGCCTCGAAGACCCCCCGCCGCCCGCCCTGCGGGACATCCAGAGGGACTTCAAAAAGGCTCAGAACAGCGCCCCAGGTCCCGATGGACATATCTACTCTGCCAGGGCACTTAATCCGTTCGGGACCGCGGTGCTTGACATGGCCCCCCGGTGGATGCTCCACGGGAATTCACCTCCACGGGAATTCACAATTAAATTGGTTCAATTGCATCCGAGGGGTCTTCTCGGCTCAGGGGGCGGTGGAGGGGGGGCGACGAGGTCGCGCGAGGAGCAGGAGATACACGGCCCCTCGGGCTGAAACAGACGTCTAACAAAGCACTGGCAGGAGCATTTCCCACCTGGGCCGTCGGCTTCGCGAATTCATCGACTCTGAACAGAGAGGATTTGTGCGAGGACAAAATTTCGGAGTCAATATCTTGGACTTGGATGCGAGAGCCCACGTGGCCAGCACGCAGCCGCCCGCGGCATTATCTCCCCCAGCCCTGCGCGCATTTGGTCACGGCCAAGGCTTCCCATCCGCGGCGCGCGATTGGGCATTTAAGAATATTAAAAACATCCAGCTGCAGCCTCCAGTGTTGATCTTCCTCAGATACACGTGCGATCGTGTGATGTGCTGTTGGCGCTTCCAGCAATAATTCCGTCTTCTCTTCCTGGCCCGGCCTGGCATCCTGCGAGGCTGCCCAGCGCCTGGAGCGATATATGCGACATGCAGCCACCTCTTCCTCAGAGAATTGCTCCGGCCACTGGTGCTCATGAAGCGCGCGTTCGACAACAGTCGAGAATTTGCCCGCTTGCGTCTGAAGCCCAGTAAATTTTAGATTGTGCTTCTGTCTGGGAAATTCAATGAATATGTTACACGCGTGTACGGGACCCGGCTAATCCAGGATATTCCAGAATGGGCCAACTTTGAAGTAGTGGAGCTAGTCGCGTACCTCGGGCTGGTTCTGGGACACGGGGCCTCCTCGGAGGCCCTGCACCTGCCCGTCCAGAAATGGGCCTCTCGGGCGTTCCAGAGTGCCAGAGAAGGTAGCCCCGCTGCTGTAGCTGAATATATGTACAATAAGCATGCCACACCTGTCCTATCGCATGTCTCTCAGTCCGCTGCTCTCCCCATCTC
>CAUYUJ010017057.1:207799-235299 GCA_963575745.1 Prorocentrum cordatum | reverse complement strand
TGATGATGATGATGATGATGATGATGATGATGATGATGATAATGATGATGATGATGGTGATGGTGATGGTGATGGTGATGGTGATGGTGATGGTGATGGTGATGGTGATGGTGATGTTGATGATGACGATGACGATGATGATCATGATGATGGTGATGATGGCGATTATGATGATGATGATGATGATGATGGTGCTGATGATGGTGCTGATGATGATGTTGATGATGCTGATGATGATGATGATGGTGATGGTGATGGTGATGGTGATGGTGATGATGATGATGATGATGATGATGGTGATGATGATGAGGATGGTGGTGATGATGCTGGTGATGATGGTGATGATGATGCTGATGATGTTGATGATGGTGCTGCTGATGCTGATGATGATGCTGATGATGGTGATGATGATGATGATGATGGTGTTGATGGTGATGATATCGATGGTGATGGTGATGGTGATGATGATGATGATGATGATGATGATGATGGTGGTGGTGGTGGTGGTGATGGTGATGGTGATGGTGATGGTGATGGTGATTGTGATGATGATGATGATGATGCTGATGATGATGTTGATGATGCTGATGATGTTGCTGATGGTGGTGATGATGCTGATGATGCTGATGATGCTGATGATGCTGATGATGATGGTGATGATGAGGAGGAGGAGGAACACAACGAGGAGGAGCAAAACATGGAGGAGGAGGAGGAGGAGGAAGAGGAATCGAAATCGGAATGTGAACAGTTGCGAAGCAACATCCAGACAACATCAGGTGGCCAGGCTCTTGGGCCTGAGACCCCTGTGAGACCTGTCCAAGTAGTCCCGTCTGTTACGAGAGCTACGCTCTGGAAAACAGGGCCCCGCAAGACAGCAGAGCCGGTCCTGACCGACAGCATCACACTTCTGACAAATCCACGCCTGGACAACCGTCGAAAAGGTCAAGCTATGAGAACCGTGAACCCACCCCCAGCGGAATGTGAACAGTTGCGAAGCAACATCCAGACAACATCAGGTGGCCAGGCTCTTGGGCCTGAGACCCCTGTGAGACAGGTCCAAGTAGTCCCGTCTGTTACGAGAGCTACGCTCTGGAAAACAGGGCCCCGCAAGACAGCAGAGCTGGTCCTGGCCGACAGCATCACACTTCTGACAAATCCACGCCTGGACAACCGTCGAAAAGGTCATGCTATGAGAACCGTGAACCCACCCCCAGCCAAGTGGACCCTACCCTCAGCACGGGGGCGAGAGAGAGCACTAGAGATAGCATGCGGGACCTCGCACGGGGAGGCAAGCCAGGCGGTGCGGACCGCCTTGGACGAGGAAGAATGACATGCAGTGCATCGCCGACGCTCGCTGTCGAGGGTGCGAGCGGATAAGGACACAGCAACTGCAGCGGGAGCTGGTGGTGGCGGGGGAGGGGGGAGGAGGAGGAGGAGGAAGGGAGTCCCTGGGGACATCTAGATGTCTTTCGGACGACTCTTTTGGGGCAGTCATCGCATCCAGCGTCGACCTCATTCGCATGTCCCAGACCATGGACGCAGTTCTTCTCGATCTCCGCAATATTTGCACGCTCGACCTCTAAGTTTCTACACCGCTTAGCTGCTTCACTTGCCAACGTGTCGGTAATTTGATTGCCATGAGTAGGATGGATGGAAATGTGCCGAGAGAGAATCTCTTGATATTCGACATGAGAGGGGACCTGGCGACCAACAATTTGACGGGCAGGCCTGGTCTCGAGAAGTTTCTCGATATCCCTCCAGATGGGTGCTAACGAACCTGACGGGCGCTCATAGCGTTTGTCCCGCCAACCGCTCACTACCGCCGTACTATCCGACACGTGATAGACAAGCCTCTTGGAAGAGCTGGCTGGTAATTTCCAGCGCACGTTATCATCCAAGAGGGACTGTCTGGTCACCCCCGAATGCAGGTCCATACGCCTCCTCCGCCTCCGCTTCTCCTCCTCCTCCTCCTCCTCCTCCCCGTCCTCCTCCTCCTCCTCCTCCTCCTCCTTCTCCCCCTCCTCCTCCTCCTCCTCCTCCTCCTCCTCCTCCTCCTCCTCCTCCTCCTCCTCCTCCTCCCCCTCCTCCTCCTATACCAGGCCGCGGGGCTCGAAACTTCGAGTGGCGATCGCCGAGGGGCCCGCCCTCCGCAGGCGCCGATCCCCAGAGCCAGGGCACCTCCAGAGGCGTCCCCCGAAGACCCCGGGAGGATCCAACCCCTTTGAGGGCGGAGGCGGCGGGGGGGGGTCCCTCGCGGGAACCTCGGGCTGGCAGGTCGTTCTCTCCTTCTCTTCCTCCTCCTCCTCCTCCTTCTCCTCCTCCTCCTCCTCCTCCTCCTCCTCCTCCTCCTCCTCCTTTCCCCGCTCCGTCGTCGCACGGCGTGCTTCGCAAAACGTTCAACGAAACGACCCAAACAGGAGCTTCCCAAGAGCCCACCCCCAGGAGGCCAGGCCCGAGGGGCCCTTCGGGAGCTTAAGCGAGGTTCCAGGCCTCGACCTGTGTGGGTGGAGCAACTCGGGTCCAGGAGGCTGGGATGATACCAGGGTGCCAGAGACATGAGGTCTGATCTCCGCGGGACAGCGCCTGGGGAACCAAGGAATATGTGTCCTGCTAAACTGGTTCATCGGTGCTGGCTGGGCACAGCCACGCACGATGCTTGGAGGACTGGTCATGCTGCCGACCTCGAGGACACAAGGCACAAGTGATGAGACCGAGCTCTTTGCGCCTAGACAGCGGCCAAGACCCATCCACTGCAGTGGTCAACAGGACTTCTACATTGTTTCCCCCCCTTTTCTGAACCTTCTGCGACTGCTTTCGGAGGTAACCGAGGGAGGAGTTGTTGGGGCCTTCGTAAAGGCTCTCGCCACAAAAGTGTTTGCCTGCTTCCTGCCACTGGAGGCGGGCATTGGCGGCAGCAAAGTCAGCAATGAGGCCTCGAGTCGGATGACAAGGTCAGCCTCCGAGAATTGCCAATCCAAATTCTCAATTATCACGACCATTGTCTTGGAAAGTGCTAGTCATCGGGAGCGTTCGGCGACCAGCTCACTCTCAACAAATGAACAATGATGGCTGATTTTGGCCCTCGAACATGTCTGACAAACTGCGACGACTCGAGCTGAAACTGCTCCAACACTTAAGGCCACGCCTCGCGGATCCCCGGCCTGCGACAAGGCTGCTGGATCCAGGTGCAAAGCCATTCCTTGAGGCAAGACGTTGGGATACTCATCCCTGGGTTGTACCCTGGGGTACGGGGGTCCAGGAGCGAGGATAAGCACCTACCCTTGCTGGCAATCCCAGAGACAACACCCAATCTCCTCCTCGGGGTCAAGAGCTGGGACCCGAAACACCCGTACGCAACCATATCATACGTCGAGCCCGCTTGGGATCCAGCTACTTCGACCCGTCCAGTGATTTGATGACATTTGGAGCTTCTGGCGAAATCACGCAACTTAGCAGCTTGGGTGGCCCACTTGACAACCCTCTGTCTCCCGGCCGCTCGGGCCAGCCGCTTCCCCATCCGAAGATCGACGCCGAGGCTGGAGGTCAGGAGAGCAGGCTGCACGCGTACACATACTGCCGCAAGTGGATGCGATACGGCATGTGCGACGCGATGAGACGAGCGGCGGACAAAATGTGTTTGGGCCAGCGAGAAAAAACAGAAAAGGTAAGAAAAACTAGCTAAAAAGCGTTTGGGGGCAGCGCCAACTCCTTCTCTTCAGACAGCGAGTGCGCCAGCGATGTGCTCGAACTAAGCTCTACCTGCACCTGCCTTTGTGCGAACCTACGACTTGCACCTTGACATCATCGATCCAGACCCGCCTGGTCATAGTGGGGTGAGATTTAGCTCGGGCCTGTCCCCCTACAGGAGGAATATCCAAAAATAGTTTAAAAAAATCGTATGCGGACGATGTGTTGACTAGTTTTGTCCTTTGGGGGGTATGTTGGTGGTCTTGTTAACTGTTCGTCCAGAATCGCCCCTGTAGGAGGACAGGCCCGATTTTAGGTTAGATCTCGCTCATGACATCAAGTGTCGCACATCTCGCGAACCTCGTCCCACTCCTCAGCCCCGGTAATACGTTCCGCGCTGGCTGGAAGCACTTTGAATAGGCACCAAGCTGAGAGAGAGAGAGAGAGAACACGAGGAGCGAGGCAAACTTGAAGTTCGAGGTATGAGGGCGAGGGAGGGAAGTCGAGACGCAGGGTGGCTGCTGCAAGCTTCGGCCACTGGATGTGGTCATAGAAGCTCTGGATGTCCCAAACTGCCGAGCCTACTGTCGCACCCATCTTGACTGCGATCTCGCCCTCTAAAATACCAGCGACAACTTCACGAAGCGCGCTGTTCCCAGAAATAGCTGCATCCCGGGAAGGACAGAATAGGACGGCCAGGCTTTGGATATCGGCGCCCTGGCGAAGCTTCAGGCTCGAGACACCATTGAGATGAGCCCGATGGCCCTGTCTCCTCCAGATTTGTCTGCGAAGAGGCGCCCAATAAGCAGCAACGTTTGCCACGGCCACGTGGGGGACTGCTCAATCGCTGTAAACAGCTTGATCAGCTCGAGGATGGCACAATCAGGCAACCCCTCGAAGTCCAAGGGGGTGAGACGATCGATGCCAAGGCCGGCTGTCGTCTTCATCTTCCGAAGTGCATTCCTGTCATCACTAATCTCGAGCTTGGAAAGAGGATCATGTTGAGCGGCTTCCCGAACATGCGAGAGCATGTCGTGGTCGTTTTCTTGTTCGTTGTTTTGCCCATCGGCGCGGGCCCTCGCACCCCCTCTTCCCCCCTGAAGTAGATCTTGGCTGTTTTGGGCGCCTGTTTCAAGGAGGTGGGTTCTCCCCCATAGCACGAACTGTTGCAAACAGTCGCGCTCAGCAGAGGTCCTGAGCAACACCCCCCCCTCCCCCCCATCCGCCCAATGTCGAAACGCCGAATAAGAAACCGCTCACGTCCTGGAGCGAACCGTGATCGAGAGAGTCGGGTTTCCAGAGAGAGAGAGAGAGAGAAAGAGAGAGAGAGAGACAATGCCATTTCTGAATTTACTGTCGATGATATCGCTAGGATTGGACATGCGCTCGCCGTTGTGAACAAGCTCTTCTGCCGCTTGCGGCGCCTGCCGAATGGATCTATGGATTGGGCCGAGAGAAGCCTCCTCAACCATCCGTTCCTTGAAACGTTGGAGAGAAGCCTGCACCGCAAGTCCTCGCGAACGACTGGCTGACTTGCTCGACTGGTCCCGAAGCTGCTCTAAAGTTTAGACGCTTCGCGTATCCCCACCAGCCAACCCTGGTTGGCTAATATTGCATGTGCGCGCTCCTGGACCTGGCCCCTGGCAGCTGCAGCTTGCACCCCCCTCACGCCGGCCCGCCCGCCGAGGCGCTGCTGAGGTCGCCGGCCCGTCGGCGGTAGGCAACTCGGCTCTTGCGCGGCCCGCTCGGACCTGAGTCGCCGCTGGCGCCCTCGCTTGCGGTCGCGACAAGAAAGTATCCCCACCAGCCCATCCAGAAACGATGTCCAGCCGAGCTGAGGTGATCAGGGAAGTGCGGAAGCAAAGAGGGCGACGGCCGAATCGTGCGAAGGAGGAATGAAGAGAAGGAGGAGGCTGGATGGATGGACGAGGGAGTGGGGAGAAGGAGGATGAATTGGATGATGATGATGAGGATGAGGATGAGGATGAGGATGAGGATGAGGATGATGATGATGATCATGATGCTGATGCTGATGATGGTGATGAGGAGGAGGAGGAAGAGGAGGAGGAGGAGGAGGAGGAGGAAGAAAAGGAGAAAGAGAAGGAGAAGGATGTGGAAGGAGGAGCAGCAGGAGGAGGAGGGTAAGCAAAAGGGTCAGAGGTCTCTTGGATGCCTCTCGGAGCCTCTTGGGACATCTCTTGGGCGCTTCTTGGTGGCCTCTTGTGACGTTTTGAGGGTCTCTTGGCGGTCCTGGGGGGCGCTTGGGCGTCTTGGGTGCCTCGGGGGGGCCTCTTGGGGCCGCGTGGGGTCCTCTTGGGGGCCTACTGGGGGCCTCTTGGGGGCCTCCTGGGGCCATCTTGGGGCCTCTTGGGGCCTCCTGGGCCCACCTTCTTGGAGGACATCGATCAAAGAAGAGGGGAGCTTAAATTAGGGTTGCCCCCCACCCAAAGAGGCCCAAATAGGGCCAAACCCTTGCTAAAACCAATGATGTTGGTTTCCTCACCCAGGCCGTTTTGTAAGCTCCACTGGGTCGCGGCACCGCCCGTCCAGGTCCAGGGGAGGGGGTAGGGGGAGGGGTCAAGACTCCCTCCCCGCCCGCAAGCCGTCTCGCTCACTCCCACAAGCCCTCCCGACACATACGTAGCACCGAGTCTGGCCCGAGCCTCAGCATACTCAGCAGTCGTCTTTGGATGGGCAGCTACTGGGGGCCAATCCGCCGCCGCCGCCGCCTCCGCCGCCTCCGTCGCCGCCGCCGCAGCCGCCGCCGCCGCCGCAGCCGCCGCCGCCGCGCCCGCCGCCGCCGCGCCGCCGCGCCGCCGCCGCAGCCGCCGCCGTCGCCGCCGCCGCCGCCGCGCCGCCCGCCGTCGTCGCCGCCGCCGCCGCCGCCGCCGCCCCCGCCGCCCCCGCTGCCAAATCGCCGCCGCAGCCCCCGCCGCAGCCGCCGCCACCGCCGCCGGTTCCGCCGCAGCCGCCGCAGCCGCCGCCGCCGCAGCCGCCGCCGCCGCCGCCCAGTGTACTCTATGTTTTTTTGACAGGGATGGTGGGGGAAGGCCGCATCGGGTTGGCTGCGCATGCGCCGAATTTGGAGGCAGAGTGTGCGTTGTGTGGTTTTTTTTTTACCAGGGATGGTGGGGGGGGCCTCATGGTTCTCGGTTGGCTACAAG
This sequence comes from Prorocentrum cordatum, assembly GCA_963575745.1. NCBI lineage: Eukaryota > Dinophyceae > Prorocentrales > Prorocentraceae > Prorocentrum > Prorocentrum cordatum. The sequence goes on along the minus strand of CAUYUJ010017057.1, from coordinate 228,448 downwards.
TCGCCTGGGGGAGGGGGTGTTAATTGATAGGGAACAGTGATCAAGCTACCCGCCCGCCCGCAAGCCGTCTAGGTCACTCCCACCCGCCCTCCCTACGCATAAATAACACCCGAGCCTGAGCACGTTCAGCGGTCGCCTTTGGATGGGCAGCTACTGGGAACCAAAGCCGACCCCAGGTGCGCGACGTTTGGGCGAGGTGCGCCACGCTTGCCAGGGGCGTCACGCGCGCCAGGCACCCCTGGGGCCCGAGCGTGCCAGGCACGCCTGGTGCGCCAGACGCGCCACGTGCTCCGAGTGCGCCAGGTGCGCCGCGTTCGGGGCACGTGCAGAGTGCGTGGTGCGCCTGCGCACGTGACAGCGCACATAGGGAAACATGTCGGCCCCCGCCATCATTGTCGAAAACCGATGCCCATCGTTGTGTCTGGTGGGCCTGCGTACAGCATGCCACGCGCCACCACCCCCGCCGTCCCTGTCACAAACCACTCGACAGTGATCGCAGGATGGATGCGCATGGTCCAGAATTGGCCGCGAGGTGCATGCTGCAATTATTGATGTTGTGTCAGGAATGGTAGCCCTGCACACAGCAGGGAATCTGTTCACACCCCCGCCGTTCTTGTCAAAGACCATGCAAAGTCCCCGCGGGCCTCGCGAACATAATTCAAGACTCTGCCACAAAATATACTTTGCATTGTTGTTTGACAGTGATGGTGGGGTGGGGTGGGGGTGGGGGGGGCGCATCGGGTTGGCCGCGCATGCTCCAAATGTGGAGGCAGAGTGCGGTTTGTATTGTTTTTTGACAGGGATGGTGGGGGGCGAGTCGGCATGGTGTCGGCATGGTGCCTGGTTGGCCCCTGGTGGCCTGGGGGAGGGGGTGTAGATTAATAAGGAAAAGTTATAAACCCTGCCCCGAAGGGGAGCAAAAGGGATTGGAAGAGGAAGCTCTCTAGACCACCTACGCCCAGAGGGCTGGTGGGAGTGCTGATGTCCAGGTTGTACGGGTTCCCGAAAAAGCTAGTCCACTGCTCCCACGAAAACCTCCCCCGATCCTGAGAAACCACCAGAGGCGCCGCATGAGGAATACCCTGAACCAGAACACGACCAATCTGAGCAAGCTGCTTTATCTGCTCGACGCCATTCGCTCTCTGGCGATGCCTAAAAGGCCTAGTGGCAGTAACCTGAGTTCCGAGCCACCACGCTGCGACGACAGCCGGGAGAGGTTACGGTCGAAGGTGCTCAGCTTTCTGCACGACCTCGACTGGCATGGCTGGCCCATGAATCCGACTGCGACCTGTGGAACCCGTCTGGCGGTGGGCACACATGGTTGCCCCAGCGGTGCGGACCCAGGTGGAGAACATGCCGCTGACCTCCTGGATATACTTGCCCCCCACACCGTATGCAAGAGGTTCAGTTGTGACTGGCCAGACCTCGCCAGTGGGTGCCGGTGGATCTCCGATTAATTCGCGCTGCGACTCCCAGATTTCCCCAGAGATAGAAAGAGAAGGGAGGGAGGGAGACTGGGCGACAGATTCGGTAAAAAAAAACTCCCTCACGCTGGGTATGTGGCTGGCTGGGTTGGGGGGCTCGCTGTTTCCGTCTAGTTCTACACTCTGAGCTACCCTACACTGAAGCTCGGAGTCGTGGGCCAAAGGATCTGGCTCTTCGTCCTAATCCTCGGGGGTCCCGTAAAAGGTGTCTGGATCGTTGTCCGAGTTCCCTCGTGGAACCTGAGAGGCTGGACTGGGGTCGCTGGCCGAGATACTACCTTCCTCCCCAGACAACGTCTCACACAAAATAGTGCGAGCTGCTCGAAACGGCTCCTCAAACTCTGACCGTGCGATCTGCTGAGTGACCTTGGCCTTCTGGGATGTACTCTTCGGCTTGGGAGTCATGCTGGGTCTTGAAGCTTGAGGGAACTTCTGTGCAACGTGCAGGGACCTAGTCACAAGCTGCTTCCCCGAACTCCGAAGCAGCGCGAGGTGCAGCCCGCAAGCGTGCCCACAGTGCGTCTATGACTGCCTTGAAAGGGCCAGCATACGGACAAGTTGCCCTGCTGGCTGGAGCGCAAGCTATGTGAGATTGTCCCGAGCCCATGACGCATCTGTGAGCAATCTCCGTTTGGAAGACTCTTCTGTTCGCACGCTCGATGAATCCACACTTAGCTAGATTTTGCGGTGACATGTTACACTCCCCTAGGGCAACCCATGGGAGTTGGAGGGACGAAACGAAAGTACCTAACCTGACTACACGTTGGGCGTGCCCCTTGTACAACCTAGCGATGCGATCCCGCAGTAGGTACTGAGCGCTATTGAATAGCCTTTGGGGTGAAGCGTTACCGGCAGAAGCCCGTCAAAAGCGTCTCCCGAACAAGCATGCAGAGGAGGGACATCTTGGGGATCACCAGCCAGTTGAGCCTGCCGGTACCCTTGGGCCAGCAGCATTGTCCCCGCCTGCGCTGGCTCGGGTATGAGTGCCGCCGTCTTCAGGACGAGCATCAGTACAACAAGGTTTGGACTTGGCCGCTCTGGCCTTCCTGACCCAGTGTTCCTTCCTGGAAGCAGACACGTGAGTTTCGGCCAGAGCACCATGACTAAAGCGTGATCCGATGGATTCTGAAGTGGAGAAATCCCAAACAAGTGGCCCAAGACAAGTCACCCTACCGACCTGAATGTGAGTGTGCTCTTCCGATTCTACTGGGGGTGGCAAGCAGCCCTCTGGTTGTGAGGTCGACGTTGGCCCTGCTGACGGCCCGTCGTGCCCCACTGGGCCTTCGACAGACACAGGAACGGGCTGATCGGCGGTCGGAGCTAGCCCTGCTCGAGGGCGATCGAACCGCACTGGACCCTCAGAAGATGATGGACTGGACGGGTGCGCGGTCGAGTTTGGCCCTGCCGAGGGGCGATCGCGCCGCTGCGGGCCCTCCTCCGCCTCCGCCTCGTGCCGGCTGTGCTCGGCCGCCTGCAGACCTCCCGCTGCGGTCTGCGGGGCCGCTCCCCGCTCCGACTGGCCTCCTGCGTGGGGGAGCCTGGCCTGCGACAGGCGGGCTGCAGCCCCCCCTCGGTGTCTTCGCCTCGATTGGCTCGCCGCGGGGTGGTGCCGCCGAGCCCCATCCTGCCGCCGCCGAAACCGCGCCGCGAGCACCCTCACCACTGCCCGCCGCGGTGGTCGCCTGGGCAGCGCCCTGGGCCGTGCTGCCGGCGCCAGCTTGACCACCACTTGGGTGCAGCAGCTCCCGGCACCGCGCGCCTCCTCTGGGCCAGCCTCTTCGTGCTGGTGTTCTGCAGCTCCGCCGACTCGACCCGCGAGAAGTCCACCTGCGAGCGCTTGTTCGACGAGGACTCCTTAGCTCCCTGGAGCTCTGCGACCAGCTGCCTGAGTTGCTGGCGCTCCTCCTCCCCCTCCTCCTCCTCCTCCTCCTCCTCCTCATCCTCATCTTCCTCCTTCTCCTCATCCTCCTCCTCCTCCTCCTCGCAGTCGAGCTTGTCGAGGTCGGCGAAGACGGCTTCGTCGTAGACGAGGTCCCACTCTTTGGCGTCCGCCGTCGGTGCCGCACCTGTCGCGTGCAGCTCGTCCGCCACGCCGACCTCGCGAGCCTTGCGCCTTGGCCGCCAGCCTCTTGCCCGCCCCTGCCGGCGCGAGCTCCCTTGCCGAGTTCGTCTCCCTGAGCTCCGCTATGGCAAGCTGCTCTCGCACTCGCACAGCTTGATCGGCAGCCTGATCGTGGCGACTGTTCAATGTCTCGCCGCGCACCGTCCAGCTTCCTGACCACTTCTGCCGCCGGGACCTCCCTGCCGCCCGCTGGGCTTTCTTTCTCCAATTGCGCCAGCGAATTAGTCGAGGAGCGCTCTCTTGATCGGCATGTCGGCTGGGTTCCCGATGAGATTCGTGAGCATGGTCTTGACCTCCGCCCTGTCCTTGGCCACGTGGCCAAGCTGAAGCGTCCTCACCTCCTTGCCACATCTCTTCTCAATACGCGGCTTCTGCAACTTGACCATCCTGTTGCACTCAACGCAACAAGCGTCCCCCTTGGCGAGGATGTCGTTCCACTCCGACGTGTGGCGCCCCGCGCGTGTGGACCATGCCCGTGCCGCCATGGCTTCTGCAGCCGCCCCGCTACTGATATCCGGATCGACTGGCGACGAGGCCAGGAGACCGGATACATCTCAAACACCAACGCTCCTCCTCCTACCCCTCCTCCCTCCTACCAGGAGGAGGAAGAGGAGCAGGAGGTGGAGGAGGGGTAGGAGGAGGAGGAGGAGGAGGAGGAGGAGGAGGAGGAGGAAGAGGAGGAGGAAGAGGAGGAGGAAGAGGAGGAGGAGGAGGAGGAGGGGAATAGGAGGAGGAGGGGGAGGAGGAGGGGGAGGAGGAGGAGGAGGAGGAGGAGGAGGAGGAGGAGGACCAGGAGGCGCGGGGCTCTGGTCGTGTGTCGCAGCGGAACGATGGGCCGGAGCCCACAGTGCTCGAGAGCAGAGAGGCAAGGCACAGGGGCAGGGTGAGGCACCGCTGCTTTCAGGAGAGAGGCGGCCAGGCTGGGGCTCAGGGAGGAGGAGGAGGAGGAGGAGAAGAGGAGGAGGAGAAGAGAGGAGGAGGAGGAGGAGGAGGAAAGAAGGAGGAAAGAAGGAGGAGGATGGGGGAGGAGGGAGGAGGGAGGAGGGAGGAGGAGGAAAAGGAGGAGGACAAGGAGGAGGAGGAGGAGGAAGAGGAAGATGAAAAGGAGGAGGGGGAGGGATAGGAGGAGGAGGAGCTAGGCGCGCTCGTGCCATATCCGACGTCCTACCCCTCCCACCCATCCTTTCCTATTGCGCAGACTCGTTTCTGTCTGCCGACCGGGGTGCCCTCGAGGTTCGTGACCCGCAAAATCACAACCGTGTAATCTGCAATCAGGAAGTGGGGCCCTCGACACTGGAGGAGGAGGTGCAGAGGGAGGAGGAGGAGGAGGAGGAGGAGGAGGAGGTGGAGAGGGAGGAGGAGGGAGGAGGAGGAGGAGGAAGGAAAGGAGCACGATGAGAGGCGGAGAGGGAGAGTCGGCGGGGGAGAGGGTGGAGGCAGGGGTGGTTGATCCCAGAAGCCGTGGATCCAGGACCGCTGGCGTCTCGCCGAACCACCGACGGCGGAGCCGCCGCCGTTTGACTTCCGCGGGCCCTCCGCGGGCGTCCGTCCTCCACGGGCGAGGCGTGCCGAAGGCGAGGCCCACGTCTGGAACGCTCCCCAGCCCCCCCGCCGCCTTGCTTCGTTTACCCTCAAGTCTCGCGCAGGGGCGCAGGCGGCGAGCTTCAGTTGGTTCCCCCGCCGAGCACAGCAATCGAGGATGTATCGCCCATGCATGGCCCATAGAGCCACCATTTCAGGGACCCTGCGCCAGACCCCCACACTCACTCCCCAATCCAAGACCAGGCTGGTGCCCAGGGAGCACGCGGAGGACGGCTGCATCTACTGGCACGTGACCCTGGTCAAGAGCCACCCGAGGGAGAGGTGCTCAGGGGCAACGCCAGGGTTGAGATGTGCCAGTTTACTTTGGCCCTGATCACCAGAGAGAGGTTCGAGCACCGAGAAAGCGCCAGAGCTGGAGAGTTTTCACGCGTCGGGCCCTGGGAGGCGATACTCGCTCGACACTCCCCTCGCGTGTCGGGTAGCATTGTTTCGATACTTTTTGGCGCTCCGCGCGGGTTTCTTGGATCTGCGCTGGAGCGCCCTGGCGGCGCCTCCAGCGCCACCCCTGGCGCGCTCCGCGCTCCAGGGAGGGAGGTTCAGCTAAGATCCAAGAAATCCGCGCGGACCGCCGACAGTTTTTGAACAAGCCGGAATTTGCCCGTCTGACTCAGGGAAACGGTAGAGGGAAACAATTACTGACCACTCCCCCTCCCCCCCAAACTCAACGTTGGCACGCGCGGGGGAGATTGCGGTCGAAGTGCATCTCATCAGACCCACCGCCAACTGTGAACATTGGGGGGAGGGGGAGGCGTTGACGGATGAATGTGGCATGTATTCGCTAATCTGTTCCGAGGCCTGTAGCGCCAGGGTGGGTGGGCAGGGCCACGGGGAGAGGCATCGGCCCCCCAATCGCCCACTCCTCGGGGGCCCGGTCGCCAACCCTGCCCAGGAGCGTGCGGATTCGCCGTCGGGGGCCCACGGTCAACGCGCCCAGTAAGGACGCGCGCCCTCATCCAGGGTACCCTTGTGTCCTTGCCTCTGAGGCCCGTCCTTGCCATTATCACTGGTCGCCCGCCGCCCTAAAAAAACCCAACTTCGGCCTCCAAGGGTCTTGCGTCCTTATCACCCGTCCTTCATACACGCTTTGACTGTATCGCCGATCCATCGGCGATGTACAGTGGAAACCCATGCCAAGAAACACCCTGTTCGCCTCTAGAGTGCATTGGTTTCTTGGGTTTCGATGGTTTTGCTATGGAAAGCGTGACGCTCCCACACCACAAGTCAATGGACGTCCTGGGGTCTCAGGGTTGGGTTCCTTGTGGAGGGTCCCGTGTGGTCGAGCTCCTGCTGTATCGCTGATTCCAGGTCGATGCTTTTTCCCCCGGAGCCTGTCCCCCATACGGTCGGGAATTTTGGGATAGCGCGTCGCGCCGCCAGCTGGGCCGGCCGGCTTGCGGCGCGTCTTGTAGCTAATTAGCCATGTTCGCCGCCCCGGACTTTGCTTTCGCCGCCTGTGCTCTTCGCTCGCGGCCGCGGCCAAAAAAAGTCGCGCCGCCAGTTCTGGCCAACCGCGCCACGGTGCGCCACGCTGTCCACCACGCGCTCCTCGGGGTTCCTCCCGCCCCGCGAAGCGGAGCGACACGCTGCTGGCCGCTATCCCCCTGCGTGGCACAGCATGTCGCTGGGGCCGCCGCCTGGACACGCTACCCCAAGGTCCCCGACATGCCGTTGCCCACGATCTCGATCCTCGATCCTCGCACTTCGACCCTCGACCCTCGAGCCTCGATCCTCGAGGCGACGACCCGGGGCAGAGGGGGCCTCCGCAACCCCGGCGTCCTCCCGTGGGGCGCTGCCCCGGCGGCAGCTTCCGAGCCCTACCCTCGCCGATCAGCGATGCAGGCAAACCCGATGGGCGCGGGGGGGAGTGATCGTTTCCCGATTCATTGGTTTGCCGATCGGCCAGTCCTTCAGGTACGGGTTCTCCCACACCACCGACGCCTCCGAGTTCTCCCGCGCCCGCGGCGCCCTGGCAACGCCGGGCGTGCCGGCCTTCCTGATGGTGAAGACGGTTGCGCACGGGGGGCTGCTGTCCTCGTGGAACGAGGACCACCCGGAGGCGGAGGTGTTCTCCTCCTCCTCTTCTTCCTCCTCCTCCTCTTCCTCCTCCTCCTGCTCCTGCTGCTGCTGCTGCTGCTGCTGCTCCTCCTCCTCCTCCTCCTCTTCCTCCTCCTCCTCCTCCTCTTCCTCCTCCTTCTCCTCCTCCTCCTGCTGCTGCTGCTCCTCCTCCTCCTCCTCCAGAAGCATGAGCATCAATTTTCAGAAGTCCGCGCCGACTTCCCTCATCGGCGTTGGACCCCCTGGCGCCCCCCCGGTCCGCGCCAGGAGCCCAGCGCTGGTCCAAGAAGTCTGGGCGGACCTCCGAAAACCTGTTCTTATGCCGCTTCATGTTCTTCTCAGCGGCGAGCCCGGTGGGGGGAAGTGGGAAGGTGCGGGCCTCTTCAGAAGGCTCGGAAGCCCCCGGCCTTCCTGAGATGTTTTCCAAGCCTCACCTGGAGACGCAGAAGACCTCTCAGAAGGCCAGAGGCCCTTGTGAGAAGCCCCGCCGCCTTCAGAGAAGGCCTTCTCCTTCTCACGTCCTCCCTTCGCTCGCCGCCGATTTTCGATCATGGTCAACCTGCTCCTGCCCCAGGGCAAAGGTATAAGCGGGGGGCCTGGGCTCACCCCCGTGCAGACCCATGACTCGATCGTGCCACCCTGTGCCACCCCCCTCCCCCCAGCTCCGTCCTCCCTCTCCTCCTCCTCCTGCTCCTGCTCCTCAGTCCTCCTCCTCCTCCTCCTTCCTCTTCCTCCTCGTCCTCATTCCTCTCCTGCTGCATCCTCCTCGCCTTCGTCTCTCTTTCCTCCTTCTCCTCCTCCTCATCCTCCTCCTTCTCCTGCTGCTGCTCCTCCTCATCCTTCTCCTCCTCCTCCTGCTCCTCCTCCTCCTCCTGCTGCTCCTCCTCCTCCTGCTTCTCCTCCTCCTTCTCCTCCTTCTCCTCCTCCTCCTCCTGCTCCTCCCCCTCGTCCGCCTCTTCCTGCTTCTCCTCCTCCTCTCCTCCTTCTCCTCCTCCTCCTCCTGCTCCTCCCCCTCGTCCGCCTCTTCCTCAATCTCTTCCGTCCTCCTCCTCCTCCTCCTCCTCCTCCTCCTCCTCCTCCTCCTCCTCCTCCCGTCCTCCTTGGCAGGGGGCCCTTCACGCGGGCGTCACTCGCCCCGCCCGGAGGTGATCTCCGCCGACCGCATCGTGGAGGTCAACGGCATCGCCGGCGACCCCATCGAGATGCAGGCTCGGGAGCCTTGAGACGGGGGCCAATGCAGCGACGGAGCGCGAGGGCGCTTCGCCCCCTTTGGGCCTCCACGCCGCCGCGAAAGAGCGTGGAGCCCAACCGTGCGACTTCCGACTTCTTCTGTTTACGTCACTTTTTGTTCCCCTACCCAGGGTACCCTGACGAAAAACAGATGGCTTCTTGATGCGCGCCCCCACTGTGTGCCGCTTGGGGTTCGTCGATCTGGGCGTGGAGAACCGAGCAGGACCCCGCGCCGTGCGAGCCTGCGCCTCAAGCCCTCTGCGCGGGGGCCTGGCGGTTGCGGGCCCAGGGCCGGTGCTGCCTAGCGCAGAGAGCATCGGGAGCCTTGAGACGGAGGAATGGGAGGAGGGGGACGAGGAGGAGGAGGAGGAGGAGGAGGAGGAGGAGGAGGAATTGGAGGAGGAGGAGGAAGAGGAGGAGGAGGAGGAGGAGGAGGAGGAGGAGGAGGGGGGGGGTCAGTGCAAACGGGGGTCAGCCAGAGCGCCCGACCGTGCAGGATCCTGCGGGGCCAGGGTCGCATTGACCCGGGCTTGGGTGCAGGATCCTGCAGGATCTTGCAGGATCCTTTGCACTGACCCGGGCTTGGGTGCAGGATCTTGCAGGATCTCACAGGATTCTGCAAGGCCTGACTGACCCGGGTCTGGACTGACCCGGGTCAGAAGATCCCCGACAGGCGCAGCTGATGACCGGGAGCGTCCGCATGCGCGTGTGCCGGTACTCGGAGGAGGAATCGACTAGACGTGCCCAGGCATCCAGCGTCTCGAAAAAATCGAGACCGTGGTTTTCCGCAGTTTTCGGCCTCGCGGGGCCCTTACCGGGCCTCGGGACCGTCAAAAAACAACAATTCGGGATGAAAATTGGTCTTGGGGAAGTGGTCGAAAGGTCGGGGGCCCGTGCCTCGAAAAGATTGGAGCAGCCGCATGTCTGGATAGGAGTGGCGTTTCGCCAGAGTGGCCTCTGGTGCGGGCCCAATGGGGCTCCCCCTGATCGCTGCATGCGAGGCGACAGCAGCAGCCTGCGCGCGTGGTGGTCGGGCTTGGCTCCCCCGCGCCATCCCGAAGGCCGCGCACGAAGGGGCCACTCTTGCCTGGGGTCACTCTGGCGTGAAGCCGACAAGGCGTCACGGGATCCTGTCGACGCTGGCCTTGGTCGTGGTCCGTGCGGGCCGTCGCCCATCTTGCGAGGGTGGCCCGCGAATTGACGACAACCAAGATGGACGAGGGCCAAGATCGACACCGACGTCTCCGCGTTCGGTCTTGGCCATGGGCGCATTGAGACAAGGGTGGGGGGGGGCCCTCGTTGCCACGGCTGGACGCAGCTCGGAAAAAAAGGTGCGTTTGGACCCCTGGAGGGATCCGCGATCGATTGGAGAGGCCTTACGGCCGGTGCCGCCGATCCTGGAAACGACGACGACGACGAAGACGACGACGACGACGACGACGACGACGACGACGACGACGACGACGACCACGACGGCACCGACGACCACGACGACGACGACGACGACGACGACGACGACGACGACGACGACGACGACGACGACGACGACGGCGGCGGCGACGACGACGACGACGACGACGGGACCGATTTTGAGCTGCCGTTGCCTCAGCTCGCCCTGCTCCGAGGTACCCCGCCCGGTTCTCGGTGAGGCTGGCCAGGGGCGAGGGGCAGAGGTTCGGCGTCAAGTTCAGGGGGGAGGCCGAGGCCTCCTCCTCCTCCTCCTCCTTCCTCCTTCTTCCTCCTCCTCCTTCTCCCCCTCCTCCTCCTCCTCCTCCTTCACCCTCCTCCTCTTTCCTCGGCCTTCCCCCTTCTTCCCCTCCTCCTTTCCTCCTCCTCCTCATCCTTCTCCTCCTCATCATCCTTCTCTTCCTCCTCCTTCTGTTCGTCATCATCATCAGAGTCATCATCATCATCAGCATCAGCATCAGCATCAGCATCATCATCATCATCATCATCATCATCATCAGCAGCAGCATCAGCATCAGCATCAGCATCATCATCATCATCATCATCATCATCATCATCATCATCACCATCACCATCATCAGCATCAGCATCATCATCATCATCATCACCATCATCCTCTTCATCATCATCTTCATCATCGTCGCCATCCTCATCCTCATCCTCATCATCCTCATCATCCTCATCATCATTATCCTCATTCCCCTCCTCCTCCTCCTCCTCCTCCTCTTCCTCCCCTTCCTCTTCCTCCTCCTCCTCCTCCTCCTACCTCCTCCTCTTCCTCCTCCTCCGCCTCCTTCCCTGCCTCCCTGCCTCTTTCCCTCCTCCTCCTCCTCCTCCTCCTCCTCCTCCTCCTCCTCCTCCTCCTCCTCCTCCTCCTTCTAATATTGCGAAGGCCTTACGGCCGATGCCGCCGACCCTGGAGACGACCCTGTCGTCTGGGCGCGCCAGCCCTCGCGGATCGGACGGTGGCTGCGAGGCGCTGTCGGACGTCGGAGGCGTTGAAAGCGCGCTTGCCGCGCTCGGGAAAGTGTCCCTCCTCCGTTCTGTGATGGGGAGGAGGAGGAACAGGCGGAGGAGGAGGACAAGGTCGAAGAGGAGGGAATACCCGGTTGTTTTGTAACTTCCGAGTTTGTTTTGTAGCTTCCTAGGAGAGTTTTTGGGGCCTCTCGGGAGCCTCTTGGCGCCTCTGTGGGCTTCCTGGAGGGCCTCTTGGGAGCTTCTCGGGGCTGAGGGCTCGAAATGTCCGTTCGGGTCCCCCGTTTGGGCGCTCTCTTGGAACCGTTTTGCGGGCCTTTTGTGAATCTGGGAGGCGTCTTGGGCCGTCTTGGGGCATTCTTGGACCGTTTGGAGACCCTCTCGGAGGCCTCTTGGGCCGTGTCGGGGCGATCTTAGGAGCCTCTTGGGCCGTCTTGGCGCGCGGGGAAGCGGAAGAGGCGAAAACGCCAAAAATCATTGAAAAACGTATGAGAAAGCCATGATTCTCTAGGCTTACGCCACATCCGCCGACCCCTTTAAGGGGGGTTGGGTGTGTGGGGGTCCGTTTTGAGCACATGTGTGGTCCCGCGGGTCACGGTATAGTTAGGTGGTCGAGGCGCTGCGGCGGCGACCCAGCAGCGGACGTTCGAGGTGGAGCGTCGCCAGTGGCCAAGAATATATTTGGTGCTCAGCTTTTTTTTTTTTTTTCTTGGGGGGCTCCTGGTTCTTTTCGCGGGGGCGTCCCGGCAGCATTGTTGGAGAGCTTCCGGGGGCTTCATGCTGTTTCTGTGGGGGCCCGCGGCTTTACATTGCCGTTTGGATTATGCGGTGGGGCCGTCCCGGAGCACTCTTGGAGGCATCTTGGGCCGCGTGGATGCCATCTTTGGCGTCTTCGAACGATCATTTGGCGGCTCGGGGTTCTGGTGAGTTGTCGTGGGGGCCCTTTGGGAGTTGCCGAGGCTGGACCCCACTTGAAAGCTGGGGTGGATTATGTGATCAAGGAGGGATGGGAGAGTTATTCGTGGGCACCGTTCCCGGATGTTCCGGAGTTGGAAACTCTGAGGCACACGTGGGTGTTGGTGCGGAACGAGCGCCCGAGGAACCCGACTTTTCATGGAGCGCCGCAGCCGAAGCACGGAGCGGGGCAGGAGGATAGGAACGGGCTCTTGTTGATGGTATATTTTCGGGCGTTCACACTGCGTGACGACGTCGAATGTGGAGTGCCGCACCTGCAGGACTTCCGCGGAGCGCAGGGGTCGTGGGCGGAGGCGTCATTGGAGTGGTTAAAGAAAGGCATGCCATGTGAAGAAACAAAGAGGTACGTGCAGAACTACATGGGCGCGGTGGATTTGCGACCAGTCACGGACGCAGATCTAGTGAAACACGAGGACGAGCTGCACAGCGATGAAGAACTGGATCCGAGAATTGTCGACGCGGCGACAAGGCGGAAGACACATGTGGGAGGCGCGTCCATGGAGAAAGAGGACAGGCGGAGAAGTGTAGATGCGGAGTGCGAAAAGGAGAAGAGCCGGGAGGCCATGGCCAGGGGCGACGCCGCGTGGGGCGTGAGCACTGGTCGGATGAACGGAAAGCGCAAGAAAAGCAGATGGGGGCGGTGCGTTGAGGTGGGATGACGCGGAAGTGAAGAAAGTGCAAGCGGTGGCCGCGGCGTCGAAGGCCGCAGAAGGCAGCGGCGCGGGTGGAGAGGAAGGTGCCCCAGAGGTGGCGGCGGCCAAGAAAGCAACAGCGTCAAGTGTGCGGAGATGGAGGCAAGGGCTTGCGGAGAACGGGTTGAACGCGGGACAGCGTTGCGTCGTTGAGAAGGTGGCAGATCGCGCGTTGGCGCAAGAATTCGGGAGGTCCGCGAGCGGCAAGAAAACAGGGCAGAGCGGTTCTGATATGCAGCCCCTCGCGTGGACGTTGCATGGCGGCCCGGGGACCCGGAAGAGTTTCGCCATAGACAAGATCCGGAAGGAGCTGTTCGAAAAAGAGTTGGGGTGGACGCGCGGCATGGATTTTCAGGTGGCAGCGTGGCGTTGCAGGCTACAAACGCGCGAGCTCTCGACGGGAATACGATTCACAGTGCATTGGGGCTCGGTGTGAACAAAACGAAAGAGAAGGACGCGGCGGGCAATGCCAACGCAGAGACGAAGAAGAAATCGAAGACAGAGCAAGCGGCGCAGCGCATGTCACAGTGGAAGTGGCTGATTGTGGACGAGGTGAGCATGGCGAGCGCAAACTTCATCGCGGAACTCGATTCGCATCTGCGGACGTGCATGTCAGCTGCGAGTGACACGAAAGTAGGGACAGACGGTGTGGACAGGCCGTTCGGGGGCATCAACGTGTTGTTCTGCGTTGACTTTTATCAGTTAGAGCCTCCCTCGGGAACGGCCATCAATGCGCTGCCCACATCGTATCTGGAAAAAAGCAAGGAAGCACGCGCCGGGTGCCACGGAGGACCACGGTCAGCATATGTTCTGGGGAAGGGGGGGCGCAGGGGCAGCGCAAGGAATGACAAAACTGACGGAGTGCAAGCGTGTGGAGGAGCCAGACACCTGGTTCCTCGGGGAGCAAGACGGGTTTCGTCGAGGCGAATTGACGGAGACAACGCGCAATTTCTTGCACGGACGGCCGACGGACGTGCCAGTGTCGCGGGCGAACGGCGCACTGCAATGTGGAAACTCGCAGCGTCGAGTTAAAGCAGAGGAAATTGGCAGAGACAATGAACTGGAATGCGCGGCGTGCAAAGTGGAGCGAGGGAAGAGGAAACTCGCGGCGACGTCGCCGGTAGACCCGCGATTTCGGGAGGAGAAATTCGTGGAAGCCGTGGCGATTAATGCCAATCAGGACATTCGGTGCCACGTCGGGAAACAAAGAGCTGTGCAGTGGGCGAAGGAACACGGAGAGCAACTGCGATGGGTCGCGGCGAGAGATCGCCCGTGCCATGGGGGGGGGGCAGAGACGCCCGTGCACCGTGGAGGACGAGATACGGTGGCTAGGTTATCACGAAAAGAAGCGCGCGAGCTTGCTGGGGTGGCTGCCGCTGGCGAAGGGGATGCCCGTGGCCTTAGGAGATCACTTGGACAGGTCGAAGAAGCAGCTGCTGCGGGGAAGCCACGCGACGATTCATGCGTGGGTCTTGCACGAGGACGAAGTCGTGGGAGACGAAGAAGAAGAAGTGTTGTCGCACTTGCCAAGAGTCATAGTGTTGGACTTCCACACGAAGAAATGGCACTTGCCCGGGTGGGGGCCAGGACTGTATCCAATTTTTCCACCGAAGGGGCGCCAGTGGTTCTTGGGCGGGTATCGGAAGCACCCGGTGTTGGGGGTGAAGCGCACGCAGTTCGTGATTGCGCCGGCATTAGCAATCACAGCGCACGCCGCGCAAGGGCGGGCGTTGGGCGCAGTGATAGCGGATCTGGAAAGAGGGCGCGGCGTAAGTTGGATGTCCAGTTACGTGGCGATTACCCGGGTGAGGAGACGGGAAAACTTACTTATCTTCAGGCCTTTCGACAGGAAGCCGCACAACGAGGGGGAGATGCCCGGCGCGCAGAAGTTGTTGCAGGTGCTACGCGGCGACACTGTGGATTGGGAGGAGTGGGAGGCGAAGCTGATGCCGCGCGGTCAGCGTGGGCGTTGCCGACGTCGGCTGCTAATGGAGGCGTTCACGATGTACGAGTTCCAGCGGAAGGAGAGACCGGCCTTCTGTAAAGAGTGTGCGGAAGAGATGAAGAGCCTGGACGAGAAATGGTGCAAAACGTGTGACACGTGGGCAACGAAGACTCACGGCGACGAAAGCGCACGGAGGGGCGACGATGAGGGCGTGGCGAGGGTTCGCGATGGGAACGACGCCAAAAAAGTTCGGACTATGTACTGTGTCAAATGCAGCGATGTGAGGGGGCAGCAGAAGTCGCGCCGTGCCAACGCCAAGTGGGCCGAGAGCGCGGGCAAAGTGCGCCGTTCGAATGACGGCTGTCCGTCGCTATTGCCAGAGGAGGCGGAAATGTTGGTAGCTCAGAAGAAGCACAAAGCAGCAGGGGAGAGGCTGCGTCGGAGGTGCGCGGAAGAACGGGAGAGGACGACGCGCGAGTCGAATAACAGGAAACGCAAGGTGCGTTGCTCGAACGAGAAATGTCTGTCGCTTTTCCAAGAGGAGGCGGATATGTCCGATGCACAGAAGAAGCACAAAGCAGCGGGGAGAGGCTGTGTCAGAGGTGCGAGGAAGAACGCCAGAGGACGACGCTCGAGTCTAATAATAGGAAACGGAAAGCCGAGGCGGACGCGAAGCCGCTGACGTGCGCGGCGTGCGGAGGAGCGTTCTCAGACACGAAACATTTGAAGCAGACGCAAAAGGAACATCATCGAAAGGCGACACAACTCAAAGTCGTGTGCGGAAGCTGCACAAAACTCGGGTTCACCGCGCGCAGTTGCCAGGCGTATCAGTGCAGCGGCGCATGCAAGAGAAGACTACCGAAGTCGGCGTTCCCCGATCCGCACAATGTCCCGCGCGACGCAACGAAGGGCACCCTGGAGTGCAAGACATGCAAATGATGGCCAATCGGGCGCGCGCGCTGGGGAGAAAAAGGAGGACGGGGAGAGAAGGATGGGGGGTGAGGCGGAAAATGGGGGGGAGAAGCATCGAAGAGGGTGAGGTGAAGCGGGGCAGGAAGAGGAGGAGGGGGACGACGAGGAGGTGGGGTAGGAGGAAGAGGAGGGGAGGGAGCACTGAGATGAGGCTCTCGGTTATGGGTCGCGGGGTAGAGGCTTGTGGTATGCGTATGGGGATGGAGGAGGCCGGGGAGGAGGAGGAGGGGGACACGGAGACAAGGTTCTGGGTCATGGGTTATGGGTTAGAGGCTTCAAGTATGTATATAGGGATCTCGCGGCACGCCTCTCGGGGGCCCCTGGAATCCAGTTATGAAGCCACTTGGGGGCCGATTCGGAGCTTCTGGGGGGCTTCCACGAAGGCGCTGTAGCGCGTCTGGCAGCGCGCGAAGGCTGTGGAGAGTAGGGAGGAACAAAGCAGGAGGGGGAGACGACGGGGGAGGAGAAGGAGGAGGAGGAGGAGGAGGAGGAGGAGGAGGAGGAGGAGGAGGAGGAGGGGAAGGAGGAAGAAGACGACGAGGACAAGTGAGGATCTTGTCGCGGATCCTGAGAAGGATTTTTCTCGAATGGCCTGAGGCCCGTCCCGCCAATCCCGCCACCGTGCCTGGGTTGTGAGTCAGAGGCCTCAGGAGTGTTCTTTGGGATCTCGTGGTCGGTCTCTCGGAGACTTCAAGTGGTACCAATCAAGTACCACGCGAGGTGCGTCGTCCGTATGCCTCAAGTGGTACCGCCCACACTTTGGAGACCCTTTGGGGGCAGTTTGGGGGCCTCTTGGGGCCTGTTTTGGGCCTCTAGGGGCATGCTTGGGGCCTCTTGGGGGCCTCTTGGGGCCCTCTTGGGGGGCCTCTTTGGGCTTCCCGGGGGCGTCTGGGGGCCGAGGGCTCGAAATGAGTTTTTGTTTCCCCCCTCTTGGCGCCCTCTTGGGCCCGTCTTGGCTTGGGGCCCTCTTGGGCCGTCTTGGGCGCCTCTTGGGCCGTCTTTGGGCCCTCTTGGGCCGTCTTGGGGCCATCTTGGAGGCCTCTTGGGCCGTCTTGGGGCTGTCTTCGGGGCCTCTGGGGCCGTCTTGGGGCGTCGGGAAGCGGAAAACGCGAAAGCCCAAAATTCATTGAAAAACAATTGAAACAATCAATGATTTTGGCTTCTCAGCCCCCTTTGGGAGGCCTTTTGGAGGCTTCTTGGGGCATCTTCGAGGCCTCTTGGCCCGTGTTGGAGCCATCGTGGGCGTCTTTGAGCGCTCGTTTGGCGTCTTGGGGCCCTCGTGGGCCGTCTTGGAGGCCTCTTGGGGCCTTCTTGGCCCGTCTTTGGGCCCTCGTGGGCCCTCTTGGGCCCCGTGAGTCGCTCGCGCCGGGCCAGGGGGGGGTCCGGGGGGGGGGGGGTCAAATCTCCGGTTTGGAGTCCCCACGGACGGGTTATGAGGGGGGGAACAATCTCACATGCTTCGAGACCCGCAAGGGGTCGGCGGATTTGTACCTTTTGGGGCTCTCGTGGGAACGGTCCTGGAGGCCTCTTGGGGCGTCTCGCAGGCCTCTTGGGCCGTCTGGAGGCCGTCGAGGATTCTTGGACAGATCATTCGGCGATTCGGCGCCCTCTTGGATCGTCTTGGTGGCCTCTCTGGGCACTCTTGGCCCGTCTTGGGACTTTTTTGGGCTCCGGGATTCCCCGGGGGGGCGGCGCGAAAACCCGGGACCCCCCCGGGACCCACCCCGGGGGGCGGCGTAAAAACCCAGGACCCCCCCCGGGACCCACCCCGGGACCCCCCCCCCCGGCGCGGAAGGGATCAAAGGGAAGGGGCTTCCCTTCGACTCAATTACGACGTTGCTCAATTTCGCCGAGGAGGGGACAGACGGAGAAGCCTCTTCCACACGCCGACAGGGTCGGCGGATTCCTCCTCGTCTTCCTCCTCCTCTTCCTCCTCCTCCTCCTCCTCCTCCTCCTCCTCCTCCTCCTCCTTCGTCCTTTTTTCTTAATCCTCATCCTCATCGTTCTCCTCCGCCACTGGTGGTCTTTCCCCCCTCTATCCCGCCTCTGTGCCGAGGAGACGGGCAGTAACGCGGCGTGCTTGCAGATCCAGGACCTGCACCCCCAGGGCTTGCTTGGTCTGCACCTGCTCCTCCTCCTGCTCCTCTCCTCCTCCTCCGCCTCCTCCTCCTGCGCCTCCTCATCCTCCTCCTACTCCTCATCACCATCATCATCAACAGCATCAGCATCAGGATCAGCATAAGCATCACCATCATCCTTGTCATCATCATCATCATCATCAGCATCAGCATCATCTTCATAATCAGCGTCAACCTCATCAGCATCATCAACATCATCAACAGCCTCATCAGCAGCATCCCACTCCCATCATCATCATCATCAGCATCAGAATCAGCATCATTATCATTAGAATCAGTATCATCACCAGCAGCAGCATCAGCATCATAATCATCCTCATCATCAGCATCAGCATCAGCAGCAGCAGCATCGTCATCCTCATCATCATCGTCATCATCATCATCACCACCATCATCATCACCATCACCCTTACCAGCATCCTCATCCTCATCAGCATCGTCATCATCAGCATCAACATTCAGCGTCGTCAGCATCATCAGAGTTATCATCAGCAGTGTCATCATCATCGTCAGCATCATCATCAGGATCGTAATCATCATCATCATCATCATCATCATCATCATCAGCTTCATCATCATCATCATCATCCTCATCAGCATCAGCATCATCATCAGCAGCATCAGCAGCATCATCATCGTCAGCATCATCATCGTCGTCATCATCAGCATCAGCCTTAGCATCAGCGTTCTCATCAGCATCATCTTCATCATCATCGTCATCAGCATCACATTCATCACCTTCATCATCGTCATCATCATCAGCATCATCATCATCAGCTTCACCATCATCCTAATCATCATCACCAGCATCATGATCACCCTGATCATCATCATCATCATCATCATCATCAGCAGCAGCAGCAGCATCATCATCCCCTACTCGTTCACCCGATCATCTCCAGGACATCCTGCCCCATGGGGTCGCGCGCGGGACCACGCTAGAAACCAAAAACCCTAGAATCCTAGAATCCACCCCATCTTCCCTTCCCCTCCTACGGCCTTTCCCGCCAGTATCCTCCTCCTCCTCCTCCGCCTTCCGCCAAACCCCTCCTCATGTTCGTCGTCGTGTTCCTTCTCCGTCCTGCTCAGACCCAGGACCTGCACCCCAAGGGCCTGCTCGAGATGCACAACCTGGCGCAGATCTCGCGGGGGCAGTTCCACTGCGTGGTCACGAAGGGCATGTCCATCGAGGCTCCTCCTCCTCCTCCTCCGCAGCCTCGTCCTCCTCCTCCTCGTCCGCCTTCCCTCTTCCCCTCTTCCCATTCTCCGTCGTCATCACCATCCTCCACCTTCTCCTTCTCCGCTTCCTCCTCCGCGAACCGCGCGATCGCGCTCGGCAACGGGATGGAAAACGGAGCCCCGCAGTGAAGCCGCGCCGCACGCGAGGGGCAAGGTAACACGGCAACGAGCTGCATTGTTCATGCCTCGCTCTCCTGGGGCTTTGTTGTGTGCTCTTGCTCGTTAGCATGTGTCACGCGTGCGGAGCTGCAATGTTCATGCCTCGCTCTCCTGGGGCTTTGTTGTGTGCTCTTGCTCGTCAGCATGTGTCACGTGTGCGGAACTGCAATGTTCATGCCTCGCTCTCCTGGGGCTTTGTTGTGTGCTCTTGCTCGTTAGCACGTGGCACGCGTGCGGAGCTACACTGTGAATGCCGTGTCTTCCTGTGGCCTTGCTGCGCTCCTGCTCGCACCGCGCACCGCCAAGCGGCGGCGGCGGTGAGCCTCAGAGATCCATCCACGAAACAGGTGTCACACGTCGGATATACGCATCTTTTTGCAGGCGCGAAGGGCCAGCACTTCCTGCCTCTCTCCGCCCCTGAGGTCGGGCACGGGCACAGCCCAGAATTCCGTCCCGGCGTCCGGGGTTACTTTCGATGGGCACGGGCCCGCAAGCAGTGGCAGTGAGCGGGCCCAAAGCAGAGGCGACGATTCGCCCCGCCTACCCGCAGGCTGGTCCTGGCATCTCGCTCGAACAGAGTATGAACCCCGAGCTCAGAGTTGAAAAAGCATAGAGCCAAAGGGGTTCAGAGGTGCAGCGCACGAGACCCTTACGGGGAGCTACTTGCGACGACCCGCTGCCCTGGCCTGACTGATCCGACCCATCGCGCGACCAGCGCGGGAACGCCAACAGGCAGAGGAATGGTAGCTGGCGTTCTCCTCGACATCACCATCAGCAGCAGCAGCATCATCACCATCGCAATCGCCAATACTATCATCATCATCATCATCATCATCATCATCATCATCATCATCATCATCATCATCATCATCATCATCAGTTTCATTATCATCATCATCACCATCATCAGCATCATCACCATCATCACCAGCATCAACATCAGCAGCAGCATGATTATCATCCCTCTTCTCTCTTCCCCTCCTCCCTTCCCCCCTCCTCTCCCTCCTCCTCCCCATTATCCTTCTCCTCCTCCTCCTCCTCCTCCTCCTCCTCCGCCTCCTCCTCCTCCTCCGCCTCCTCTTCCCCCTTCCCTCCTTTCCCTCCTCCCACCTCTACCTCCTCCTTGTTGCTGTCGGACGACCTGGCCACAGAGCTGGCGCTGACCTGCGAAGACCCGCTCCCCGTGCTGGTGCCCACGCCGGCGCGACGAGGTGGCGAGGCACGGACACGCGTGCGTACGCCCTCCAGCGCGAGTGCTCCTCCTCCTCCTCCTCCTCCTCCTCCTCCTCCTCCTCCTCCTCCCCCTCCTCCTCCTCCTCCTCCTCCTCCTCCTCCTCCCCCTCCTCCTCCTCCTCCTCCGAGTGCAAGCACTCGGGGGTGGACAGAACCCCCAACAGCGACACGTCGATTAGTGAATTGTCCGTTTTCGGTTCTCGAGAGGGCGCCGTGGCCGTTATTTTCCAGGCTTGCGCCCGCCAGGTTTGGGCCTCGGGTCGTTTTCACCAAACCACGTTTTACTAAAGGGGGGTCTGTCCATCCCCGAAGCACCAGCTTTCATGACAGTGCACACGGGCGCGCTCGCGCCCAAATGAGT
>CAUYUJ010017057.1:177799-202799 GCA_963575745.1 Prorocentrum cordatum | reverse complement strand
TCTGAGCATGGCGCCGAGGGCAGTTGTGCGCTGTGATGTTCGTGGCCAGCATGTCGCTGCTGTGTTCCTCTTTCTGCCTGAGCGTGGCGCCAGGAGTGCGCCGTATTTGAGAGGGGGGGAGTTGTGCGCCGAGGTGCTTGTGGCCGGCCTGTCGCTGCTGTGCTCCTCTTGTTTTGACTGTGCTGCCCGCCCAGGCAGCGATCTGTGAAGGTGTCGCGCGGCTGTCTCCAGCCGTGCTCCCCGAGTGGGCGATCGTTGGCGTGCTTCGTTTTGCACTGCGTGCGCCTGGCAGCCGGAGGCTGGGCCGTGCCCCGAGGCACTGCAAGTCCGGTGGTGCTGCTCTGCACGCTGCTGGTGTACCTCTCACTGTACGTACTCCTGCGGCGTTCCCATCCTCGCCCTCCCGCCTTTGGCCCTCCTTCCCGCGCCCCCTGCCGCTGCCCCCCCACCCACCCACCCGTCCACTCCGCTTCTCTCCGCTCCCCTCCCCTCCTCATCGCCTTCACCCCTCCCCTCACGTTCGCGCCCCTCGATAGGCGAGGGAGGCGGGGGAGTGGGAGGGGGGGAGGGGTGTAAAGCGAGGGGGGAAGTGAGAGGAAGGAGAAGGGAGGAGGGATGAGGGATGGAGGGGGGAAGAGAGAAATGAGGAGAGGAGAAGGAGACGGGATGGAGGGAGGGAGGGAGGAGAAGGAGGGGACGACGGCGAAGGCGACGAGCGAAGACGAGGACGAGGGCGACGGCGAGGAGGAGTAGAAGGTGGAATAGGAGGGGGGAGTGGTGGAGGGGTGATGTTCGCCGAGGCTTCCCGCAGGTCAACGCCCTGGAGCGTGGGGGGCGACGAGGAGGCGGCGAGGGGCGGAGCGGGGCGAGAGGGGCGGCACGGGAAGGGGCGGCAGCAGCGAGGAGGGTGGGGGGGCAGCGAGTGCCGGGAGTGCTGGCTGCGCCTCGGCGGCCCCCCGAAAGGCTGTTCGGCGGCGTGCTCAGAGTGGAGCCCGAGAGCTACTCCTACCGCTCGGAGAGGTCCTCGTCGTCGTCCACGCCCGGGATCATGACAACCTACATGACCCACGAGGCGACCCACGGGGGAGCGGGAGGGGGAGCGAAGAGGGGGGGGCGAGGGGGGCGAGGGGGGCGAGGGGGCGGGGTGCGGGTTTCGAGCGGTGTGTTAAGTCTCCTGCTCGTGGTCTTTGATCCTTTCGGCTTCGTTGTTTGTGTGTGTGACCGCGCAAGTGCAGCTCGTCCGAGCCTGTAACGAGCATGCTTGGAGACTTGGGTGGGAAATTATTGTTCCAGCTGGTGGTGCCGAATTCTGTCGCATACGGTCCCGGTCTGCCAAGCGGAGGGGGGAGGAAAGGGGAGCGTGGAAGAGGGAGGAGGGAGTGAGACAAGGAGGGAGAGAGAGAGGGAGCGAGAGCGAGAGAGAGAGAGAGAGAGACTGAGAGGAGGATCCCTCCATTCCCCCCCCCTCCCCCTCGCTTCCCTTTGCATCTCGCCCGGCCATCGACACCTCCCCTCTTCTGCGCTGCACCTTGCCTGGCCATCGCTATCCTCCCCTCCACGCGGCTCGCCCTCCCCGGGCTTCTCCCTCGTCCGCCCCGCTCCAGCAGGACTCGCAGGACAGGTGCCAGCTGCGGGCAGGAGCCGCCATCGCTACCCCCCCCTCCACGCTGCGAGCCCGCCTCCGCGCCGCCCTCGGCATCGCTCGGACGAGTGCGTTTTTCCTCGGCGAGGACCATCGAGGAGCATCCTTGATCATTTGGCGAAGAAACCACGCACGCAACCGGAAAAACAAAAAAAAAAAAAAAAAAAAAACACGGAATGGACGTCCGAGCGATGGAGAGCGCCTCGCAGGCCTCCGGCAGGCCCGCCGCGGGCCACCGCGGGGGCACGCCGCAGGCGCACCGAGGCGCGCCGAGGGGCTGCCGACGGGCCCCCGGAGGCCGCGGAGCCGAAGGCCCCCGACGGCGGCGACGACGACGACGACGACGACGACGACGACGACGACGACGGCGGCGACGGCGGCGACGACGGCGACGACGACGGCGACGACGGCGACGACGGCGGCGGCGGCCGCTTTTTCAGGAGGAGCGTCTTCGCCCAGTTTCGGGCCCCGGGGCCAGCGCAGATCGGTCCGGCCTTCTGGGCCCCGTGATGGGTGCTCTGAAGGCCGCGGTGGCCTCCTCCTTTTTCTCCTCCTCCCCCTCCCCCTCCCCCTCCCCCTCCTCCTCCTCCTCCTCCTCCTCCTCCTCCTCCTCCTCCTCTCCTCCTCCTCCTCCCAGGATTTCCAAGGAGGCCGCGGTGGCCTCCTTGGAAATCCTGGGGGCACCTTGGGCCAAGGGGCACATCTAGCAACATCCGACTGTGGTGGGCTTCTGCGCGCGGGGCTAGGACGAGGATCCATCCGCTTCAGAACGTGCCGGAACGCTCTCAGAGCGTTCCGGAACGCTCTGCGAAGGCCGCGGCGCCCGAGACATCTTCCAGATCCGCGGGACCTCCGAGGTGTTCCATGCGTCCTTGCCCGAAGCTGTCCTCGCCCCGGCTTCGTCCCACTCCTCCTTGCCCCCCCCCCCCCCCGCGGGGTTTTCGAGGCACCCCTGCCCGAGGCGGTCCTCGCCCTGGCTGCGCCTCCCTCCTCCTCGCCACGCCCCCGCGCCTCGCGCGCCAGCGGCCGCCGCCCCAGCGCCTCCCGGCGGGCGCCACGCGGCGCGCCCAGCACCACGAGCAACCCGCAGGCACGGCCGCGGGTCGTTCGGGGGGCCGCCGCCCGCTCGGCGGGCCGCGGCCTGCGCGGCGCGGCCGGCGTCGCACGGCGCGCGCCTCGCGCCGCGCGCGGCGCGCGGGCGGCGTGTGCCCGAAGCTGTCCTTGCCCGAAGCTGTCCGGGGGGCGAGGATGAGGCCGTTCCAGAGCGTTCTGGGGCGCTCTCGCGCCGCGCGCGCGCGCGGTGTGTCCCCCCCGGGCGTCGGTTGCCCGACCTGCTGGGCATGGCGGTCGGGGCGGCTTCGAGGTGGCTTCCATCACGGTGGCCTTCCTCAGCCTGTTCTCGGTCCTTTCGGTCCACTACTGACGACGGCGCAATTGCGCGTTTTTCAAACCTCTGGCCAGTACGCGTGCGGCTGGTCTCTGTCAGGACAAAAAGCATGGCGGTCGGGGCGGGCCAGGACGGGGTTGGGGCGAGGATGAAGCCGTTCCAGAGCGTTCTGGGGCGCTCGCGGAACGTGCCGGGACGCTCTGAGAAGGCCGCGCCGCTCGGAGATCCACGATTTGTGCTCACCCGACGTTATCCTCGTCCTGGCTTCGTCTTACAGAGGGACAGCTGCGCGGGCGACAGACCCCAGCGTGGCGCGCTGGCGCCGATGCGCCCCGTCGACCAGGGAGTCGTGACCAGCGCGCAAGTCTCCAAAACTGTGAGCGTTGGGGGGTAGCGGCCTTGGAACACGTATGACCGATCATGCGGGCCTGCCTTGCGGCCTTCGTGGGTCCATGTGGGCTGCTCTGGGGGCCTCTGGCATTGTCGTGGAACTCTTTGGGCGATCTCTGGGGGCCTGTTGGGGCAATATTGGCGTCCCCTCGGGGGTCCTGGGGTCGTTTGGAGGGCATTGGGGCCGCGTGGAGAGGTCTTGACTGTCTTGGACCTATTGACTGTCTTGGACCGACCGGTTTGGAGCCATGTTGGGATTGCCTCGGAGGCAGCCGAGAGCCTCAGGAGCCCATCTTGGGGGCATCTTACGATGCCCAGGAGCCTTCTGGAGCGATAAACTGCGAAACTAATGTGTTTCAATTCTCGGAGTGTCTGGGCTCCCTGTTGGGACGTCTTTTGACTTTCATAAGGGGTCTCTTCGCGTCTCTGGAGCTCTTCTTGAGGCCCTCGGGCGTGCTGGAGCCCTCCTTGAGCAGTCTTGGTGGGCATACTGGACACCTTGCAGGCGATGGCGATGGAGGCTAGACACCCCCAGGGAGGGGAAACAGGGGAGGGGAATAGCCAAGCACCTCACACGCATTATCACTCCTGACAAGCGGGGGTCAGCGGATGAGGAAAAGGGATGAGGAGGAGAAGAATGGCATAGGGGCCCACAAGGTGACCGTCCGTGTCGCTGACCCCACGGACCCGGAGCTCGCCAAGATAGGCTCGCCGCTTTCTACTCGTGCTCCTCCTCCCCCTCATCAGCGTGTTCGCCCTCGTGCGTCTGCTTCTGCTCCTCCTTCGCCTCCTTCCCCTCCTCCGCCTCCTCCTCCTCATCCTCCTCATCATCCTCTGCCTCCTCTGCCCTCTCTGCCTCCTCTGCCTCTGCCGTTGCTCCTCCTCGTCCTCCTCTTCCTCGTCCTCCTCCTCATCATCGTCATCATCGTCTTCACCATCATTGTTATCATCACCATCACCATCACCATCACAATCGTCAGCATCATCGTCCTCATCCTTATCCGCGTCGCCGTCATGAGCACCACCTACCCTCACCACCACCACCATCATCACCACCATCATCAGCATCATCATCATCAGCATCATCATCATCATCATCATCATCATCATCATCATCATCATCATCATCATCATCATCATCATCATCGTCAGCATCATCATCAGCAGCATCAGCAGCATCAGTATCATCAGTATCATCATCATAATCTTCATTATCGTCATCGTCATCGTCGGCATCGTCATCGTCATCGTAATCGTCTTTCCCAGACCGTCATCATCATAATCAGCACCATCGTGATCATCACCACCACAACCATCAGCATCATCACCAGATTCGTCGTAATCGTTATCATCTCTGTCCTCATCATCAGCATCACGATCATCATCATCATCATCATCATCGTCTTCTGCATCATCATGATCTGCATCATCATCATCGTCACCACCACCACCACCACCACCATCATCATCATCATCATCATCAATACCACCATCATCACCACCATCATCTTCATCATCATCGTCACCATCGTCGTTATCATCATCAACAACACCACCACCATCATCGTCAGCACGATCATCAGTAACAACATCAACATCATCAGCATCATCATTATCATCGTCAATATCAGCATCATCGTCATCGTCATCATCATCGTCATCGTCGTCGTCATCGTCATCTTAATTGTCGCAGTCAGCATCATCAACAACACCAACACCACAACCAGCATCGCCATCATGATCACCAGTGTCATTATCAGCATCAGCATAATCATCGTCATCATCAGAATCATCATCAGCATCACCATCATCATCGTCATCGTCATCGTCATCGTACTCGTTGCTGTCATTATCATCATGATCAGAATCCACACCATCATCATTATCATCACCACCATCAACAACACCACCGCCATCATCGTCATCATGAATATTAGTAACCCCATCATCATCAACATCATTATCAGCAGCATCAGCAGCAGCATCATTAGCAGCATCAGCAGCAGCAGCATCAGCAGCATCAGCAGCAGCAGCATCATCATCCTCATCATCACTCCTCAGGCTTGCCAGAGATGGAGCCGTTCACCACCGGGCCCATCGTCCATGCGGGCATCCCGGAGCCTAGGGGCGGAATCATGGAGGAAGGAGGTGGGAGAGGAGGCCTCCAATCCAGTCGCCGGTTCGCAGCCAGCCGCCCCTGCTGGTTTGCGCACTCCACGGGAGACGCGAGCTGTCCTGCCTGGCGTTGCTGGCGCATTGGAGACGGTGATGCTCTCGCCAGCTGTGTTTGACGGACCCTGGCCAAGCCCTCCACATCGGGGGGGGCTCATCGAGGTCGACGGCAACCTCCGTGGCTTGTCGACATTCCCAAGGGGTGCCCCCTCCCCCCCCCTCGTCCACAACCTCGTCCTCCCTCACTCCCTCCCTCACTCCCTCCCTCATCTCCCCGTCCCTCCCACCCACCCCGTCTCCCTCTTCCTCATCCTCCTGGTCTTGCTCCTCCTCCCTCCTAATCCTCTGCATCATCCTCCCTCAGTCCAACCCTCCCTACCCCTTCTCCCTTTTCCTCTTCCTCCTGTCTCCCCTTTCCCTCCTCCTCCTCCTCCTCCTCCTCCTCCTCCTTCCCCCTCCTCCTCCGCGGCCTCCTCCTGTTTTCGTCCTCCGCCCTTTTCCCCATTGTTCATCCTCCCTTCTCCCCCGTCGTGTTCCTCCTTCCCCCCCGTTCCGATTCCCTCTTCCTCATCCTGGGATGAAGGAAGATGAGGAAGAGGAGGAGGAGGAGGAGGAAGAAGAAGAAGAACAAGGAGATGACGCCCCCCTGATACTGCTTTTTCTGCAGCGCTAGCCCGCAGTGCACGGCACTGGGCCCCTGGGAGCAGCCGTCGCCTGGCGCCCGCCCAGCGCTCCCATCGCAACCGAGCAGCTGCCACTCCACAGACAGGAGTCGGTGCGCCGGCCAGGGCCCACAGCTCGAGCTCACCCTCGGGCCCCAAGAGACGCGGGCCAACTCAGACGGGGTCAGTCAGAGTGCATTGATCCGGGAGGAGGAGGAGGAGGAGGAGGAGGAGGAGGAGGAGGAAGACGAGGACGAGGACGAGGAGGAGGAGGAGGGGCCAGGGGCGCATTGACCCGGGCTTGGGCGCAGGATCTTGCAGGATCCTGCAGGGGTTTTGCAGGATCCTGCAAGGCCTGACTGCCCCGGGTCTGGATTGGCCCGGGTGAGAAGATCCCCGACACCCGAGACAGGGGCGGAGACCTCCGGGACGGCGCAGTGGTCCGCGAGCGCCGATCGCCGCCGCCCAGCGCCCCCCGCAGCGCACCCCCGCGCTGGTTTGCGCCTCGCCTGGCGCGCGCCCGCCGCCGCACCCTGTGCAACGGTCCCGCTTTGACCACTGCCCTGCTAGCAGTCCGTATACTCTCCCCTTCCTCTCACCACATTTGTCTCGATGCTAAGAGAGACATCGCTGGGCTCGATGCTAAGAAAGATATCGTCGGGCAAGGTCGTGTCTGATGCTGATCACACTCGTGACAATGGGGCAGTACTGAGTCGGCAGCGGGCACAGCAGCTGTCCTGCGGCTCTCGGCCGCACGTCAGAGGAAGACCTGCAGCGGCTTGCCGCAACAAAGTCTTGAGCCCAAGCGGTTTCGGAAAAAAAACGTTCTGGAAACATGTGAAGCATATATAACGAGCCTCTCGGGCTTGGGGCTCCAAGAGGGCTCTCGGGGAGACCATTAAGCATGGCAGGGCTGCAAACGGAAGGGAGGAACACGATACGCCGTGGAACGCAGACTTACGTAAACATGCAGTGGGCTCTTACAGAGCCCTTAAACTGTATAGCATGGATCCTGTGGAGCCACGGAAATCCTTGACGCTTCGCGTATCCCCACCAGCTCGTTCAGCCGCCTGGCACACCTGGCACCTCTTGCAGCTCTGCCTTCAGTCCCCAGCGTCCCTCGGCGGCAGCTCCGGCTGCCATTCGTTCGCGCGCTTAGGTAATTAGGTTTGGCTCGTAGCCCGGGCTGACTTCGGACGCCGCCTGCGCTGTCGCTTACGGCCGCGACGAAAAAGTATCCGGGCGTCTTCGCTGCATGTGGGAGCCTATCTGGAGCCATCTTGAAGGCCGTCTTGGGCTCTCTGCGGCCCTTTTGGAGCCATCTTGGGCTCTCTTGGGCGCTCGAGTGCCTCGCGCACCCTCCCGCCCAGTCCCGAGGGAGGGGGGAGGGGGAAGGAGTAAACCCTTCCCCCGAGTAGGGGAAGGAGGGTTTGCGGAAAGAGAGACGGCAAAACTCGTTAAACCACCTACGCCCAGAGGGCTGGAGGGACTATCACGCTCGGCCTCTGGGGCCAATCTGTCGTAAGTGGGCACCAGGTAGGCATGCGATGGGCGGTGAACTGCATGCCGAAAAAAATGAATTTCAATGTTACGTCATCGAAACTTGTCTCTGACTTCTGAGTTCGCAGGACGAACAGAGCGCGGAGTAGGCTTCACTGGCCCCCAGAGGGCTTCATTTCCGGCAGATTTGGCCTGCGCGTCCTCGCTCTCGCTATCGTGTGAGAAGTAGATCAGGGCTTCCACCATGTTGGACTTTGCACTGTCTGGTATTGGAGCACCGTGGTCGATCTTGTCGATGACCTGAAGCTTGCGCTTCCTGGCCCTGCGATGTAGTGGATCATCCATGGGCCTCCAGCGCTGACCACTCCTGAAGAACTCCAGCAGGCACCTCGCGGCGCGGTCCTTGGCAAGTCTGTCGGCTAGCATGGCGTCGTTGTGAGCCCAGCGAATATGAAGCCCCGTCTGCTGCTTCTGCTGGCGGATGCCCAAGCACTCGATGCTGGTCCTCTTGTCGCGAAGGCCCAGTCCAGCAGACTCGCTCTTCTCGATCGCGTCGTGCCCAG
Organism: Prorocentrum cordatum; assembly: GCA_963575745.1. NCBI lineage: Eukaryota > Dinophyceae > Prorocentrales > Prorocentraceae > Prorocentrum > Prorocentrum cordatum. The sequence goes on along the minus strand of CAUYUJ010017057.1, from coordinate 194,483 downwards.
ACTTCCCGTCGGTGACCAGGGCAGGTGGAGATGGCGTCGTTCACGTGCTGCTGGTTGGCGTAGTCGGCTGGGCCTCACTCCAGCTGGTAAATCAGCGGGCGCGCGCAGCTGATCTCGTCCAGGGTTACCGTCATCATGTGCACCTCGGCGCCGGCATTGCTTCTCGCCACTCCCGGCAGCTTGCACGATCTCCAAGGAATGGGCGCCACCGTCTCAGTAGTGCCGTCCAGGAAGGAAAGCGGCGCCAGCGCGATCATCTCGCCGCCTTGCGACTCCCTGGTGACCTGGGCTGCCCAAGCTGCGTCGCCCCAGCCGACCACTGTTAGCTGCTCGATGGCGGGAATGACCATGACCTTCTCGGCGGTGTCGTTCGCGGTGTGGGAGCTGATTGATCTTCTGAGTCGTGGAAACCGTTGCGGTGGGAATCTCGGCACGCAGCAGTTAAACTTCGGCGCTGAGCCAAGGAGCTGAATGTTGAGCTCGCCGGCCGACTGCGCCAAGCCGCCCGCGTCGATCAGAGCGCTCACGATCGGTAGCTCCTTGAGTAGGCTGCCCCCCTCCCCCCCCGTGATCGGAATCGGCCCCATGTTCATGCTGTAGGTTGCAAGTGAAATCGTCGTTCTGGTGGATACTCACTCCACATTGAACGAAAGCTTTGCTCTCCCAGGGTGTCCACTCGAAAGCTCCTGGAATCGCCTTGCGCTTCTCCAGCAAGAACGCGTTGGCGTAGCCGCCGGCGATCATCATATCGCCCACGCGCAGCATGACCATGCCGACTGGCTCGCCGCCGTTCTCGATGACCCAAACGCACGGCTCGCAATGCATGGCCCCGAGGTTGAGTTTGGTGAGCGTCCCCTTGAAGTGAAGCCACTACCTTAGACTTCATGGACTTCAGGAGCTGCAGCGCGTCGTCTTCCTTCGCGCAGAGGGCTCGGCGCACGTCCCCGGGCGGGTCGACGAAGACACTGCGCCTTTAGATTCGCCGGTCTGGCCTCGAAGAAACGCGGTGGCGGCGTCGGCCTTCTCGCGCCCCCACTCGCGCCCGCGCTCGTCGCGATTCCACGGGCGACTCCGTTCGCAGACGCAGCGGATCAGGATCGCTAAAACCAAGTGCGACCTATCCGGTTTTGCTTCGAAGAACTCCACCCCGGTCGTCCGTCTTCCAGGTATGAACGAAGCGGCATCGTAGAAGTCGAGCTGGGTCGATGCCCTTATGGCCGATGGCCTTGGCGCTGCGAGCGGAGGCGCGCTCTTTCTGCCGGGCCTCGAGTATCATCTTCTTCTTTTTCAGGCGTCGCTTTCTCGAAGGAAACCTCGACTCTGCCCTTGCGGGCTTGAGTGGCAACGAAGTTGCTGGGCCCCTCGAAGTAGCTTATGAAGGCGTGCTCGTTGTGGACAGGAATCTGGAGCAGAATGATCTCGCCCTCCTCCTTGCACTCGTTGCACTGCGCAACGCTGTAGACGCAGTCGCTGCAGAAGTTGCCCTCTTGGAAGTAGAAGGCGAAATCCGCCCGGAGCGCAGCGTTGATCCTTCCGCGGAGCGCTTCTGTCTCTGTCTAGGTTCGACTTCGCAATCAACTGCTAGCTCCCCAGCTTCAGATCCATCTGGGAAGGGCCCCTGAGAGGCGTGGCCCCCCAAGTCCTGGATATCGCCCAGCTCCTCCATCTCGGCGGGCGCTTCCTCTTCAGCTGGTCGTTGAATTTCAGCGGGCTGCTCAAGTCCAGGTGGAGCTTCGGGCGGTGCATCTTGAACGAGCCGCCCCTCAGGCGGAGCCTCCAGCGCCCGGGGGTCGCGGTTCCTGCGCACGCGTCGTAGCCGCGCAGGTGGCGCAGGCGCTGGTCTGGACGATGACGCCGATGAGTTGCTTGCAACGCCTGGGCTATAGCTCCAGGGTGCTCCTTCGGAAGGTACTGGTTGACCTTCTCGTTCGTCGACTGCCCAGGGCCCACTCGGGCCGCGCTGGGGGGCGCGGGCACTCGCGGTCTCGCCGTCGTCGCGGGCGAGGTCATCGCTAGCGGGGGGCGACTCGTGGGTCAAGTCGATGACCTCGTAGGTGTCGAGCTGCCCCTGTACTTCTCCGAACGCCCAGGAGCCCGGCCGCTCGCCCCCCGAGCGCAGAGCTCCCATCGCCTCCTCGGACGGGGCAGCTGGCCGGAGACGTTCAGATGCAACTCGATGCGGCCGCCCAGCTAGCGCGATGTTCACCGCGATTCCGGGAAGTCCAGGTCGGCGCCCTAAGCTCGCGGGCTCGTGGCACAGCACTCGCCCAGGTCCGCGCCAGAGGCCTCGCCCCGGCATAGAGCGAGGTCGGCCCTTCCTCCTCCAAGCTCCTGGGGGGCGTCTGCAGTTGACGAGGACCAAGTCGCCGCACTCGCACTTCTTGAAAGACCTGAACTTCGTGGCCTTGGCTCCCTCGGCTCCGTCGGAGTTCTCCGCCCGAATATTCGCCAGCCTTGGGAGTCGTCGAATTCGAGCATCTCGGGCGAACGCGCTTTCCATCAACTTGGCGCCAATGAGGGGCAGGTTGTTCGGCTCGTCGTAGAGGTTGATTGAGGCCCCAGTAGTCGCCCGCCCGGTGCTGCGCTGCAAGGGGCCGAAGCCGTCGACCCGGACGAGGTCGTCGCGAGCTGCATTCTGTAGGCCGAACGTCTCGGAGGTAGGCACGTCCTGGGAGATCATCTCGTCGAAGGCGTCGAGGGCCTCCTTGAAAGCTTCGATGGCGCGCTCGATCCTGTCAATCTGCCGGCGCGCGTAGGCTGCGCATGGCGGGGAGTAGATGCCCTGGCTTTCGACCCACCCCCTAAACCCTAAACTCGTTGGAGATGGCACTCCCGGCGGGATCGTAGCGCACGACCTTCGGGCGCCCCATCCACGGGGACCATTTGGTGGCTAAAACGCGGCGAAGTCCACCCGCTCGAGCTTAGCGAGTCTGGCTGGGGGTTCTTTCTCGTCGATCAGCCGCGCGCATAGGATGTCGGAACCCGCGCCCAGCACAGCGAGCGCCATGGCGTTCGCGTTCTTACTGCGGCGGATACAGGAGAAGGCGTCGAAGAGCAATTCGTGGCTGTCCCGCGGTAGTTCGCAGGAAATCGGCGAGCGTCGCAGATGTTTCACTTGAAGTTGCGAGCGACCCGTGGCACTTCGGGTCGGGGTCCTCGATCTCGAAGGTACTGTAGTAGATGAGTTGGTGGTAGGTCTCCGAGGTTGGTGCGTTCCAGCCGCGCATAGCCCTCTAGCTTCTGGATCGCGTCCTTCTTGATATTGGGCGAATCCTTCCCGCGCACATGTGGCAGTAGCTCCTCGGCCGACTTGGGACTCGGTCCCACGATGGGGCTGCTGAGTGGCTGCCAGGCAGCGGCAGTTCACGATCTCCTCATCGAAGTGGCCTCAGGTTAGCGTCACGGGTAAGCACCCTCAGGGTTGTCTGCATAGCATCTTAGGATATTCCCCTGAGGATCCCGTTATGTGGGTGCCCTCGATCTCCTCGCGAAGGTAACCTCCGCGACACTGAAGAGGCTGCAGGGCGACCCAGGTCCGCTTTTCGTCGGTGAAGAGCTTCCAGCGCTTCTTCATGAGTTCGCCGGTGTCGGGAGCACGTAGGCCGCAGGCGCAGCCGTCCACGATCATTTCGTAAGGGGGGAACCTTGTGGAGACCCTCCCAGCACATCTTCTGACAGGATCTGCCGTGAGGCTGCGCGGCTAGAGCAGACGCATGAAGGTTCTTCACATGAAGCTCGATGAGATGCTCGCTGTTCTCGAAGATCCGTTGGCTCTTGAGATGCTTCTTGCGGGAGATCTCCCTCTGCTGCTCGTTGCGCTGGTCGGCGTTCTGCATGGTCGACTGAGGTCCACAGGGTGGTGAACTGACAAGTATCTCGGGTCGTTCTTCATCAAGCGTGCACTTCGCCTTGTGGTCGTCCTGCGGCTTGCTGAAGTCGCAGTCGCTATGGTAGCCGAGCCGCTTGAAGGCCAGGCTCCTCTGGTCGCAGACCTGACCTAGGTTGGAGTCCTCTGGCGCGCTGGCTTCGACTATCGCCAGGCGGCCGAAGATGGGGAACGCGCGCGCAGCTCAGACAATAGCCGACCTCAAGGCGCGAGTAGCTTCTCGGATGGTTTGACGGAAAAGAGCTGAAGAGCAAGTCAAAGATTTTCACCTTGTCGGGCCTTCCTGGAGGACGTCTTGGAGGGGTCTCGGGCTGTTTGGGAGGCCTCTTGCGGGGCCTACAGGGGCCGTCTAAGTCCGCGGCGCTCGGGCCCCAGGTCCGGCGCGCGCCGCGCTCGGCCATTGCGCCTGGCGTCTCGCCGCAGGGCGCCGCCCGGCTTCCAGCCGCAGGGGAGTCGGGCTGCGGCCCGGCCCGGCATTGACGCGCGCCGGGCCAAAGACTGCGCCTTGCGCCTCGCCGCAGGGCGCCGCCCAGCTTCCAGCCAGACAGGAGCCGGGCGCGGGCGGCCGCGGCATTGGCGCGCGCTCGCCCGCGGGCCGACTTCGCGCGCAGCAGCGGTCGAAGGTGCGCTCCGCCTGCCAGGCGGCACCCAGAGGAGACGCGTTTGAGATGTCCTCCACTTCTGCTCGCACGCCCTCCCCCCCCCCGCGCCTTCACTCGGCGTCCCGCCGCTCGGGGCCGTGCCCCTCTAGGCCCCGCGCTCCGCGCGACCGTTTTGTTCCCCGAGTTGATCGTCGGGCCTGCGCGCCGCTGACCCGACCTCGCACCTGTTGGACCTCGCCGAAGCAGGGCCCACCGCTCGGCAAATGCGCCGCGTAGCTTTTGTTTTCCGTTCTGGATTCGCAGGGCGGGGTCGGCGCTCCGCCTACTCGGCCCCGCAGGAGGGGCCCTGCGCACGATCGTGGGGCATGCGGTCGCGCAGGGGGCGGGTGACGGGAGAACGGGAGGACAGCCGCGATTGCCCCTTTTCCGCGCGCTCGCACGCGCAAATGTTTTCCAAACTAGAAATTCGATAGGTGCTCCAAGCCGAGATGAGAAGGAGTAATCTAGACCGATCCAGACTGAAAGGCGCCCGCGCACGCGACGCCCACGTCGGCGTCGCGCGAAAAAACATCGCAACGCACCGCGCGCTCGCGCAAGTGAAATTGTCAGAAATCACTTCCCGCGTTAACCATGAGGCCTCCCAGGTGGCGATATGATTTCGCAACGAACGTCTAGCTTTCGTTCGGAATATGTAGTTTGGGTTGTCGGGGGCCCCGCGCGCTTTCTGAAAGAGCCACGAGGTTCCCACAATAGTTTGCCAGAAATAAAACGAACACGTAATATCCCCCACAGAGTGGCAAAATAGTCATCCGCATGCCCTTGCGAATTCTAGTTGTTTCCTCAGGATGCTGGATTTCCAGCGGAACCGTGGAGATCCCATCAGGAAATCGCTGGCCCCCCGCGAGCATCCCAAATATTTGCTGCTAAATGTGCGGATCTCCTGCGGAATCATGCGGGCCACCTGCGGGTTCATCACCATGTTTACAATGAAGCGTTGCATTTCCTCCACACACACACACTTCTTGCACACTCGTTCAGAGACCGTATGTATGAAGCCATGTTTTTGTTTGGGGGGGCGTTGAAACTGACCCCGTAATGTCCCAGATTCCTGAGGTGCCGTCAGGATCCTCCAGCCACCCTGTGGTTCCCTGAAGAACCCTTAGGCGTCCACGGTGAACATGTTGCGCGATGGTGCTGGACAGGCGGAATGGGGCGGTCAGGCGTGGCGGCCACGGACAGGGAACGAAATGTTTGGATAGCGAGGAGAAGCGGCAAAAACAATGAGGTTTGGGAGGAAACAGGATGGAGAGCAAGCGGGAGGATAATATATTATTGTTGCATTGGGCGCTGTGTACTTCAATGTTTCAGATTTACGTATACAGACGCATAAATCAAGGCGTTGATGACTCCAAGTAGTTATATATATATATATATATGAACATATCTACACAGACATATAAGCAATACTATATATATACATACATACATACATACATACATACATACATACATACATACATACATACATACATATAGATGTGTGTATCGACATATGTATGTATAGATGCATACGTGTGTAGAACTTAATCAGGCTGGTTATACGCGATTGGCACGTTGCTTATTGGTTGCGTTTTAGTGACGGGTGGGAATATCGAAGATTTACGGTGTGCGATTGCTGGACGTCCGCATCATATGTATAGATCTACAGAAGCGCATGTACACAGGTTGCTCAGAGATAAGTAGCCGTCTTTGGGTCATCGTCCCCTCTGTATTCGGCCCCCTTCACCCCCTCCCTCGCTCCGGCCCCATTCCTGAGTCCCTCACGAGGCGCGGGATGGAGGCGAAGAGATGAGAAGGTCGACGAGGACGAACAGGAAAAAGAGCACGATGGAGACCCGCACGATGGCGAGGGCGAGAATATGTTCCCTTCCCGGCCCCACTTCTTCGTCCCTCACAAGGCGCGGGATGGGGAGGAGAAAGGAGAAGGTCGACGAGGACGAGCACGAGGAAAAAAAGCACGACGGAGACCTGCACGATGGCAAGGACGAGAATACTGTCCCTTCCCTCACCCCCCCCTCCTTCCCGCAGGAGTCGAACTGGGCGTGGCACACCGTCGGGCTCACGCAAGCGGACCTCTGGCACGACGGGCTCACGCACCTTCTGACGAGGCACGGGATCAAGGCGCGCGGTGGCCGCTCATCATCATCATCATCATTATCATCATCATCATCATCATCACCACCACCATCATCATCACCATCATCATCAACATCAGCATCGTCGTCATCATCCTCGTCTTCATCGTCATCATCATCTTTCCGTTCCACCTCTCTCCTCCCTCGCCACCGTGAGTGTCATTTTATTTCTCGTCATATTGCGAAGGCCTTACGGCCGATGCCGCCGACCCTGGAGACAGCGTTCTGTTATTGGGGAGACCTCCTCCGTTCTGTGATGGGGAGGAGGAGGAACAGGCGGAGGAGGAGGACAAGGTCGAAGAGGAGGGAATACCCGGTTGTTTTGTAACTTCCTAGTTTGTTTTGTAGCTTCCTAGGAGAGTTTTTGGGGCCTCTCGGGAGCCTCTTCGGGCCTCTGTGGGCTTCCTGGAGGGCCTCTTGGGAGCTTCTCGGGGCTGAGGGCTCGAAATGTCTGTTCGGGTCCTCCGTCTGGGCGCTCTCTTGGAACTGTTTTGGGGGCCTTTTGTGAATCTGGGAGGCGTCTTGGGCCGTCTTGGGGCACTTGTGGGCCGTTTGGGGACCCTCTTGGAGGCCTCTTGGGCCGTGTCGGGGCGATCTCGGGAGCCTCTTGGGCCGTCTTGGCGCGTGGGGAAGCGGAAGAGGCGAGAACGCCAAAATCCTTGAAAAACGCATGGGAAATCCATGATTTGTGCCTCTTGGGGCTCTCGTGGGAAGGGTCCTGGAGGCCTTTGGGGGCGTCTCGCAGGCCTTTTGGGCCGTCTGAAGGCCGTCAAGGCGTCTTGGACAGATCATTCGGCGATTTGGCGCCCTCTTGGATCATCTTGGGGGCCTCTTGGAGCACTCTTGGCCGGTCTTGGGGCTTTTTTGGGCTTGGGGATTCCCCTGGAGGGCGGGGTATAAACCCGGGACCCCACCCTCCCGGGAGCTACCCCGGGACCCCCCCCCCCCTTCCCCGGGAAGGGATCAAAGGGAAGGGGCTTCCCTTCGACTCAAGTACGACGCTCTTCAATCTCGCCTTGGACTGGCGCGCCTCAGAACGAGGCCTTGGGAGAGGGATAGAAGCAACGACGCTGTGGGGAAAGAAGAAGGAACATCGACGACGACGAAGAGGGAGCAGACGGAGAAGCCTCTTCCACACGCCGACAGGGTCGGCGGATTAAGCCCTCTCCTTGTCCTCACCCTTATCTTCCTTCTCCTTTTCCTCCTCTTTGTCTTTCTCTGCACCATGCTACGCATCATCACAATCGTCGTCGCTATCGTCATCGTTATCGTCATAATCACTATCATCATCATCAGCATCATCAGCATCATCATCATCATGGTCATCATCATTGCCATCGTCATCTTCATCATCACCACCACCATCATCATAATTCTCATCACCATCATCTCACCATCATCACAATCACCATCATCATCATCATCATCATCATCACCATCATCATCATCATCATCATCATCATCATCCATCCCTCCCGTTCCTTATCTAGGCTAGTCATTTTCATCGTCCGTACCCGCATCTTCATCATCGTCATCGTCATATTCATAGTATGGCTACGTATCCTCCCCCTGTTCGGTGGAGGGTTGGGGAGGAGGATGGAGGGAAGGAGGGAAGGAGAAAAGGTGAGGAGGATGGAGGGAAGGAGGGAGGAGTGAAGGAGGCATGAGAGAGGCAGGACGACGGGGAGGAAGAGAAGGACTCTTGGACGGTAGCATCCTCATCGGGATGGAGGGCCCCGGAAGTGGATGAAGTTCTGGGAGCAGCCACCAGCATCTTTGCTGGTTTGTCGATTGGTGCAAGTCAGCCGTTTCGCTCATTCCGTCAGCCTATATTGTATCACCTCTGGCATTTGCTTGCGCGCTCGCGGGGACTGAGAAGGTGGTGGGTTGCTAGGTAAGTGGAGTACAACACTGAGCAGAACACGTCCGCACCAAAGCTTCACCACCGGAGTCCGAATGGACGAGAGCAGCCGTCACGGAAAATGTGGAGACAACTGTATCATGTCTCGATGATCATCTTCGTGCGCTGTCGGAGCATCTCAGTGGACTCCAGGGAGTCTCCGGGCGAGGGGCTGCCCTGGACAATCTTTGGCCACCTAGGGGCTGTCCCGGTTCCTGTTGGGGTTATTTCGGTACCGCCTTGGGGCTTGTGACCATTTGATCCTCACGCCACTGGGGCCTTCCGGAGGCGCTCTTGGGTGGGGGTCTTGGAGCCCTCTTGGAGCGCGTTTGGGCTACTCTTGGGGCAACCTTGGGCGACTTTGGGGGGCATATTTGAAGAAGTGGGAAATCTTAAGGATTGCGCCCACCTTGGGGCTATCTTGGAACCTCTTGGGGCTCTCTTGGAGCCCCTCTTGGTGCGCTCCTGGGGGCGCTATCGGGCGGAGCCCTCTTGGCTCTTGGCGCCCATCTGGCTCCACTTGGATCCATCTTGGGCGATCTTGGAGCCATCTGGAGACCTCAGAAGCGCCTTGGAAGCGAAAAGGCGAGACGGCCAAAATCGTTGAAACACTGCAGGCGTTCGAAGAATTTAGGCCTCTTGGGGTCTTGGACGATCCTGGGCCACATTGGGACTGTCTTGGGGCCTCCTGGAGCTATTCCAGGACCCCGCGGGGGCCCGCCACCCTGCCCGCATTGATCCCCGCTCTTGGGCCACCTTGGAGCTCTCGTGAGGCGATCTTGGGGTTATTGAATCGCTTCGCTCATTCCGCCGGCCCGTGATATGGCATCGCTGGTTTTTGTCTGTGTGTTCGTTGCCCATGTTGCGCTCTTGGGGGCGGGTGTCGTTCGGACGCGTTGCGTGGGGAGTTTTGATGGTGAAGCAGTTCCCTGGGGGTCGTCTCTCGATGGGGCGAAATAGAGTCGTCGTCAAGATGCTTCTTTGGGGGGCCTCTTGGGGTCTGTTGAGAGGCCGTTCGGGGGCGCCTGGGAGACATGTTTGAAGCCTTCTGGGGCTTCTTTTGGGCCTCCTGGGAGTCTCCTGGGGCCTCTTGGCGACATCTTGGGGCCTCTTGGAGGCCTCTTGGGGCCTCTTTGGGACCTCCTGGGCGCCTTCTGGGACGGAGGGCTCCATTTTTGAGTTCTCGGTATCCCTCCTGAGTCCCTCTTGGGCCCGTCTTGGGGCCTCTTGGTCCGTCTTGGGCGGCACTTGGGCCGTCTTGAGGGCTCTCTTGGGTCGTTTCGGCGCCGTCTTGGGAGCTTCGTGGGCCGTCTTGGAGCGGTCTTGGGGGCCTCTTGGGCCGTCTTGGAGCGTCCGGAAGCCGAAAAAACCAGAACACAAAAAACATCGAAAAAACCAATGAAAATCAACGATTTTGGCCTCTTGGGGCTCTCTTCGGAGGCCTCTTGGAAGGCTCTTGGGGCGTCTTGGAGGCCTCTTGGGCTGTCTTGGGGGCCTTTTGGGCCGTCTTGGGGTCATCTTCGGCGTCTTCGAGCGCTCTTTGGGCGTCTCGGGGGCCTCTTGGGCAGTCTTGGGGGCCTCTTGGGGCACTCTGAGCGCGCTCTGGGGAGCCTGAGAGGCCGCACCCAGAAGGAAAACCATCTCTGAGTAGACTTGGTCGGGCGGCGGTCGGGCGGCGGTCGGGCGGCGACCGGGCGGCGACCGGGCGTTGGTCGGGGTACTTTTCGCCGAGGGACCCCCAGGGGCCGCCCCGCGCGCGCGAACTAGAAATACTGTTAATACTGTTAACCAGTTACCGGAGATCTTAGCACGCCCTGGCCCGTTGGGCCGGCGAATTTGTTATTTCGACCGACCAGATGGAAAAAAAACAAAAACAAAAAAAACTCTCGTCCGACCCTGCTTCTGCCAGCTGCCCGGGGTACTTTTCCTCGGGGTGGGCCCAAAAGGCCGCCCCGCGCGCGAGAGAATTAGCGAATACATTGGTCTGACCCTCTTTCGCGAAATTCTCGCACGCTGTTGGCCCGTTGGGCCCGCGATGTCTGGGGCCTTGCGGGCTCAGGGTCTCCAGCGGAACAAGCTGCCCTGAGTCCGTGTTGGCCGAGCATGGAGGGCCGGGCCCGCCCGTGAGGGCTCCAGAAAAGGGGCGTGGGCTCCTCCTCCTCCTCCTCCTCCTCCTCCTCCTCCTCCTCCTCCTCCTTCCTCCTTCCTCCTTCCTCCTTCCTCCTCCCTCCTCCTCCTCCTCCTCCTCCTCCTCCTCCCTCCTCCTCCTCCTCCTCCTCCTCCTCCTCCTCCTCCTCCTCCCCAGGCCCCCGTGGCCTCTTAGCTCAGGGGCCCTCAGGTGGCAGCCCCAGGGCCGAACTCGGGCCGCCTGCGCGCCAGTTCGGGCCACTTGCCACCCCAGGCGGGTCCCCATCTGGCCGTCCTGGGCGCCGTGGGGTCCTGAAGGGCATTCGGGAGTGGCTTGAGCGGGAGGGAGAGGAGTAGGTCAGAAGCTGATGGCGATGACGGTGGTGTGAGTGGAGGTGACGGTGTTGTTGGTGAGGGTGATGGTTGTGGTGGTGATGGTGATCATTGTGATAGTAACGATGCTGGTGATGGCGACGGTGATGACGATGTTGATGGTGACGATGGTGACGGTGATTGTGATGGTGGTAATGCTGATGATGGTGATGATGGTTAGGAGGAGGCAGGGATAAAAAGGCCAGAGAAGGGATGGAGGGGCACACCCTGGGAGGTGGGGAGTGGGAAGCGCTTTTGACTTGCCCAGAGCGCACCTCTATGACCTGGCGACAGGCGGACGACTACCACTCCGACGCTTTGAACGATCTGTGGGAGGAGGTCCACCGCGGGAAGTACGCGACGCTGTCGGTGCGCGAAGACTTCGAGTTGGAGCGCCGCATCAACATCGTGAAGGTGTGGCTGTGCGCGGAGATATTCAGCGTGGACCACGTGCTCGTGCGCAAGTTCGAGGTCGAGAGGGGCGAGAAAAACTTCGAGGTGCAGGACAGGCCCCTCACGGGGAGAATGACCGTCGACCAGGCGGGGCGTGTCCTCCTCTCCCTCTTCTTGATATTGTTCTTTTTCCTCCTCCTCCTCATCCTCTTGGTCCTCGTTATCGTCCTTCACCTCCTCCCTCCTTCGCCCTTCCCCTCCCTCCTCATCCCTTATTGCCCACCCCTCGTCTTCCCCATTCTCGTCCGCCATCTGTCATCTCTGCCCATCCGGGGGACTCAGGACTCAGGACTCATGGAGACCACCACGACAAAGGCGTACGCGCGAATCTGAGTTCGGATTCGTCATTACAAAGTGGTTGGCATGCAGGGGAGGCTCACCATGAAGCCGACGCAAGATAGGTACGGATGGCCAGCTGCACACCTCCAAAAAGACTCGCATTGGCTTGGCTCCCGCCCACCGTGGCACATAGTCACTCGAAAGGGACCAGCGTCCGCGGCACAGGGCTCGCCACGTGAAGCTACGTCTGTCCCGTCCCCCCCCACCGCCGCCCGCCGCCCCACTCCACCAGTGTCCCTTCCCCTGAGAGTCCTGGCTCCTGTGACGCGTGCGCGAAGGCAGCACCACGGCAATCACACACGAGACAGCACGACCGCGCGCAATCGGCATCGTCGGCCGCCCACTGCCCAGACGGCCGTCGACCTGCCGCCGTCGAGCAATCGCGAGATGTCTCTCTCCAAGGGCTCCTTCGGCGCCGCGCCGACGAGCCGCTTGCGTTCATCGTACTCGATCGCCTGCGTGATGCAAGGCATCACGGCGTTCATCTGGCGGCATTTGGGTCGATATATCGATTAGGAATGCCCTCCTCTTGGGCTACAGTACCAGCTCCGAGACGGCTTCCAAACTGATGCCATCCAGCTCCGAACTCCCTGGTCTGCCCCATCGGATCAGTGTACTTATTACGTTGGTGGTGGTTCCTCACTCCATCGGGACGTCCTTCGTCGCGTTGTAGCTGCATGCCGCCACGAAGCAGTGTAGGTGTGGTCCGCCCCTCGTTGTGTTCGTCGACATGCTGGCCGTTCTCGACGGCGGCCCTCCCATCATTGCTCTCCGCCTCGAAGGCTTGCCCTGCCTCCACCATGGCATGAACCAAGCTCGACGTCGCATCCGCTGTGCACCTCGCATAGCTCACGCTGGCCAGGCCGCTGCCTCACGAGTGTTGTGCAGCACGGGTCGGGCGAGAGCTTTGGTCGTATTGCCAGCGCTTGTCCGCTTGTCTTCGCCCTGGCCTTGCTTTGTTGTCCTTGTTTGGGTCGGTTGGTGCTCGGCGGTGCACGTCCTGGCATTGCCGAACAAGGCTGGGGATACCAAGGCGAGACGTCATGGCATGGAAGGTAATAGCTTGCGGCGATTGGTAAGACCTGGCGATGTGCGAGACACCGTGGAAGGTGAGTCACTGAATGGTTGCAGGAAAGTCGCCTAAGGCCGAGCACGAGTGAGCCCAACAGGGGCAAACCAAGTTTTGGATTTCCTGTCGTTGCCGAAGGGCGGTGGGTCTTAATGATACACAATGGCCCCTCTGCAAGGACCCCAACAACTGGCAAGCCAGCGGCTGCGAACACCGAAATGATTGGCGACAATACGTTACTTAGACTACGCAAGGTGTGCGACTATATTAGATGAAACTCCAGGCCACATGTGACCCCGCCGGTAACATCCTAGCATACGTATGCGTAATAACGTGTATATGCATGCATGTTTATATATATGTACAAATACAAATGTACATAAATACATGCGTATTTGTTCGTCCGAAACCTGCTCCATTCGAGAGTGTTACGTGCGTGCGGCAGAATTGTTCAGCGCACTCATCGTCTCGGATGCCTTGCCCATCCTCACTATCTTCTTTCTCCCGGCCTCATCATCAGTCCACCCTCTTTTCTTGCTCATCCGCCGCCTTCCCCTCATCCTGATCCTCCCTCCTCCTGATCCTCCTCCTACTACGCCAACGCAGACCAAAGCGTCCACCGACCATCACACATACCCAATCGAGAGGACAACCAAACAGCATCACATGAACGCAAGCAGCCCAAGACACCGAAACATGGATGGCGCTCGAGCACCATGACGCCGACCTCACACCAGCAAGCACCAGGGACCAAGACCCAAAAAGTGAACGCCCAGAGAAAGTCGAGACTGCACGCCCAGCCCGCGCCGACATTGGCACCAAGGATTTCGTTTTATTATTAGTATGATTATTATTGCTCCCCCTCTCCTCCTAACTGTTTACGTGTCTCGCTTTGCCTGTATCCAGACATGCCAGATTCTCGAGGCCACGGCCTCACCCACCTGGTCTGAGCTAGGCCGGGACACTGCTTGCAACGGTCGTTGCATCGCATCGCATCGTCCTATTCCTATTATTGTTCCTATTCCTCCTCCTCCTCCTCCTCCTCCTCCTCCTCCTCACTCCGTTCCTCCTCCAACGTTGTCGTTGTCGTCGTCCTCCGCCTCCTTGTCCTTATTCCTCTCCTCCTCCTCGTCCCCCTCCTCATCCTCACTCGTCTTCGTCATCTCTCACCTCCACCTCCGACTCTCCCTACTCCTCTTCATCCTTCTCCCCATCCTTTCTCTCCCCGCTCCTTCTCATGCCCCTCCCCCCTCCATCCTCATCGCCTCATTCTCCTTGTCATTCTTCTCACTCGTCCATCACCCTCTTCATCCTCGTCCTCCCTCATCCCTCGCCTCCTTTCCCTCTGCCCCTCTTCCTTTCCCTCTGCCCCTCCTCCTCCTCCTCCTCCTCCTCATCATCATCATCATCATCATCATCATCATCATCATCATCATCATCACCCGCCGAGTCGTGGGAGAGCTGCGTCGTGGAGACGGTGGAGACCAAGATGGGCCTCGAGGGAGCCTTCCAGAACATGGCTTTCTCCGTAGACGAACGGAGCTACCGCTTGAGCGAGGAAATCGGTTCCTTGGCGCTCAGATAACAAGGGGAGAAGGAGGAGGAAGAGGAGGAGGAGGAAGAGGAGGAGGAGGAAGAGGAGGAGGAGGAGGAGGAGGAGGAGGTGGAGGGGAAGGAGAAGGAGGAAGAGGAGGAAGAGGAGGGGACGGAGTAGGAGGAGGAGGAGGAGAAGTAGGAGGAGGAGTTGGAGGAGGAGGAGCAGGAGGAGGAGGAGGAGGAGGAGTTGGAGGAGGAGGAGGAGGAGGAGGAGGTGGAAGCGGAGGAAGAGGAGGAAGAGGAGGAGGAGGAGGAGGAGGAGGGGGAGGAAGAGGAGAACGAGAGGGTGAGGAGGAGAAGGGGAAGAAAGGTAAGGAGGAGAAGGAGGAGGAAGACGACACAACGACAACGTTGGAGGAGGAAGTGAATGAGGTGGAGGAGGAGTTGGAGGAGGAGGAGGTGAAAGAGGAGGATGAGGGAATGATTTAGAAACGGAGAGAGATGGGAAAGGGGAGGAGTTCCACGGCAATTGAATGCGCCTGCACATTCGCCATGCCGAGGCACAACAAAACAAGTCTAGGGCAAGGGGAGGGGGAGAAAGAGGAGGAGGAGGAGGAGGAGGAGGAGAAGGATAAGGACAAGGAGGAGCAATATGAAAAGGAGGAGGAGGAGGAGCAGCAGCAGCAGCGAAAACTGGAGATAAAAGATGAGGGGGAGAAGGATCAGGAAGAGAGGGGAAGGAAGGGAGTGACAGAGGAGGAGCCGAAACTGTGAAGTGGCCCTCGTCGGATGCAACCGCATCGTCCATGATGTGAGCTTGATCCTCCTGCTGCTGACCCCGGAGAACTGGTGAGGAGAAAGGGTGCGAGCCCATCGCATGCCTCAGATTGCGGGCAGCATGGGGATCGCGGTAAACGGGACGGGAGCAGGAGGGAGGGCAGGAGAGCAGCGCAAGTTCGCGGGCAGTGGAGGCGAGGACGAGAAGAGGGGAAATGTTGGTGGTGGAATAGGATGTGGAAGAGAGAGAGAGAGAGAGAGAAAAAATAAAAATAAAAAGAGAGGAGAGAGGGGGCGAGGGGGAGCGGGGCGAGGTGTGGAGTAGAATGTAGGATGTAGGCGAAATGTGATCGTTGGAGAGGAGATGGGAGCCCCACCACTCCCATGCCCGACCTCCCATCCCTCGCCGCCATCACTGTTTGCGGTCCCTGCCGTGCCCCTCGCGCAGCCTGAGGTTACTCCTCGAAATTCCCCGGGCTGCGGACCCTCTACTGCATTCACGAGGTCAGGTGTCGGATCCACGACCCAGACAGCGACGGCATGGAGGGGCTAGGCCTTATTGTTCCTCCTCCTCCACCTCCTCCTCCTCGTCCTCCTCCTCCTCCCTCGTCCTCCTCCTACCTTCCTCGTCCTCTTCCTCCCTCCGCCATCTCCGTCTGTCTCCTCCTCATCCTCCTCTTACTTCGAATCCTCCTTATCATATGCACCTCTTTGTCGTCATTTGCTTGCTTGCTCGGCAGCCGCTTGCGCAGCATCGTGGTGATGTCAGGGTTACAGTCCAACGCGCGCTTGGAAGCACTAGCGAGGCAAGGGGAGCGGTATCGGTGGGGACCCCAGAGACAGCCTCGTCCGCTCGCTGAAAATCACGCCAGGTCAAAAGGCGCTGGAAGATCTCCACGCGCATCCGCGCAGGTCCTCCCATCTTCCACCCGTCCTCCTCATCCTCCTGCTCTTCATCCTCCTCCTTACCGCTCCTGCCACCAGCTCTGCATACAGCGCGAATCCCTTCTCCTCATCTTCCTCCTCCTTCATCCCTTTTCTTTTAAGTAAATCTTCCCGTTCACACACCCAGACGTGTTGGTAGGGCGGGCCGGGCGTTTTGTCTGAGAGATCCTCCTCATTTGCATGATTTTGATGCCTGAAGTTTGCAACATCTTCTAGGATGGAGGGCGGGCCATTTTCAAACTCGCCTTAGTGTCGCGCACCTTCGTATTCAAAGGTCGCATCAAAGCTTTCAGGATGGAGGGCGATTCATTTTCAGCATGTGGATATCGCCTTAGTGCCGCGCACATTTGCTTTACAGTTTACCACGTCGTTGAGAATTCGCTTTGTTGAAGTCCCAGCAGTGGCGTTCTACCAGGATTTAGGGTTGTCAGCACGCATCGGTCGGGATCACTTCCCGCAATGAAGGTACGTTCGTGTAAGGAC
>CAUYUJ010017057.1:137799-170299 GCA_963575745.1 Prorocentrum cordatum | reverse complement strand
TACTACAACGACTACTTCTTCTACTGCTCCGACTATTACTGCTACTACTACTACTACTACGACTACTACTACTACTATTATTACTACTACTACGACGGCTTCTAGGACAAATGCCACAATTATTATCACTACGACTACTACTGCCACTACCACTACCATTACATTACATTACGACTACTACTACTACTACTACTACTACTACTACGACTACGACTACGACTACGACTACGACTACGACTACTACTATTTCTACTATTACTACTACTACTGCTGCAACAGCTACAACTAGCCCGACATGCACTTCTTCCTTTTCTTCCCTTCTCTATATACCCACCCACCCCCATCCCCCACCCCTTCCTTCTCTCATTGTCTTCTGTTGTGTTCCCATCCTTGTTCTCGTTATTGTCCATCTCCTCGTGGATTACTGAATTACGCATTGCTGTGCCTCCTTCTGCAGCAGTGCAGTTTTGTTTCGTCTCGCTAAGGCGCGCTCGTCAGATCGGCCGCGATCCCCATCCTTCGACAGTTCCTCTTTACCTTCCATCCCCCTCCTTCCTCCTTCCTCCGGTTCCTTTTCCCCCTCTCCTCGCAGCTCGCGCGTATTCTCGAGATGTACGCTCAGATCAGGGACCACAGTTTGCCGTGCAGGATGAAGTAGGTTCGGTCCCAGCGCGCGGAGATACAGCAGTGCAGGAGTTGCTAGACCAGTGGTTCCCGCTTTGGTTTACGCCCAGCCAGGAAGGGAGAAACCACCCAGCGCTATGGGACGTGAAAGGACACACTCTGCCGCGCATGTCCTTGGAGTTTGTTTTCCAGAAGTTCTGCCCAAGTTGTCATGATGTGGCCAGGTTGGGCTGGGATGTGTTTCGCCCCAAACCCACAGTGACCCCCCTGTGGAATACCATGATCGAATGGTAGACGCCCTCCATGAGGTCGAGGACCGCCCCGCTGTGCTAACAGATTCCCCCCCGAATTTGATTATATTGTATATGTCTGATGGGGGGGTCTGACTCACAGGCCTCTTACGTATGTTCACGAAGTTGTGGTCGACATGTCATCAGGGGATCTGCAGAGGGTGGGAAGCACGACGCAGAGAGAGCTTCTTCTGGGGCGGTGACCGTGCCAAGACTTGTGGGCGCGCTGGGTGGATTCACCTTATGCTTGCGCAGTGGCAAGATGCTTGGCACGTCGGCAGCAACGGCCCTTCTCCTTGAAAAGAAGTTCCATGAACACATTGATCACCTAGATCTCTACAGGGCAGCAGGGTGTCATGGTTTCAATATGAAGCAGCTGATGGGATTGTGTGATCGATGCGGGGAAAGGGTGCTGCACTACAGACGGGGGTGTCAGGACAGATACCGGGAAACGAGGCAGTAATTGCAGAGCGTTCAGCAGCAACTACTTTGACGAAGCTGCTGCTTCCGACCCCTTCGCAGCGAGCGCAGGCAGGACGGCCGCAGCTATACCTTCGAAACGTGTTCGACTACAGTGTTTGCCGGATTGTCGGGCCGCCAGAGCTAGTGTCCAGGCAATAGGCGGAAGACGAGGTCGAAGTCGAGGTACATGGCCAGCGATGAGAACATAGATGGCCTCCTGCAGCAGACCTGGGACGTCCCCGAAGAGGCCCGAGTTAAGCACGCACGGAGCCCGGGGAGCGACGCCGCCTTGGGGACCCTACGCCGCGCGGCGGTCATCGCAGGAAGATGGAGTTCGGCGCAGACTCGAGGGGCCCTGTCCTGTCCTGTCCCCCTCCTCCTCCTCCTCCTCCTCCTCCTCCTCCTCCTCCTCCTCCTCCTCCTCCTCCTCGCCAGGATCAGATAGCCGAGGGCTGCGGGGGCGACCACCACCTGGATCCAAGGGGGGGGGCCCACGGCCTCGGCCCTCTGGGGCTCCAGCCAGCATCATGGAGATGCCGCCGCACCAAGTGCATCATCTTCGATTGGGGGCGCTGGGGAGTCTGTGGAAGACCTCGAAGGGCATCGCAATGAGGCTCCGAATGTACCCCTTCAAGGACGGGTTCAGAGTGGACCCCCTCGACATCAGCATGGTCACGAGAGGCTTCATGTGGGCGGCGGCCGTCCGGAGGCCACTCCCGCAGCTGCGCGCTCTGGACTGGTGTTTGCAGGGAGCCGAGGACGGATTGGCTGCGCTACGAGCGCCGTGGAGGGCCGCTGCGGCCCCAGCAGAGGTCGCCATTTTTGAGCCTGCTGAGGATCGGCTGAGGCCTGGGGAAAGGCCACCAGATCTCCACAGACGGGCAGCAGCGCATCGACCTGCTCACGACCCCCCGTGCGCTGGTCCAATTGTTGCTCTGTGAGGGGGGGCAAAACGAGCGTAGAACAGACAGGCCCTAGCTGTTCGGGAGGCTTCGGCGCCGTGATGCTTGCCAATACTCTGGGAAGGTCTGGGAAAGCTGGTGGACCAGAAAACGACCTCCTGGACGAGTCGACATCAACATCATGCGCTTATGTCCCTGGTCTCGGGAGGGCATTGAGCTCCACAGCGGTTATTTCGTCATGGGCTCTCTGAGGCTGGGCGTCGTGACTAAGGCAAGGACCCTGATGGGCCCCTCTGGCAGCGTGCGCACGCCTGCCAGAGAGGCTCGCGAGGGGCGTCTTCCCGCCCCCCGAGATTATGTTCACCGTGCCCGCGGAGCCAGAAGAGACGATCCGTTGGCACAGCAGGCCTGAGCTTGGACTCGTGAGCGGAAACCTTTTCACGGACGGCTCGGCCTCGTGGGCGGATGCGCTCTGTTTGGCCCGAGCGGGTTGGGTTGCTGCACAGGTAAAACCAGCTTGGGGATGTTGAGGCGGCCGCGTTTTGGGCCAGTTCGGTGGGCAGCGTGCCTGAGACAGACTGCTAGAGATGCAGGGGATTATGCAAGCAGCATGCTCGCTGCTGCGGCGTTGCAGCCGTTTCACCTGCACGCGGATTGCGCGGGGACCGTTGGAACGTTGTTTGTTGGTGAAGGGGCAGGGGCAGTTGCCCCAGAGCCAATATGTGGAGCACCTTCTGGGCGGCGTTCGGAGTGGGAGATTTTTCTTTCAGCAAGACCAAGACGCATTGCATCAAAGCTGACATCGGCGCGGGCAGGGCCACGGAGTGAGAGTTCAAGGGGAACGCCGCTGCGGACCGTTTCGCGAAGCACGGCCTCTATGCATGGAGCGGGCTCCGATGTTCATGAGTCATGGATTCATGAGCTCTGGCGTGGATGTAAAGAGCTGGCCCAAGAGACGGCCAGACGGGCCACAGAGGCCCACGTCCAAGTAGGGAATGCGCCAGATCATGAAGATTTAATGGAGGCTTACATGAGGGCCAGGGCGGACGGCGGCCGCGAGACAGAGCCACGGGCAAAGCCGCCGCCCGAGAAGCTAGATGATGACGGGGAGCTGGGGGTCGAGTCTGGGGGGCACGGGGTAGGGTTGGGGCGGGAGGAGCTCGCTCAGTCCACCTTTCGGTGGCGAGGCCACAGCCTGCTGCAGGCTGAAGTGGAAGAGCATGTGACCCCAGTAGAACTTCTTTTTTTGTTGCTGCAGCTGTGGGGCAGTGGCCTCAGACGGCCGCCCGACGTCGAGCCTGGAGGCCGCCTGCCCATGACACAAGGCTAAATCGAGGGGCTCATCATCATCACCGTCATCATCAGCAGCATCTGCACCACCATCATCACAACCATCATCAGCATCATCATCAGCATCATCATCATCATCAGCATCATCATCCTTCTCCTCATCCTCATCATCATCATCATTCTCCTCATCCTCATCATCACCATCATCAGTATCATCAGCATATTCTTCCTCGTCGTTATCACAAATGTTATAAGCATTATTATCAGTATTGCTATCATGATGATCATCATCATCATCATCATCATCATCATCAGCAGCAGCAGCAGCAGCAGCAGCAGCAGCAGCAGCATCAGCAGCAGCAGCATCATCAGCAGCAGCATCATCCGCAAAGGGCAGTTCCCCTCGTACCGCCCCACGGCTCGTGACCTCACGCTGTGCAGGCCGCGCGGCGTCTTGCCCCAGGTGAGGGCAGAGACAGGCGGCCCAGGCAGCGGCGAAGCCAGCCCCGGCGGCAGCGCCCGCGGAGGCGCGAGCGCCTGGCGCCCGGGGAAGGCTGGACGCGGTAGGGGGGGGGGGGGGGTCGGGCGGAGGTCCTTCGGCGTTCGGCCGGAGGAGGGGGAGCTCGAGCTGGTCCGCGAGAGGGGCCGCCGTGCCATTCGCGTGGACGCGGTGGGGGGGGACGGGCGGAGGTCCTTCGGGCGTTCGGGCCGGAGGAGGGGGAGCTCGAGCTGGCCCGCGAGAGGGGCTCGGCCACCGACGAAGATCGGGAGTCCGAGGCCGGGCTTTTCGGTGGATGCCATGTTTGACGCCTGCAGGGGGAGCCCAAACCATACCATCCCCCTCCCTCCTCCCTCCTCCCTCCTCCCGCCTCCCCTCCCCCCTCCCCCCTCGCAAGCTCCTCGCAACCTGCCCGCTCCAGGAGCAGAAGCGGCGGCTGCCGGCGCCGTCGCCGCCCAGGCCGGGGGCGCGCGGCGCCGCTTGCCCGAGGGATGGGGCGCGCTGGGGGTGGAGCGGGTGGGGCGGGGCGTGCCAGGAAGTGTCGGGCTCCTCCTCCTCCTCCTCCTCCTCCTCCTCCTCCTTCTCCTCCTTTTCTCCTCCTCCTCCGCCTCCCTCCTCTCCTCCTCCTCCTCCTCCTCCTCCTCCCCTCGTCCCCCTCGTCCTCTCCTCCTCCCCCTCCCCCTCTGTCCTCCTCCTCTCCCTCCTCCTCCTCCTCTCCTCCTCCTCCTCCTCCCTCGCCTCCTCGTCCTCCTCCTCCTCCTCCTCCTCCTCCTCCTCCTCCTCCTCCTCCTCCTCCTCTTCTCCTCCTCGGGGGGGGAAGGCAGGCTCCCCCCCAGCCCCCCTCTCAGGCTGGACGGAAGGGGTGGATTGGGAAAGGGGGGGGTACGAAGTCTGCGGCATGCAGCTGGTTTCGGCTCCACCGAGGGGCCCACTCCTCGATACATAGCCGCCTCCGGCGCCGGGGGGGTGAAAATCAGCTACGTGAGCTGATTCTCAAACCCCCCTTTGCTATCCCCCCCTTTCGCCCGACCCGAAGGTGGAGGAGGTGGGGTCCCGCCGGTAATGAAGCAGCGCTTGCACGCCAGGGGCCATGCAGCACGGCAGCGAGGCAGACACGAGGGGGCGAGGAAGGGGTGAGAACATCCTGTCAGAGTGGTGTTGCCCTCGGAGCCTGCATGCCCTGCCTCCTTTTCCTTCCCCGGGGATCGGGCACGGGCCCGGCCCGAAGCTTGTCGCCACGGCTCTCGGGGTGCCCGCAGGCCGGCGCGGGCCCGCACCCGGAGGCAGGGCACGGGGCCCCCGGAAGCGGAGGCGGCGAGCCACCCGCCCGCCCGCCTCCGGGTCTCCACACCTCGCGCGGGCGGGGTGCGGCGGCCTCCTCCTCCTCCTCCTCCTCCTCCTCCTCCTCCTCCTCCTCCTCCTCCTCCTCCTCCTCCTCCTCCTCCTCCTCCTCCTCCTCCTCCTCCTCCCGCTTGGTATCGCTCGGACGTGTGCACTTTTTCTCGGCGGGAAAATTAAGGAGCATCCTGGATCCTCCTGCGAAAAAGCCGCGCACGAGACCGAAACAAGCACAGGGAATGGACGTCCGAGCGATGGCGAGGGCGGCGTCCTGGGGCCCGGGCCCTGGCGCGTTCCTCACGGCCCGCCGCCGGGTCTCCACACCTCCTGCGAGCAGAGCACGGCGGCGGCGCTGGCTGCAGGGGCGCCCGCCTGGAGCCCGGGCCCTGGCGCGTTCCTCACTGCCCGCAGCCGGGTCTCCACATCTCGCGCGAGCGGTGCACGGCGGCGGCACTGGCTGAGGAGCGCCCCCCTGGGGCCCAGGCCCTGGCGCATTCCTTCTTGCCCGCAGCCCGGTCCTCACATCTCGCGCGAGCAGTGCACGGCGGCGGCATTGGATAAGGAGCGCCCTCATGGGGCCCAGGCCCTGGCGCATTCCTTACTGTTTCAAGGCGAGGTGGGTGGCCCGAGTCTGGCCGCCCATGGGTCGCGAGACCCTGGCTTCCTCATCGAAGGTGTCCTTATCTGAAGCCTCCACCGTATCAGGCTAGGGATTCCGAGCTCCAGAAGCATTGGGCCAGAGCGCTTCAGAAACACAGCATGCAAGACGTGCACAGGCAAGTCTCGCGCCCGCCCTCCCACCCACACCTCCGCGGAGCTACGGCGATCCGCCGTCCCTGGTCTGACTGATCCGACCCATCGCGCGACCAGCGCTGGAACGCCAGAAGGCGGAGTAATGGTAGTGGGCGTTCTCCTGCCTCCTCCTCCTCCTCCTCCTCTTGTTTATCCTCCTACTCGTCGTCATCCTCATCGTACCATCTTTCTGTTGCTCAACCTTTCTCCTCCCTTCTCCTTTTCTTACTCCTCCCCCACCTCTCTCCTCCTCCTCCTCCTCCTCCTCCTCCTCCTCCTCCTCCTCCTCCTCCTCCTCCCTGGGGAGGAGAACAAGGAGGGGGGGCGGCACATCGAGAAGCAGTGGCGGGGAACAGGAGAAGGAGGCCGAGAAGGATGTAGAGCGGCGCCACTTCACAGGAAGAGAAGGAGCAGGAGGAGGAGGAGGAGGAGGAGGAGGAGGAGGAGGAGGAGGAGGAGGAGGGGGAGGAGCAGGAGAAGCACGAGGAGGAGGAGGAGGAGGAGCAGGAGAAGGAGGAGCAGGAGGAGGAGGAGGAGGGGAGGAGGAGGCAGGAGGAGCAGGAGAAGCAGGGAGAGCTGGAGAGGGAGGCGGACGGCCACGGCCAGCTCCGCCGCAGGCTGCCCGAGGAGGCCTCCGCGGACGGGGAGAGCCCCGCCAGCAAGACCGGGTGCTGGGTGCTGGCCGAGGTGATGCGGGGCAAGAGGCGCGGCCGCGCCGTCGCGGCCGCCGTCGTCCCTGCTCCTCCTCCTCCTCCTCCTCCTCCTCCTTGTCCTCCTCCTCCTCCTCCTCCTCCTCCTCCTCTTCCTCCTCTTCCTCATCCTCCTCACCATCATCATCACCACCATCATCAATAATTATCATCAGCATCATTACCATCATCATCAGCAGCATCAGCAGCAGCAGCAGCATCATCATCATCACCATCATCACCATCGTCCCTGCTCCTCGTCGTCGCCCTCCTCCTCCTCCTCTTCCTCCTCCTCCTCCTCCTTCTCCTCCTCCTCCTCCTTGTCCTCCCCCTCCTCCTCCTGCTCCTCCTTGTCCTGCTCCTCCTCCTCTTTCTCCTCCTCCTCCTCCTCCTCCTCACCATCATCACCACCATCCCTAAGAAGTTTCATCAGCATCAGCATCATGATTATCACAGTCATCATCATCAACATCATCATCAGCAGCAGCATCAGCATCATCATCAGCATCATCAGCAGCACCATCATCATAACCATCCTAATCATCATCGACAACAACAACAAACATGGTAAGACTGTTCGCTCCGACCTGCGCATGTGCCGATAAAAACGTATATACCAAACACTCGGTACCCGCTCTTGTCGTCTTCGATCGTACCCCCTGGGGGGTTTACCCTCCTTACCTGCCACGTGCATGTAGCGCAGCCCCTAAAATAAGGGAAGAGAGGACGGATGTAAAAGGGAGAGAAAATAATGGAGCACGAGAGACAAATTACCAGGAGGGGCGCAAGGAGCAGAAAACAAGTGGTAGAACCAGACGGGCTGATCGGGTGGGCAGACCCATAGCGGGCAGGTCGGGAAGGCGGGCCAAGGCGACCAGGTCGAGCAGGCGGGTTGTTGAAGCGTGAGTCCTGCATGAATCGCGATGAAGTCTCGAGCGATAGCGCGATTCCCAAGTAAATCGTGAGAAAGCCAATGCGAGAGCGTGATTCCTGAGCGCCGAGGGCGCATCGTTTGAAAAAATTGCGAGGAAGTCCCTCGCGAGAGCGCGATGCGTACATGAATTGTGAGGAAGTCCCCCGCGAGAGCGCGATTTGGGAATACATTGTGAGGAAGTATCCGGCGGGAGACGCTGTTGTTGTAAACCGGGGGCCAGGGGCCCAGTTAGAGCCCCGTGATTTCCCTTGATGAATTATTCACTGCGTGGAGATCCCCATATGTGCATCTATTCGCATGGACCTGTCCGCCGTGAATGTCTAGGCGCAAGAGCTTTCGAATATAAACCGGCTTCAGTTGTGACTGTCTGGTCATGAATCTAACTGCGAATGAATTGGAGTGTGAATGAGCCTCAGTAGTACGAGCGCGTCTCTGCGCATGAGCCTGGGGCCTCCTGAGGCCTCCTGAAACCTACTGGGGCTTCTGGGGCCTGCAGTCGCCTCTTGGGGCCTCCTGGGGCCTCCTGGGACCTCCCAGGGAGGCTTCGTGCCCCAGGAGAGGCCCAATCTATAGCAACCGACGTACATAAAACATTGCGGATTGGAGCCACAGGAGAAGGGCAATCTATAGGAACACGCGTAAAGCACCAAGGACTCGTGCCCCAGGAGAGGCCCAACATATAGGAACATAAGTAAAACATTTAGGATTGTGTTCACAGGAGAATGACAATCTATAGAAACAGACGTATAGCGTCAAAGATTCGTGCTCCAGGTGAGACCCAATCTATAGGATCAGACGTACAACGCATGGGATTGGAGCCACTCCTGTTGCCTTCTGAGGCCTCCTGCTCCTGGGGCCTCTCGGGGCCTCCTGTTGCCTTCCGAAGTCTCCTGGCGCTTCCTGTGGCCTCCTGGGGCCTCCTGTGGCTTCCTGAGGCCTCCTGGAGCTTCCTGGGGCCTCCTGGAGAACCTTGGAACATCTTGTGGCCTCTTGAGTCTTTCTGTGGCCTCCTGATGTTTCCTGGGACCTCACGTGGTCCCCAGTGGCCTCCTGGAGCCTGTTGGAGCATCCTGTGGCACCCTGAGGAGAATCTGTGCCCACGAGTCTGGCCACCAAAACAGACAAACCGAACGAGACATCCTCAAAATCTGGCCCACCTGGGGGGTGAAAATGAGCGCCTCGCTCGAGACATCCTCCAAATCTGCTCCGAACGCGAAGGATGCTGGGCCAGAAAACAAGCAAACCGCTTGAGACATCCCGACAAAACGGCAGCGAACGGGACCGTGTCATACCCCTCGGCGGCTCCCCTTAGGCGCATGAAAATGAGCGCCTCGCTCGAGACATCCTCCAAATCTGCTCCGAGCGCGCCAGAAAACAGGCAAACCGCTTGAGACATCCCCACAAAACAGCAGCGAACGGGACCGTGTCATACCCCTCGGCGGCTCCCCTTAGGGGCGTGAAAATGAGCGCCTCGCTCGAGACATCCTCCAAATCTGCTCCGAACGCGAAGGATGTTGGGCCAGAAAACATGCAAACCGCTTGAAACATCCTTAGAAAACGGCCGCGAACGGGGCCGTGTCATACCTCCCGGCAGTTCCCCTTAGGGGCGTGCAAAATGAGCGCCTCGCTCGAGACATCCTCCAAGCCTGCTCCGGACGCGAAGGATGCTGGGCCAGAAAGCAGGCAAACCGCTGGAGACATCCCCACAGAGCGGCCGCGAACGGGACCGTGTCATACCCCTCGGCGGCTCCCCTTAGGGGTGCTGAAACCAGCGCCCAGTCGGAGACATCCTCACAATCTGCTGTGTGTAGAGTAAGTCAGACACTGAGAAGGCCTGAGTATGAGTAAGCCTGGGTATGAGTGAGTCTCAGCATGAGTAAGTCTGCGTATGGGCAGGTCTGAGTATGAGTAATATTGTGTGTGAGTAAGTCTGGGTATGAGTAAACCTGAGTGTAAGTCAGTCTGTGCATGAATAAGTCTGGCTATGAGGAGGAGAGGGGAGGAGAAGGAGGAGGATGAGGAGTAGGAGGCGTCAGAGTAACAACAGAACCCCATCTTAGGATATGGGGAACAAACAGGGTGCGAGCCCAGGGGGAAGCACTTCAATTCAAAAAACACAAAGGTCACCGAAGGGGGGGAGTAACAATAATTATCCGTAAGGGCTTCGCCCCCTGCCGCCGGCCCCCTCTCTCGGATAATGGGCCATGGAAGAGCTAAGTCATGAGGCCTTGGTGCTGTCGTGAAGTAGTATCGAAACTTCATGCGAAGCCGAGTCGCAATCAGCAAAACCAACTGATCACAAGAGGGGGTACCACACCTGGCGATTGGTAAGACGTGTATGGTTTAAGGGCTTGGTTACCACACCTTGCGATGAAAGGGCCGAGGAAGTTCTCGCAGTTTGGGTTACCACGCCTTGCGATGGATGTGCGTGATGGGTTCGAATTTCAGAAATGTGGCAAATCCCCTGTGTTTTTGGACCCTGACCCCGCGGATCTGCGTGAGGGGTGGCACCGAATTTCAGAAATGTGGCAAATCCCTGTGTTTTTGGACCCTGACCCCGCGGATCTGCGTGAGGGGTGGCACCGAATTTCAGAAATGTGGCAAATCCCATGTGTTTTTGGACCCTGACCCCGCGGATCTGCGTGAGGGGTGGCACCGAATTTCAGAAATGTGGCAAATCCCTTGTGTTTTTGGACCCTGACCCCGCGGATCTGCGTGAGGGGTGGCACCGAATTTCAGAAGTGTTGCAAATCCCTTGTGTTTTTGGACCCTGGCCCCGCGGATCTGCGTGAGGGGTGGCACCGAATTTCAGAAATGTGGCAAATCCCTGTGTTTTTGGACCCTGACCCCGCGGATCTGCGTGAGGGGTGGCACCGAATTTCAGAAATGTGGCAAATCCATGTGTTTTTGGACCCTGACCCCGCGGATCTGCGTGAGGGGTGGCACCGAATTTCAGAAATGTGGCAAATCCCATATGTTTTTGGACCCTGACCCCGCGGATCTGCGTGAGGGGTGGCACCGAATTTCAGAAATGTGGCAAATCCCTGTGTTTTTGGACCCTGACCCCGCGGATCTGCGTGAGGGGTGTCGATTTCGAGCCCCCCCAGCAATTCAGACAACGCGCCCAGGGGACGCTGGAAAATCCTGTTTGGGCCTCCCCCCCCTCGCGCGGTCAATCAACTAGTTACAGTAACCAGCAAGAAGTCAACTAGTTACAGTAACCAGCAAGAAGCAGAACTGTAACACTGGAAACTAGAAACTACAGCTGGCACAGGAAACTGCGAATCACGCGCCTACAGCCTGGTGGCCCCACAAGGGGGCCGGCGGATTCTTCAGCAGCGAAAACCAACGACAACAACAACAACAGCAACAACAGCAAAAACGACGACAACGACAACAATGACGACAACAACAGCAACAATCATTTTAAGACTGTTCGCCCTTATCTGCTCAAGTGTCCAATAACGCGTCTTTCCCAAACCCTCGATACCCGCCCTCTTCGTCTTCGATCGAACCCCTTTTGGGGGGTATACTTTTTTTCCCTGCAGGCCGGGCCCCGGCCAGCGGCGGGGCGGCCGCGGACCCTCGGCCTGGCCAGCGGCAGCGCTGATCGGCGGGGCGGCCGCGGACCGTCGACCCGACCCCAAGAGGGACGGACAGGGGACCGACGACGACGACGACGACGACGACGTCGTCGATGATGACGACGACGACGACGACGACGGCGACGACGAGCGAAAGCGAGAGCGAGAGAGCGACAGCAGGGCCACGAAGGACATGAAGTAGGCCACGAAGGGCGATAGCGGGGACACGAAGGGAATGCGTATGGGGCCACGAAGAGCGCGAACGAGCGGGGGCCACGTAGGGCAGATAATGCGGGGCCGCTGAAGGTAACGATGGGGCCACTGAGGGTAGCAACTGGGCCACGTAGGACAGTGAGGGGGCCACAAACGGCGACAGCGGGGCCACGAAGGGCATGCACATGGGGCCACAACGGGCGCGACTCCTGGGTGCCTGGGCATCGGGAGCGCCATTTTTCAGCAAATTGCAAGCAAGTGTCCAGAGCGCCGGAAAAGCGATTCCTGAGTAAATTGTAAGGAAGTCCCAAGCGAGAGCGCGGTTCCTGAATACAATGCGAGGAAGTCTCGGGCGGGAGCGGGGGTCCTGATTAAATTGTAAGGGAGTCAGGCGGGAGCCGTTGTTGTTGTAACCCGGGGACCAGGGGCGCAGTTTGAACATCAAGATTTTCCTTGCCAGAAAACAGGGTGCGAGCGTCGGAGGGCACACTTCAATTGAGAAAAACAGCATGCACCGGTGAGGGGGGATCAGCAATAATGATTTTTCAGAAATGAGAGTTCAACAACAACAACAACAACCACGACGACGACGACGACGACGACGACGACGACGACGACGACGACGACGACGACAACGACGACGACGACGACGACAACGACAACGACAACGACAACGACAACGACAACGACGACAACAACAACGACAACAGCAGCAACAACAACAACCGCAACAACAATAACTATCGCTTTAACACTGCTCACTCTTATCTGATCGAGTGTCATTCAACGTGTATTTCCCAAGCCCTCGATACCCGCCCTTTTCTTTGACCGTACCCTTTTAGCGGGGGGCATTTTCTTCCTTGCAGGCCGGGCCCCGGCAAGCGGCGGGGCGGCCGCGGACCGTCGGCCTGGCCAGTCTTCGTCCGATTCCGACGGCGACTCAGTCCTAGTCGTTTCTTTTTTACTTCCCGCTGATGTTGGTCCCTACCATCTTCCCCTCCCATTGTCTCGTAATCCTTTTCCTTGTCGTGCTCCTCCATGTCTCCCCTCCTCCCTATATTCATGTCTCCCTCCCTCTCCCACCGAATACCTTTTTTCTCCTCCGTCGTCGTCCCTCCCCCTCCTCTCTCCCTGCGCCTTCGCCCCTGCGCATCCCCATCCCCCCTCTCCCGCTCCTCTTCCTCCTGCTGCTCCGTCCGCCTCTCCTCCCGCTGCCCCTCTCCCTCCTGCTGCCGTTCTCCTCCAGAGCTGGAAAGAGGGGGGGGGGGGGGGGCGCCCTTCAGGCATGGGGCCCTCTCGACGACTGCGGGCAGCCACGGCCATTCTACACGGGAGCGCCCTCGTTGTTCCTCCTGGCGGCGGGCGGATCTGGGACCCCCTCCGCCGCCCCGCCTTGGGCGGGGGGGAGCGGCCCTGTCGCCGGGCGGGCCCAGGGCCGGGACCAGTCGCCCCAGCGCGTCCGGGAGCGCACCCCCAGCGCGTCCCCGGGCGCCCTGGGACGGCCGCGGGTCCCAGTCGGTCCTGGCCTCATCTCACGCTCCTCCTCCTCCTCCTCCTCCTCCTCCTCCTCCTCCTCCTCCTCCTCCTCCTCCTCCTCCTTGTCCTGCTCCTCCTCCTCCTCCTCCTCCTACCTCCTCATCCTCCGCCTCCTCCTCCTCCTGCTCCTCCTCCTCCTCCTCCTCATCCTCTTCCTCCTCCTCCTCCTCCTCCTCCTCCTCCTCCTTCTCCTCCTCCTCCTCCTCCTCCTCCTCCTCCTCCTCCTCCTCCTCCTCCTCCTCCTCCCCCTCCTCCCCTCCTCCTCCTCCTCCTCCCCCTCCTCCTCCTCCTCCTCCTCCTCCTCCTTCTCCTCCTCCTCCTCCTCCTCCTCCGCTCGGGGCGCAGGAAGGGCTCGGGGGGCTCGGGCCGTTCCCTGGAGAGCTGCGCCGTGGGGCCCGTGCGTGGCCGAGGCCCGCCGTGGCCGGAAGGGCCCCTGCGTGCCTCGTCGTGCGTTCCCTGCGGTCGCGCGCAGCCGCGGCCGACGAGGGCCGCACGTCGACGCTCATCGTTGGTGCACGATCGCTCCTGTATGACGATCGCTGACTCTATCTATGGTGCTGTCGCTACACCTCATGGCCCCGCGCGGGGTGGCGGAGACTTCGGTTATAAAAGGGTGCACCAAACATTGTTTGCCGAGAGAGAGAGAGAGAGAGAAAAAAAAAAAGAGAGAGAGAGAGAGAAAAAAAAAAAAAAAAAAAAAAAAAAAAAAAAAAAAAAAAAAAAAAAAAAAAAAAAAAAAAAAAAAAAAAAACGTTGGTGCACGAGGGCCGCACGTCGAGGGCCGCATGTCGACCGCGGTCATGCAGCGCGCCCTCGCTTGACGAGATTAGAAGGGCCTCGAACCCTAGCAGCAGGGTGAAGAAGGCGTGGCCTCACGGAGGTGCCCGTGCTTGCACCAGGGACACGGAGTCTGGACGGCTTGGCGCGAGACGTCTGCAGAAAAGACCCCTTTACCCCCAATGTCTTTGGCCCTCCCAGCTAAGATCCCTTCCCAGAGGGTCAGGGGGCTATTGCTGATCACTCGTGGCCCCAGAGCGACGGGCGGGTGCCCCCTGCAGCCTCGACCGGGCACCGACTTCTCGCTCGCGGGTGGGGCCGGTGCCGTGGGTGAGCGGTGGCCTCCCAGCCCCGCCGTCTGGTCGTTTTTTTTTTTTGCGCTCGGGCCGGGCGGCGGCCGCGGTGCCGAGCAGGGCGGGGGGTCGACAGCAACTCGCGTGCTGTGCCCTCGCAGTTCCGCCCTTAGAGTGCACTAGCGTGCGCGAGCGTCTCGGAATCGATGAGGAAGCGCCGACTGAGTATCGCTTAGCGTCGGCTTAGCGTCGATCAGCGTCGATTGGCGTCGGTTGGCGTCGACTGCCAAGAGCGAGCAAAATGGCATGGGAGGCTGGAGGCTCCCATAAGTTGCCGCAGAAGGAGTGGGAGGAGCAGAAGGATGACGATGAGGAGGCGGGGCGAGAGACGAAGAACGAGGCGAGGAGAAAGAGGCAAGAGAAGGCGTGGGGTGATCGGGAGGCGAAACGGCACTCTGAACAAAAACGCAAGGTTGTGAAACGGATTATGAGGGTGGGGGGGAGAGAATTTCGCGGCCCCCTCGGTGTCCACCCGCGGCAGTGTGATGCGGCCGTCACCGGGAGGCCCAACTCAGATCGTGCCTTGAACGCCGCCAAGAAGATCCGCGACGCAAACTATACGCGCCGCCCTCGGAAGACCCCATCCTCTCCCACATTTCTCCTCCTCCACCACCTTCTCCTCCCCCCGTCTTCCTCCGCGCTCCCCATCCCCATCCTCCCTTCCCCCCCTCCCCTTCCCCCCTCCTCCTCCTCCTCCTCCTCCTCCTCCTCCTCCTCCTCCTCCTCCTCTTCCTCCTTCTCCTCCTCCTCCTCCTCCACCACCTCCTCCTCCCCCCCCTCCTTCCCCCCCCACCCTCCCTCCACCCCTCGGCCTCCCTCTCGGCCAGTCGTCGTCGTCGTCGTCGTCGCCGTCCTCCAATTCCTCCTCCCCCTCCTCCTCCTCCACCTCCTCCTCATCTTTCTCCTCGTCATCCTTATCATCCTCGTCATCACCATCCTTATCGTCCTCGTCGTTGTCGTCCTTACCATCAGCAGCAGCAGCACAAGCAGCATCGGCATCATCACCACCACAACCATCATCATCGTTGTGATCGTCATCCTCGTTTTTGCCAGTACTAACTCAACTGAGGATTTATAAGGTGAAGTTGAGACGGGTAAGCGCCGTCCGGGAACTGTTTGACAGGGCCCGCAATTAGCGGTCGCGTGTGGCCATGTGTTCTCGTTGTTCTGTACGCGCGTGTGTCGGCAGCGTCGAGTTGCGCTACCTTATCGGTATCCATTGGTAATGTGTTGCCGACGACCCACAGCCAGCAGGCGGTCCGATGAGGGTTCGACCAGTGCATGATGAGACAGAGTTTGGTCGACAATTGTTTGCGACATGCCTTGCATTGCAGACTCCGTCGTCGTCGGCATACAGCCGCCGGTCAGTGCGCACATCGTGCTTGACCCGAGCGTGCGTCAACATGGCTTGGCGAGTGGTCAAACAATGTGAGCACGGCATGCAAGAAAAGGCGGCAATCGCACCACTGCCAATGGCATCACGCGACTCATTGCACACGGACGCAACGGAACGAATTCCATGAACGATGTCTTTCCACTGCTGAACCCCCTCAACCATGATGCACCCACCACCAGGGGTTCGAATCAACGGCAGGGTCGGGCAAACAGTTTCGGCCGCAGTGGACACTCTGTGGCAGCATGACACATCAGCCCTCATTTGTCTGACCCATGGCATCACTTGACGGGACCCGCCCTCTTTCTCACGTCTTCGAGACAGCAAAGCAAGCAACGCATGACTGTCGAGAGCAGACGAGCAAGATACAGAAGCCTCTTCTGAATCAGTACGCAATCGAAAGACACCATGCCTCCATGCTCCCGGGCATGAATATCACAACCTGTTGCGCCATCGAAGTTCACACGACCACATATGTGACGCACAGCACGCGTGTACATAGATAGTATTGAGCACGCGCACCTCACGAACCTTGTCAGAACTTTCACATGAGCATTATACAGAAGCTCCGACAATACCAAGCTATGACAAAACAAACTGCGAAGCGGCACTCGGATAACCGGGTTTCCAAACACTTTCCAGGTTGTTGGCGCATGCGAGGATAGCGCGCTAGTCGCCCGTTGGTTCGCGTATGGGATGCTTGACCTTCTAATCGCCGCCGCAGAGCCAAGGTGCTTATGCTCGGACATAGCATGCAGAAAGGCACCGCCTGGGGATCCCAGAACCGCTCTGAGTACGAAGTTTCATGTAGTTGTCGGAAGCACCCTTCCCACGAAACTTCATAACAGTTTCGGTTCTCCTTCTGTTCCAATTGAAAAATCAAACGGAAGAAAAAGAATTTCTCAAGGAGCACCTCTAGCAACGTGCGCGTGGCTTACCACAGAGGGTGGGGCGAGCACGCAAACAGCACCACACACAAATCTTCAACGAAGGCGATTTCGACAACATCTTCCTCTTGCTGGCTCTCTGCGCCGCTATCCGCCCAAAAGGGCGCAGCCGTGATTTCAAAGTAACGACAACAAGAGCGTAAGCGCTGTTAGGGACGACGCCACCAAGCTTGCAACCTTGCCCCCCGTCATGGTGTGCACGAACGTGTCGCACCCGGGACATTGGAACCGCGATTTCGAGTATAATTTGCAAACGAGCGCCGACACCTTCTTGCCAACCCCCACTTGCTCAAACGCAGTGCCATGTGATGCGATGTACTCACAGATCCACCCCCGCAACCTCCAGAGAACAACCACACTTGGCAAGGTTGTCGGTCTTAGACGCTGCGTCGCTTCCAAAGGCACTCGACCATCCCAAGACGAGCTCGCGCAGGACTTTGCCAAACGCTTTCGTGAGGTCCACGAACAGCACGAACGCACAGAGAGGCAAGCGCGGCAAAATCCAGACAACTCCGCGAAAAATGGTGGGCAAAATTTGTGTTGCGGCCCAGCACGGCGCTACGATGGAACTTCGGTAGACAAGCGGCGTACGATTTATCGGTTGCACTCGTCAGCGTGCCAATCATTACTTCGCCCATGTGATCGGAAGTCAACAGCCCTCTGCTATCGTCAGGCTCAGAGCTGGCACCTCTGCCTTTGAAACAAATCGACCCTACGGCCGCCTTTCCGCTGTACGGGTCGCCTTTCCTCGGTCATCATTGGGTCACATGTGTCAAACAGCTTGATTGACAGACTGCATTTTTTTTTGATCCGCGGGTGGAGAGCGCACCTCTCCCGGTCGAAACTTCACTGCCAGACTGTACCCGCCTGTGTTCAGCAGCTCGGCGCTGATGCGGTCAGGGTCCGAGGCCCTGATGTCACTCAGAGCCTGAATCGACTCCTGCACTCACGCGGGGCTCAGTACAAACGGGGAGTCAGCTCGCGCTCCAGGGCGCGACACCAGCTCGTCCCGGCTTTGCACCAGGGTGCCGCCGACCGACCACCTCCATGAAATGACGCTGCCAACGATTGCACCTTTCTTCTTTTGTCGCGGAGACGCTCCCACCATGCAACTTCACGGCCTGAGAGGTGCGCATGTTGTGACCCGCAAGCGCCTTGACGACTCCGCACGTGCCTCTCATGTCAACCTTGTCAGCAAGCCACGGAGCCTTGAAAGCAAGGATTTCGAAGTGGAGCGCCCTGTCGCAGTCAATGACGCCACGAACCCCATGCTGGGTGACAACAATGCTTCGGTAACATACTGCCTCAACGCGACGCAACGACAACCATGTGTTGCGAATGTCAGCAAGCCGAGCACCAGCAATCCGACCGACTCTGCACACGTTTCGGCTGATGAGTCATTGCAGTGTTCCTGTCGGGGGCGCGTTGGGTACGACTCAGGGCGCGTTGGGTACGACTCGGGGCGCGCCGAAGCAAACATCATGAAACAAGCGTGCAAATACTACTTCCGCTGTTGCCTCGCAACGCGCATGACACGACGACAAGGACCGGCTTGCTAAAGCAGTCCCCACGCGTTGTCGGATATCCACCCTTTGGACGGCGACTTTGGTGGAGATCCGAAGATACAGCATGCCTGTGTCAACAGAAACGCATTGACCTCAGCAACTTGCTCCTCGACGGAACAACTCTGGCCAGGCACGAAGTTCCATACCGCACGCTCAAACTGGTCGCGAAAATACACACTGTCCAACGCACGGGTATCAAAAGACATACGGGCTGGCCTCCCCCCGCATACGACTCGTACCACCGACGGTGTCGCCAGCAGAAAGCAGATGGTCCTCCGAAGCGCCTTTCGAGAGGTCAAAATGGCACAACACGTGGCATTCACGAACGCACTTGCGTAAACATTCATCAGGGCAACATAACCGGTACGATGTACAGATCCACATGAACATCTCCACGTGTAGCCCGTGGCAAACCAAGTGTTATTGGCATAGAACATGTGATCACGAAGGAAACACCTAAGCAACATGCCGTTCTCAGTCTCCTCCTCCGGTTGACATAGCCCGATGCTGGCGCATTAAACAGATCGCACCCGTGTGTTAGCATCGATCAGCACCACGACATATCGACCTTTCCTCCTGGCACTGCCGACGTGGCACGCAAGCGAATCCCAGAATTGAATACTTCACTTCGCTTGGCGACTCGCTGTGCGGAGCATGACACGACTAGAAATAAACGACCGCCTTGCAGCCTCTCCACGGGCCAATTCTTTGCACGATGCGAGGGCCACGCGGCAAGAAAGGTTCAACGACGCAGGGGCCATCGCGTCGCGCCCACAGTTGCGACCTGCAGCTCCAGACTCTCATCGGCCCTGGAAACGAACAGATCATACGATACATCCGTGTACTGCTGGTCACGCTGACTCCTCCCCTCTTGGGTACCAGCGACATGTATCCCAGCGTGGCGAACAGCGCACTCAAGTAGCCAGAGCCGCCCATTGGCGGATTGACCTTCGCCAGACCATTGCCCAGCAAGTAACGAGCAGACGTTGGCTGAACAACAAGCGAATTCAACTGGCTGATCGGTTTGCGTCCTCGGAGGCCCTGGAAGGGCCTGGGTCCCCGTTAGGAGCCGGAGGGAGGGGGAGAGTCAGAGGCGAGGAAAAAGATCTAGGTCCCAGAGCGGCTTCACTGGCCTCTCCTGTTCGTCAGCATCTAAAATCTAATGCGCACGGCGTCTCTGCTGCAAGGGCACTCTCTGGCATTTTCCCGCTCACCTGGCGATGCCCGTGGCACCGCGCAGTTCCATGTCATCATCCAGGCCGCTTGCTGCGACCTTCGACGGCGACAGGTCTGGGGACGAACTGGACCTCCCCATCTACCTCGGTGGCGGCTTCGGTCGGTCAGATGCCTTCCGAGCCTCAGCCGCCACGGTGACGAAATTCTGGTACAGCGTGTTCATGGCGGCTTTGGCCTCCCCCACGATGCGCCTCGGGACCACTGGCGACGACTGCTGGCACACAGCACGTCCTTCAAGGCCTCGGACATGCTCAGTCCCGACAAACACCGACCGACGACGAGGTCACCTGCGCCTAGAGCCTCTTGTACTCGCTCTCCAACCTGGTCACGTCGAGTTTCGACGCGTCCACTTCCTTCTGCGCCTCCGCGGGCGCACTCTGCGCTTTGAGGCGCCGCCACCGAGCTCGCTCCAAGGCAGCTGCAAGCGTCGCCAGTTTCGCAGACAGAGGCTTGCTCTGCGTAGTGGCGCGCTCGGCCATGACAATCTGCTCCTCCAAGTGCGAACTTGTGGAGGCGAAGAGCCCGTTGTCGGGCAGCTCCCGCAACATGCCCCCCTTTATGACCTTGATATCACACGAGCTTGGCACGGGCGGAGCTGCGGCGTGCGTACTGCCCTCGAGTGTGCCGATCCCCCCTTGCCACGCGGTCACTCACATCCGCCTCCTCCTCCTCCTCCTCCTCCTTCTCCTCCTCCTCCTCCTCCTCCTCCTCCTCCTCCTCCTCCCTGTCCTCCTCCTTCTCCTCGCCCTCCTCCCTATCCCTCTGGCCGCCGCCCAGGCCGGCCAGAAGTCCGCG
Organism: Prorocentrum cordatum; assembly: GCA_963575745.1. Taxonomy (NCBI): domain Eukaryota; class Dinophyceae; order Prorocentrales; family Prorocentraceae; genus Prorocentrum; species Prorocentrum cordatum. The sequence continues at coordinate 150,080 of CAUYUJ010017057.1, read as the reverse complement.
AGGGTGGTGGAATGCGGTTGCGGTCGCATGTGCTGCTACTGGTGCAGTTGGCTTCTCTGCTGCCCCTGCTGCTGCACAACTTGTTGCTGCTCCTGATTTGTCAGACGCTGCAGCTGCGACTGCCGTTGCTGCAGCTGCTGCTGGGGCAGATGCTGGTGCTGGTGCTGGTGCTGGTGCTGGTGCTGCCATCCCTGTCCTCCAGGTGCGAAGGATTTCGCGAAATCCTTCTGAACCCCGCACTTCCAGCACTTGCCCTTTCTGGATTCGCTCCACGGCCTGCAGAGCGCGCACTGAGCCCACGGCGAGCTCCATCCATCTACCATGCGCGCTGCCAGACCGACATGACCGCGAACTACGACGGAAAATGTCGATCGAAACACGGTATCTTCATCCTCCTCCTCCTCCTCCTCCTTCCTCCTCCTCCTCCTCCTTCCTCCTCTCTCCTCCTCCTCCTTCTTCCTCCTCCTTCCTCCTCCTCCTCCTCCTCCTCCTCCTCCTCCTCCTCCCTGCTCCTCCCGCCTCCTTCCTCCTCCATCCTCCTCCTTCCTCCCTCCTCCTTCCTCCTTCCTCCCTCCTCCTCCTCCTCATCATCATTCCTCCTCCTCCTTCCTCCTTCCTCCTCCCTCCTCCTTTTTTCCTTCCTCCTCCGTCCTCCTCCGCCTCCTCCTCCCCAGCGCCCTCCTCCGTCCAGCGGCAGCCGGCCAGATCGCGGAGCCACCCACGGAGGCCGGATCGCGGGACAGCCCGCCGGGCTCTCCTCGGTCGGCGGCCCGAGCCGATCGCCAGGGCGGGACCGCGCCGGCCAGGTCGGCGCAGCGGGACCGCGCAGCGGACCAGCCCAGATTTGGAAGAGGGCCAGCCCAGATCTGGAGGAGGAGGAGGAGGAGGACCCAGATCTGGAGGAGGAGGAGGAGGAGGAGGAACAGGAGGAGGATCGACAGATCGTGCTGGACGGTCCTCAGAGCCCGCCTCTGGCCTCGGGGCCCTTGTGAACAGTTTCTGCCCCGGGCGAGGAGCCTGGCCAAGGCGGAGGCCAAGGCGGGCCCTGGGAGGGGTCCAGCAACTGGTTTTGAGTGGGAGCTGTAGGTGTAGGTGTGCGAGGGAGCGGGAGGGGGAGGGAGGAGAAAGTGAGTGGGGGGCGGAGGAGCGAAGGAAGGGTGAGGAGAAGATGGCAGCAGAAGGGAAAGGGGAGGGGGAAGGGAAGGGGGAAGAGGGGGAGGAATGGGGAAGAGGGAGCGCGAGGAGGACGAAGGGGAGGACGAGGGGTATCGGCGTGCGTGTTCCTTTCAAGGTGCCGCCATTTCTTCGACGACTGCATGAAGGCGTTCCCAGAGCTCGCCCTGTACATGGTTGGAGCCGAGGACGGAACAGAGGCGCTGACATCGAGCGGTCGCACACCCGACGACGAGTACCAGAGAACCATGGGAGCTTTGTTCGCGGTTTATTGGCTCATGAGGAGCCTCGTGCTCCTCCTCTTCCTCCTCCTCCTCTTCCTCATCCACCTCCTCCTCCGTATCGTCCTCCCCCTTCCTCCTCTCCCTACTTGCGTACACACCTCCTCCTCCTCCTCCTCCTCCTCCTCCTCCTCCTCCTCCTCCTCCTCCTCCTCCTCCTCATTCTCCCCCTCCTCCTCCTCCCCCTCCTCCTCTTCCTCATCTCCCTCCTCATCCTCCTCCTCCGCCTCCTCCTCCTCCTCTATCTCGTCCTCCCTCCTCTTCATCCTCCTCCTCTCCCTACTTACGTACACTCCTCCTCTCCCGCCCCTTCCTCCTCCTCCTCCTCCTCCTCCTCCTCCTCCTGATCATTACCCTCGTCATCCTCATCGTCCTCCTCCTCCTCCTCATCATCATGATCCTCACCCTCGTCATCATCATCATCATCATCATCATCATCATCATCATCATCATCATCATCATCATCATCATCAGCGGCAGCAGCAGCATCATCAGCATCATCCTTCCTTCCTTTATCTCCCCTCCCTCTCTCTCCCTCCCTCTTTTCCTCCGTCCCTCTGTTGTGTTGCCTTGTTCTCTCTCGCTCGATAGACCTGTCTTTCTATCAACATATATATATATGTATATGTTGCCTCCCTGAGATCATACATCTTATCTTGAACCGAATTCACGTTCATCATCATCATCATCATCATCATCATCATCATCATCATCATCATCATCATCATCATATGATTACTATTTCCCTTCTCGTCTTCCGTCCTCCCCCTCACCTGCTTCCCACTGTTCGACCACATCCCTCTCCTACCATCTACTTGGATAGGCCACAAAGGAACTCGATTGGAAAGCCTCACAACAGGAATCCTCGGAAAGCACCACGAAGGGGTTCTATTGGAAAGCCTCACAACAGGAATCCGTTGGAAAGCACAACAAAGGGATTCGATGGGAAAGCCTCACAACAGGAATCTGTTGTAAAGCGCCACAAAGGGATTATACTGGAAAGCGTCACAACAGAAATCCGTTGGAAACCACCACAAAGGGATTCGATTGGAAAGCCTCACAAAAGGAATTTTTGGAAAGAGCAACAGGGGGATTCTACTGCATTGACATGCGCCACAAGAAGATTCGATTGGAAATCCTCGCACCCCCCCCCCCCCACCCCAGCACCCCCAAACGACGGACTGGGGAGGGCATCCTCCTCAGCACCCCCTCTTCCGCTCTCCCTCTGTCCCGCTCTCCCATGATGATGATGAGTATGCTGAGAGTGATGATGACGATGATGGTGATGATGATTCGATCGAAGTTTGCTTAGAACCTCATCCATGTTCAGTAGGAATCCTCTCGATCTGGGATCAATTCCGTGTCCCATTGAAATCGTATCCGGTGTCTATTCAAATTCAATCGGAACCCGTTGTATATGGGATCTGCTCCGTCTCAATTGAAACCATTTGAGATCCCCATTCGGATTCAATCGGAATCCACTTGGTATGGCATATGATCCCATCCAATTGAAATCCGGCTTTTTTTGTTCTATTATTGTACATATGTTCTTGGGAGGGAAAGAAACATACATAGATAACGATATATAGAGAGAGAGAGAGAGTGGAAAGAAAAGAAAAATATCCTGGCGAAGGACCCAACCATATGCAATTGTGAGTACCGCAATTGTAAATATCTTCTTCGGTGGCGCTCCCTATGGGGCCACGAAACGTGTGAGGGGTGTGCCGAAATGGGTGTGCGGGACGCATGCGGGCACACCCACTGGGACCTTCGGTGGAGCCCCCCATGGGGCCACGAAGCGTGTGAGGGGTGTGCCGAATTGGGTGTGCGTGACGCATGCGGGCGGCAGCACTGGGGCCTTAGGCAGGGCTCCTATGGGGCCACGAAACGTGTGAGGGGTGTGCCGAATTGGGTGTGCGGGACGCATGCGGGCACACCCGCTGGGACCTTCGGTGGAGCCCCCTACGGGGCCACGAAACGTGCGAAGGGTGTGCCGACATGGGTGTGCGGGACGCATGCGGGCACACCCACTGGGGCCTTCGGTGGAGCTCCCTATGGGGCCACGAAACGTGTGAGGGGTCACGAAACGCGTGAAGGGTGTGCCGAATGGGTGTGCGGGACGCACGCGGGCACACCCACTGGGGCCTTCGGCGGAGCTCCCTATGGGGCCACGAAACGTGTGAAGGGTGTGCCGAATTGGGTGTGCGGGACGCATGCGGGCGGCAGCATTGGGACCTTCGGTGGAGCCCCCTACGGGGCCACGAAACGTGCGAGGGGTGTGCCGAAATGGGTGTGCGGGACCCAGGCGGGCACACCCATTGCGGCCTTCGGTGGAGCTCCCTATGGGACGACGAAACGTGTGAGGGGTCACGAAACGCGTGAGGGGTGTGCCGAAATGGGTGTGCGGGACGCATGCGGGCACACCCACTGGGGCCTTCGGTGGAGCTCCCTATGGGGCCACGAAACGTGTGAGGGGTCCGAAACGCGTGAAGGGTGTGCCGAATTGGGTGTGCGTGACGACGCGGGCACACCCACTGGGGCCTTCGGCGGAGCTCCCTACTGGGGCCACGAAACGCGTGAAGGGTGTGCCGAAATGGGTGTGCGGGACGCATGCGGGCACACCCACTCGGGACCTTCGGTGGAGCTCCCTATGGGGCCACGAAACGTGTGAGGGGTGTGCCGAAATGGGTGTGCGGGACGCATGCGGGCACACCCACTGGGACCTTCGGTGGAGCTCCCTATGGGGCCACGAAACGTGTGAGGGGTGTGAGGGGTGTGCCGAAATGGGTGTGCGGGACGCATGCGGGCGGCAGCACTGGGGCCTTCGGTGGAGCTCCCTATGGGGCCACGAAACGTGTGAGGGGTGTGCCGAAATGGGTGTGGGGACGCATGCGGGCGGCAGCACTGGGGCCTTCGGTGGAGCTCCCTATGGGGCCACGAAACGTGTGAGGGGTGTGCCGAAATGGGTGGTGGGGACGCATGCGGGCGGCAGCACTGGGGCCTTCGGTGGAGCTCCCTATGGGGCCACGAAACGTGTGAGGGGTGTGCCGAAATTGGTGTGCGGGACGCATGCGGGCGGCAGCCACTGGGGCCTTCGGTGGAGCTCCCTATGGGGCCACGAAACGTGTGAGGGGTGTGCCGAAATGGGTGTGCATGCGGGCCACTGGGGCGGTGGAGCTGCATGGGGCCACGAAACGTGCGGCACGCATGCGGGCCTGGGGCTTTCGGCGGAGCTCCCTATGGGCCACGAAACGTTTGAGGTGTGCCGAAATGGGTGTGCGAAACGGGCGGCAGCACTGGGGCCTGAGGTGGGGCCACGAAACGTGTGAGGGTGTGCCGAATAGGGTGGCCACGAAACGTGTGAGGGGTGTGCCGAATTGGGTGTGCGGACGCATGCGGGCGGCAGCATTGGGGCCTTCGGCGGAGCTCCCTATGGGGCCACGAAACGTGTGAGGGGTGTGCCGAATTGGGTGTGCGTGACGCATGCGGGCGGCAGCACTGGGGCCTTCGGCGGAGCTCCCTATGGGGCAACGAAACGTGTGAGGGGTGTGCCGAATTGTGTGTGCGTGACGCACGCGGGCGACAGCATTGGGGCCTTCGGCGGAGCTCCCTATGGGGCCACGAAACGTGCGAAGGGTGTGCCGACATGGGTGTGCGGGACGCATCTGGGCGGCAGCACTGGGGCCTTCGGCGGAGCTCCCCATGGGGCCACGAAGCGTGTGAGGGGTGTGCCGAATTGGGTGTGCGTAACGCATGCGGGCGGCAGCACTGGGGCCTTCGACGGAGCTCCCTATGGGGCCACGACACGTGTGAGGGGTGTGCCGAATTGGGTGTGCGTGACGCATGCGAGCGGCAACATTGGGGCCTTCAGCGGAGCTCCCTATGGGGCCAAGAAACATGTGAGGGGTGTGCCGAATTGGGCGTGCGTGACGCATGCGGGCGGCAGCATTGGGGCCTTCGGCGGAGCTCCTATGGGGCCACGAAACGTGCGAGGTGGGTGCCGAATTGGGTGTGCGTGACGCATGCGGGCGGCAGCACTGGGGCCCTCGGCGGAGCTCCCTATGGGGCCACGAAACGTGTGAGGGGTGTGCCGAAATGGAGGAGGCAGGAAGGAGGAGGGGGAGGAGGAGAGGAGAGGAGAGGAGAGGAGGACGCGGGGCGACGTCTCTTCAAAACGAGGACCCAACACCACAGGATGGTTGGTTGGGGGGGGAAACGGGGAGAGTTCCTTTGTCTCCTTCCCCTCCTCCTCCTCCTCCTCCTCCTCCTCCTCCTCTTCCTCCTCCTCTTTTACTTGGGATACGGTGTGTGAGAGAAAGAGAGGGGGGCGAGGGGGGGGCGAGTAAATTCTCCCCTCTTCCTCCTATTCCTTTCTCCTCCTCGTCCTCCTCCTCCTCCTCCTCCTCCTCCTCCTCCTCCTCCTCCTCCTCCTTTCCTGCACACATGCGTGCATGACAAAAGAAAAGAGAGAGAGAGAGAGGGAGAACAAAAATTAGCCTGACGAGGGACCCAACCATATGCAGGTGCGAGTACCGCAATAGTGATTCATTTTTTCGGTGGCGATCCCTATGAGGCAACGAACCGTGCTAGGGGCGTGCCGACATGAGTGGCGTGGTACACAAAGTGAACGAAAACGATTGATCTGAGTACGTAGGGAGACTGAGCGCGGGTGAATCTGCGCGCGTGCGTCTGACTGTGAATGATCTGCGTGCGAGCGAGTCTACGTGCATGAATGCGAATATGACAAAGCGTGGTGCAAATGTGTATGAATGCCAATAGTTTGACAACGACTGCCTCTGAATACTCGTGACGCTGGGCGTGGCCGCCGCAAGGAGCTTCCCCGGGACTCCCCGACGGCATCGCCCGCGCGCCGCGACGCCAATGTCGGCGCGCCCCCCCGCGAGGATCGCGCCCGCTTCCTCCCCTTCCTTTACTCCCTCTTTGCCCGCGCACTCAAAAGTCCAAGGCTGCGGGAGCAGCGCAGCGCGGAGCCCCCGCGACGCGCGCAGGTCACCCCGGAGGGGTCCCAGCGACGCGCGCGGGTCGTCCACTGCGCGGAGCGAAGAGAGCTAGCTGGCTGGCTGATAGCGGGCAAGGCTCTTGCCGCTGGGCAGAGCGACGACGGGCGAGCGAGGCGCTGGGCGGAACGCAGCACGGAGCCCCCGCGACGCGCGCAGGTCGCCCCGGAGGAGTCCCAGCGACGCGCGCGGGTCGCCCGCTGCGCGGAGCAAAGAGAGCTAGCTGGCTGGCTGGGACCTGCGGTGGGGCTCCATATGGGGCCACGTAACGCTGTACTGGGCAAAGGAGACGCATGTGGACTGCGCCACGGGGACCTTCGGTGGAGCTCCCTATGGGGCCACGAAACGTGTGAGGGATGTGCCGGAATGGGTGTGCGGGACGCATGCGGGCACACCCACTGAGACCTTCGGTGGAGCTCCCTATGGGGCCACGAAACGTGTGAGGGGTGGGACGACATGTGTGTGCGGGACGCATGCGGGCACACCCACTGGGACCTTCGGTGGAGCCCCCCTATGGGGCCACGAAACGTGTGAGGGATGTGCCGAAATGGGTGTGCGGGACGCATGCGGGCACACCCACTGGGACCTTCGGTGGAGCTCCCTATGGGGCCACGAAACGTATGAGGGGTGTGCCGAAATGGGTGTGCGGGACGCATGCGGGCACACCCACTGGGACCTTCGGTGGAGCTCCCTATGGGGCCACGAAACGTGTGAGGGGTGGGCCGAAATGGGTGTGCGGGACGCATGCGGGCACACCCACTGAGACCTTCGGTGGAGCTCCCTATGGGGCCACGAAACGTGTGAGGGGTGTGCCGAAATGGGTGTGCGGGACGCATGCGGGCACACCCACTGGGACCTTCGGTGGAGCTCCCTATGGGGCCACGAAACGTGTGAGGGGTGTGCCGAAATGGGTGTGCGGGACGCATGCGGGCACACCCACTGGGACCTTCGGTGGAGCTCCCTATGGGGCCACGAACGTGTGAGGGGTGTGCCGAAATGTGTGTGCGGGACGCATGCGGGCACACCCACTGGGACCTTCGGTGGAGCTCCCTATGGGGCCACGAAACGTGTGAGGGGTGTGCCGAAATGGGTGCGGGGACGCATGCGGGCACACCACTGGGACCTTCGGTGAGGCTCCCTATGGGGCCACGAAACGTGTGAGGGGTGTGCCGAAATGGGTGTGCGGGACGCATGCGGGCACACCACTGGGACCTTCGGTGGAGCTCCCTTATGGGGCCACGAAACGTGTGAGGGGTGTGCCGAAATGGGTGTGCGGGACGCATGCGGGCACACCCACTGGGACCTTCGGTGGAGCTCCCTATGGGGCCACGAAACGTGTGAGGGGTGTGCCGAAATGAGTGTGCGGGACGCATGCGGGCACACGCACTGGGACCTTCGGTGGAGCTCCCTATGGGGTCACGAAACGTGTGAGGGGTGTGCCGACATGGGTGGTGATAATGATGATGACGACAGATGATGATGACGATGACGATGATGGGGATGATGACGATGATGATGAAGATGGGAGGAGGGAGGGGGCAGCGGGAAGGAAGGAACGCGGGGCGACGTCTCTTCAAAACGAGGACCCAACACCACAGGATGGTTGGGAAAAACGACGACGACGACGACGACGAGTTCCAATTGAAATCTGAGTAGAATCCGATGCACATCCATTGAGTAGGAATCCTCTGGATCTGGGATCTGCTCCGTTCCTGTTGAAATCCTTGTAGGGTCCTATTCAATTTCGTTCGGAATCCGTTGGATATGGGATATGATCCGGTTCTGTTGAAGTTCGCTTAGAACTCACCCAAATTCAATAGGAATCCCCTGGATCTGGGATCACTCCCATGACCCATTGAAATCGTATTCGATTCCCATTCAAAGTCAATCGGAACCCTCTGGATCTAGGAAATGTCACGTGTCCATTGAAATCATGCGAGATTCGTATTCGGATTCAATTGGAATCTTCTTGATCTTGCACCTGCTCATTTATTCCTCGTGAAATCCTGCCCTTCCTCTTCTGGTACATATGTTTTTGGGAGGGAGAGGAACAGAGAGAGAGAGAGAGAGAGAGAGAGTCAGAGGGAGAGAGGGAGAGAGAGAGATTGATTTGAGGGTGACAGTTTGTTCCTGTATGGTGATCGAGGATGAGGAGGCAAATGTATGATTTCAGGGGGGGCGACCATATATCTGTATGTGTATGGCTGTTTTCCCTCTCAACATACATACAAACACATACACGGAAACAGACCGACGCGCGTAAGTAGATTCGCACGTGCATGCGTACATACATACATACAGACAAACAGGCAAGCTGATAGACAGACAGGCATACATACATCCACACATACGCACACACGTGCATGCACATATACACAGACATGCACCAGTTGAATGTCCCCCTTCTCTCCATCCCTACCTCATTCCTTATATATATATATATATATATATATATATATATATATATATATGTGTACGCATCCCTCTCCCACCCTCCCTCTCTATACGCGCGTGTGTAGCAGCTCGCTCTGGTTCGAGCCGCTTGTATGGCGGAGCCAGCGCCCGCGCGCTCACACCTTGGCGCCGGACCCATCGTCCTTGCTGCGGCGGCTGCTGGCGCAGGCCAGTGGTCTCACTTCTTCGAGGGCCTGGAGTTGGCCCAGTGGCGCGACTGGCAGTTGCTGGTGGCGCCTCCAGAGCCCAAGGTGGGCTCGGACGACGGGCGCGAGCTGGACTGTCCAAAGCGCCCTCCCTGCAAGTGCGAGCTCTCCGACGAGAGCTTCACGGCCCAGGTCGATTGGGCGAAGGTTGACCGACTACTCACCTTGCTGGCCTTGCTCGGGCTCGGCAGGGTGAGCCTGGGTTGTACCTGCAGGCGGCGAGCTTCGCGACGGTCGGCCCCGTCGAGCGACCACTACGAGGACGAGGACCTTTTGCACGCCGGGGCGGGCCCCGGCAATCGGGTCAGCAGTGGCACTCCGTCGACCCCGACCTCGTCGAGTCCAGCTGTCTGGCGTCCTCGGCGGTCTGGCGCTCGCGTTCTTCCTGCTCCTGGGGATGGCTGCGGCCGACCACAGGGGGCTGGACATCGCGGAGCCCCAGTTCGCGGCGCATTACCCAGACGACCCTCAGGTGAATTGGCACACGCGGATCCTGCTCGAGAAGCTGAACGACCAGGGGCGGTGGGTGGTGGCTACACCCAACGGCGTCATCCAGGTCATAAATCTGGCGCAGTACCGGGTGCAACCCATCCCCCGAGGTGCTCCAGCGCCGCCCAGATTAGGGAACAACCATTACCACTTTGGCGACGTGTCAGAGGAGACGCTGGCGGGCTGGCATCGTGGAGCTCGCCAGCTGGCGGCGGTGCTCGGCGGAGCGGCGGCGGCAGCTGGAGGAGGGGCCGAGGCCAAGTGGTACTACGCCGACACGGCGGACGAGGACTTCGCGGAGGAGGTGGGGGACGCGCCGCTTGCGAACCCTGCGGGGTTCCGCACTCGTGGGGCCAAGGAGATGGATGGAGAGCGTATAGAGTTTCATCGAGCGGGTGAGCAGAGCGGACCTCCCGGCCTGGGCCAACGAGAAGCGCAATGGCCCAGGCCGGGATCCGCACATCCTCCCGCTCGAGCGAGATGCCGCCGGCTCCTGCACCCAGCTCCTCCGCGACGCGATGGCTGTCATGACGCCCTTCAAGCCGAAGGCCCCCGACGACTGGCCCTTCCGCGGGCCCTCGGTGTCCGAGGAGCTCTTCCGGGCCATCCGAGGGCCAGGCCACGACATTGGATCCTGCCACGATTTCTACCTGACGAGCTCTGGCCTTTCGCCCGAGCACCCCGTGACTCACGCGCATCGGGATCTGCTCATGGTGATCCACCACCTCGCGTCCTACGACCAGGTGAATGGCCTGCAGCGTGCTGCCGGCGAGACGGCCGCGCGCCTCGCCCTTCAGATCCACGCCGCGGACGCGCGGAACGCCAAGGCGCCGGACTTCAGAGGCTAGACGGTCATGGTCTACAGCACGCCGCCCACGGGCGGCGGCGCGACGGTCGGGGACTTGACGAAGTGGGCGGCGGAGGGGCAGAAGACGGAGGCCTTCGTCATGGAGCAACATCGACTCTACGCCGAGGAGTTCGGCCACGCCTCGAAGACCACACCGCCCTCGAAGGGCGGCGGTGGCAAGTGATCTGCGATCGGGCCTGGCAGGGGGAGGCGGCCCCACCGCGCTGGACGGGGCGCCTCCAGTCGCGCCCGCGCCCAGCGGCCTGCCTGACCCCGGCGCGGCCATCATCAATTTCGTCTACGTCGAGCATCGGCGCGAGGGGGGGCACGGGATGAGCGCGATGGCCTGGTGGCCGACGCTCTGCCCACGCTCGACGCCCCGCATGCGACGGCAGGCCCCGGGCACTCGAGCTTCGAGACGCCGGGCCGCCGCAAGCCCGGCGAGCCGGTCTCCACCTTCAACGACGCGGCCCTCGGCAACGTCGGCCGCGCCGTCAGCGCCCTTCCCCCCTGGCCTGACGAACGACTGCTATGCCCAGACAGAGCCTCGCGAGACCACGCGCTCGGATATCCACGACGCCGACCTGGGCGCGACGGCGGCGCCTTATGGCCCGGAGAAGCTCCGCGCGCTCAAAGGTGACCTCCGCCCTCAACCCATTGGGCGCCTGGTCGGGCCGACCGCCCGGCGGATGCCCCTGGACCCACGGCGTCGCATCTTTCGATCTCTAGCCGAGGTGGATGAGCTACGCGATCTACCACGACCCCACTGGGACCCTCGGCTCGTTGGCCCTCATTCGGAGCGGGCCTCTTTGGTGCAGCAGTTGCAGCGGCCGGGCCCCATAACCTGGCGCGCGCGCGCGCCCGCTCTCGGGCGGGCGCCCTCTTCGCGTGGATGAAGAAGCCGCCCCCCTGGGGCCGACGCCCTCCATCGGAACCCGCCGCGGCCCTCGCCGGCTACGCCGGCGGCGCTGGGGCGCGCGCCGGCAGGCCCGGCCCGGCAGCAGGCGGGCGAGGGCCCGGGCTCCCAGAGCGAGCCGCACGCCTCCAGCATCGTTCTCCTCGACGGGCACTACCAGTTCAGCAACGTTAGCACGGCCTCCTGGTTCGCCCTCGGGCACCAGCGTCGGAGAAGGGCGCCATCGACGAGCTGGACAAGGGGGCGGGCGACATGGCGCCCGCCCCTGCCGCGGCGACGGTGGAGGCGCGCTTCCGCGGGATGCCAGCGGGGCGGAGCTGGGCCCTGTACTTCTGCCACGACGCGCCGCTCACCGAGCGTGGCAGACGGGCCCAGATTTCCCTCGGCCCCCCTCGGAGGTGGCGGGAGATCGCCAGGGGGCCCCCGCGCTTCACCCCCGCGCCGCTCGGGCCGCCCCGTACGTCGACAACGGGAACGTCGCGGCCGGCCCCCGCCAGATGTGCGAGGCCCTTTTGGACGCGCTCAAGAAGGAGCTCACGGCCGTGGGGCTCGCTGCCCACGAGGAGGAGCGATCGCGCCGCAAGGTGGAGATCCTTGGGCGCGTTTGGGATGGTCGCCGAGGAGAATTCGACCTCGGCCCGCCCGAGTCTGGCGCCTCTGGCACGCCTTCGACACGCTCCTCCAGAAGCGGAAGTTGGCGACCCCCATGGCGAGGCGACTCGCGGGTCACTTGGTTGATTTCCTGTCGATCCGCCGGGGATTTCTACGTGGCTGGGCCACCCCTGCCGCTTCGTGGGCGACGGGGCGGGGCCCCCATCGCGCTCTCCCCGGCGCGCGGTTGGTCGAGCTCCGCATCGCAAAGGGTCTCTTGCAGCTCGTCGCGCAGAACTCTGCCAA
>CAUYUJ010017057.1:105299-132799 GCA_963575745.1 Prorocentrum cordatum | reverse complement strand
CAGCCTGTCTCAGACGGAAGGACCGGGCCGCGTCGAGGAAGGCGCGCTTTAGCCCTTTGGCCAAGTCGTGCCGGTAGCCAGCCGTCGTGACCTGCTTCGCGTGCTGCGCGCAGTAGTCACCGCGTTTCTTGGGCCGCTCGCAACGCCATTCTCCTCGTCTCCCTCCTCATTCCCCTTTCCCTCCTAGTCCTCCTTGTCCTCCTATTACTCCTCCTCGTCCTCCTCCCCCACGTCCTCCCCCATCCTCCTCCTCCTCGTCCTCCCCGTGCCCCTCCTCCTCCTCCTCCTCGTCCTCCTCCTCCTCCTCCTCCTCCTCCTCCTACTCATACTCTTCCTCGTCTCCCTCCTCATTCTCCATTCCCTCCTAGTCCTCCTTGTCCTCCTATTATTCCTCCTCGTCCTCCTCCCCCACGTCCTCCCCCATCCTCCTCCTCCTCGTCCTCCCCGTGCCCCTCCTCCTCCTCCTCCTCCTCCTCCCCTCCTCCCTCCTCCTCCTCCTCCTCCTCCTCCTCCTCGTATTCCTCGCAAGGAAATGGTCACCCCCGGAGGTTACCGACCCTGTCCTCGGCCCTCGTTCGGTTTTTCTCGTATCTTCTCAGGGGCCTGCCTCCTCTCTCGCGGGAGGAAGGGGGGGGGGAGAAATCGGTAACCTCCGGAGGTTACCGACCTTGTCCTCGGCCCTCGTTCGGTTTTTCTCGTATCTTTTCAGGGGCCTGCCTCCTCTCTCAGGGAGGAAGGGGGGAGGGGGAAATCGGTAACCTCCGGAGGTTACCGACCTTGTCCTCGGCCCTCGCTCGGTTTTTCTCGTATCTTTTCAAGGGCCTGCCTCCTCCCTCAGGGAGGAAGGGGGGGGGGGAATCGGTAACCTCCGGAGGTTACCGACCTTGTCCTCGGCCCTCCCCTCCCTTGGTTTTCTCGTCTGTTTCCAAGGGTCTGCCCGCTCCTCGGGGAGGGGGAGGTAAGGGCCCCATTCTCGGTGCGCGTGTCCTCGGCCTGCGGCCCCTTCTGGTTGCGCGGGCTTGCTTCTTGCGCTGGTGGTGTCTGTTGGGGGGGAGTGAATCGGTAACCTCCGGAGGTTACCGATTCCCTCCCCGGGGAGGAATCGGTAACCTCCGGAGGTTACCGACCCAACCTCCGGATTCCACCGATTTTTGCTGCTGGACGCCGCCGGCCCAGCGGGGCCCTGCCCGCGCCCCTGGCGCGCGGCGCCCGCGCGCCTCTCGCGGGGCGCCGCCCTCGGCCGGGGGGGCTGCTCGAGGCGCTGCGGCGGGCGGCCCACAATCGCGCCCGCGAGGCGCAAGCGGCGACGGGCGCCCAGCGCGGCCGACACGGACCCTGGCTTCCTGCGGCGCGCCACCGCCACGGCCGAAACGCGGGGCACCACTCCCCCCGCCTTTGGGGGCAGCGCGGGTTCTCGTCGGACGGTTGCTGCTGGCCATCACGCTGGACTGCGACCTGGCCGCCGCCTTCGCGCTCGTGGCCTTCGACGCGCGCCCGCGGCCATCGGGGCCGGCGGAGACGACGGCGGCGCTGGTCATCCGTCCGAAGCCGGGGACTCAGAGTCGCAGCTGGGCTTCGGTCATGGCCCCTGAGGGCGGCACACCCGCCAAGAACAAGCAGTCCGACCAGGCAGGGGGTGATCCCCGGCGCTAACGGCCGAGGCTTTGCCGCCGACATCGTCAAAGAGCTGGCGTACAGGACCGGCCCCGCGACCACGCTCCTACGGCACCTGACGCTCGCAAAGCTCGAGCAAATCTTCCGCAACTGCGGCCATGTCGACGGCGCGCGCATCACCCCGTATCCGACATGCTGGGCCGTCGCACGACATGCAGTACAACGGCTCGACGCTGGGCGCAGTGATGACGCGAGGGAGACGGTCGGCGATCAACTCAGTCCGCCGGCGCGCCAAGCCGGCCAAGCTCCTCCGCCAGCTCGCGAAGTCGATCGGGCCACGGTGATTGAGGCCCCTCGCCGCGCCGCTCGTCTGCCGTCGGAGCTGCGCCGCCGACTCATGGGAGCGGCTCCCTCGGTAAATCGTTCCCCTCCTTCCTCTTCTTTCTGCCTGTCTTGCCGCTCCCGTGGCCGGGTCGCCCCTGCGTCCCGGGTTGGTTCCCTTTCCTCGGCCTTGGGGGGCCTTGGTCGGCGGCTTTCCCGTCGCCCCGCGGTTCTCGTTTTCTTTTGGGTTCTGTCCCGGGACACGACTTCGCAGAATACCGGCGGTTCAGCAATTTTGGACAGTGATACACGCGTCTGAATGACTCGTTTGACGCGGCCCTGCCGCGCCCCAGGCACTTCGCCACCCGTCGCGGCGCTTGCGTGGCATGCCGATCGTGGCAGTAGAAAGACATGGGCTTTTCGCTGTGGCGCTTTATCAGTGTCCATACCGGAGCGCAGCTCGCTCTCCTTCTTCCGCCCCCTTTCCGCCGCCTTTCGTTGCTGGTTGGTCGGGTCTGCGCTCGCGACCTCCTTTCTAATTGTTTCTGCGTCGAGTTGCGGCATGGCGTCGTGGCCCTGGGACAGTGATGCACGCGTCTGAATAACTCTTTCGACGTGGCCCCCCCGGCCCCAGGCACTTCGCCACCCGTCGCGGCGCTGGCATGGCATGCCGATCGGGGCAGTAAACAGTCATTGCGATATAACTATATATATATATACAGTATATATATAGAGAGATATAAACATACATATATATATATACATACATACATACATGCATGCATACATACATACATACATACATACATACAAACATACATTCATATACACATTTGTATGTAAATATATGTGTACATATACGTATGTATGTGTATCCCTCACTATCCCTGCCTTTCTCTCTTTATCTGTCTCTTTCTCCCTTTATGCTTCTCTCTCTCTCTTTCTCTATTTCTCTCTCTCTCTGTCTCTCTCTCTCTCTCTGTCTCTCTCCTAGTTGTTTTCTCTCTCTTTCTCTTCCTCTCTCTCTCTCCCTCTCTCTCTCTCTCTTTCTCTTTGTCTTTTTGCTTTTCTCTCTCTCTCTCTCCTTTTCTCTCTCTCTCTCTCTCTCTCTCTCGCCACCTCAAATTCAACTGGCGCGGAACTACTGTATGTCGGAACGCGCTCCTTCGGAAGCATTGCGAGCGGCGCGCCCGAAGCGGAGGTCCTCGGCGGCGATTTTCGCGGCGCGGTAACTTCAGGAATGCCTCGTCGCTGCAGGGGCGCGCGAATCCTCCTTAAAGGGGCCGCAGGGCCCCCGCGCGACTGCGCGAAGACTCTGAGCGCGCGCCGCGATGATGCCCAAATCAGCCACGCCCTAGATGTCCGCAGGATTTTAGGCCCCTCGCCAGCTCCACCTCAAGAGCGCCGACGGCGGCCCCCGCTGCTCCCGCGGCCGCCCCGATGCTGTTTCCTTTCTTCCGTACTGGGGCGGTCTGTCAGTGAGCCCAGACGATGCGGCGCAGTACCGCATGCCCATCCTGCGCAGTCCAGGCGCGACCACGGCAGCAGAAGTGGCCCGCAGGAAATGGGAGCACAGCTACGCGCTGGGCGCCGCTGCGCGGACGGGTCGCGCCACTTCTGTAGGCTGCGTCCGAGCGGCAAGGCTTGCGGGGGGACCCAGAACACTCGGAACGCAGCAGCCTCTCCAGCAGCCGCGGGAAGCCACCGCGCAGCGCGCGGAGCGAAGAAGCCCAGGGCACCCCGACGAAAGGCGGAGGAGGAGGAGGAGGAGGAGGAGGAGGAGGAGGAGGAGGAGGAGGAGGAGGAGGGGGGGAGGGCGAGGAGGAGGAGGAGGTCATGATCGCCGCACGCGACGTGGTCGACGTAGCCCGCGCCAACACATTCGGACGACTCTGCGCGGGCCTTCCGCGCCGACGCAGCTCGGGCCGGGTTCGCTGGGGAACTCTAGATTGACAAGCGTCAGGAGGGGAAAAAACACACAGACACGATTAATCGTCGATTCCCCTGAAAATATGGGAAAATATGGGCAGTGGGGGGGAAGATAGAAACCTAGAAAATAGGGGAAAATATGGGGAATCTTTTTATTTGTGTGTATTTGTTTGTGTGTCCCAGGGCCCCTTCAAAGCGCCTGTGACGTGGCCAATCGGCCCTGGCTAATACCACTGTGCGCACTGCTGTGCACTTCGCGCTCTCGGAGTTTCTCGCGAGTGCCCGCTTCGAGGCGTTGCTGACTTCCGACGCGCTGTCGCTACTTGCCCACGCGCCCACCACGCGGGCGATGGACATCCTTGACGCCCGCGTCGGCCGGCGCATCGCAGGCTTGCGACGGGCGGCTGGCGCGGCGCAGGGAGCGGCACGCGCACGAGAGCGTTGCCCAGAAGATATTGCGCGGCGCGGGCGTCTGCCGGCCTCGCGGCGGGCTGCGCCCGACGATTCCCGCGTTAGGACAGAAAGTAAGGTTGCCCGAGAGGGCCCACAGATCTCCCAAGACGGCTCAAGACATCTCCAAGAGGCGTCCAGGACGACCCAAGAAGACCCTTAGACGGTCCAAGAGGAGCCCCAAGACGCCCCAGGGGCGCGTTTGGAGGGGCTCCAGACGACCCAGGGGCACCCAAGATGGCCGAAGAGGACCCCAAGTCAGGCCCAGGGGGTTCCGAGATGGCCGGAAGAGGCTTCCCAGACACATTGAGAGGGCAGCAAAGGAAGCCCCATAAGCCCGAGCAAGCAAAAATTGCACATGTCCCCTCGATGTTCAGAGCACGTTTGAGATTCCTCGCCTTTTCCGTCGCCAGAGCCCGAACGACGGCCCTTCAAGCCCCTAGACCGCCCAAAGACTGCCCGAAACGTCCCACAAATTTCACCAGATAACCCCGACACGACTCAAGAGGGCCCCAAGAGGCACACGAGACGGCCCAATAGGACTTCTGGACGCCCCCAGAGGAGGCAAAAAAATGCCCCAGGAGGGTTTTAGGATCGGTTTTAGACGGCCCTGACGGACCCAAAGTAGACAGGCTGAGAGTCAAACTGCCCACGGTGCGCAAGCACATGTAGGTTTGATCACATGCACAGACGATATTCCACATCGGCTCCCTGCGGTTCTGGATGACCATTGCATGCACACGGTTCCGCGCTCACGCGTGGGGTCCCAGCTAGTTGAAATTACGCACCCGACATGTCAATCGCATGTATATGTATATTACGTGTATATATATATTATACATGCATGTCGTATGCATATGCCTAGTCACACGTATATACAAATATACATATACATATGTACACATATACATACATACATACATACATACATACATACATACATACATGCATGTAGGCGGGCAGGCAGACAGGCAGGCATACATACATACATACATGCATACATACATACTTGCAAGTGCAAATCCATATACGTGCACATATACGCAAACATAAACATATACAACTACACGTGCAACTATATATAAGCAGATATAAGCACATGTAGTCATGCAAATACACACACGTTTACATGTGTATGTATAGATGCTCTCACGTTATATCATTATATCGGTATCTCTCTTCCCCTCTCTCTCTCTCGCTCTCTCTGTCTCTCTCTCTCTCTTCTATATCTCGCTTTCTCTTTCTCTCTCTCTCTCTCTCTCGATATATATATAGATCCCTGTCTCTCTCTACATATATATATATAGAATTAAATGTGTTGTGGCTGTTCTCTCTCTCTCTCTCTTCTCTTTCTCTGTCTCTCTCTCTCTCTCTCTATATATATATGTATATCCCCCTTCCATTCCTCCTTCCCTCACTCGTCACCTCCTCTCTACATGTTTGTTCGATGCATCTCTATATATATATATATAGAGAGAGATATACAGATGGCTATGCACATGGCTTTCTCGATGTGTACGTACACGTACATATGTATGAAGGGGTTGTTCGTATGGGTATACGTGTGTATATATATATGTACATCTAACAGCACCGACATGCATACGTGTATGTGTTTGTAAATGTTTACGCACATGTGTCTACCAGTGTGTTCCCCTGCGCGTGGATTATGCGTGTGTCCACATATGTCAGCTGTATATACAGGTGCGTGTAGAAATAAGCTGTTTGTAAGTCAGGATGCGGATGCTTCTATCACATTCCAGGAGGACCATCGACGGAGCGCAGTCCTTTTGCTTCGGGGTGGACAACGATTGGAACCCGCTGTCCGAGAAGAGCCCGTTCCCAAGCAGAAGTCCAGAGGACCTTTGTCTCCTCCCCTTCTTCTCCTTCTTCTCCTCCTCTGCCTCCTCCTCCTTCTTCTCCTCCCCTTCCCCTCACCTTTTTCATCCTCCTCCTCCTCATCCTCCTCTTTCCTCCTCCCTCCTCCTCCCCCCTCCTCCTCCTCCTCCTTCTCCTCCTCCTCCTCCTTCTCCTCCTCCTCCCAGTCCTCCCCCTCCTCCCCCTCCTCCCCCTTCTCCCCCTTGTCCTTCCCCGCGACAGGTTGATGCCATTCCCCCCCCCCCCGGGCAGCTAAAAGGCCGTCTGGGAGGACGGAAAGGTAAAATTATCCTTACTGTAGAAGTGGGAGGGAGCGTCTTTCACGGGCTGTGTGATGCGTTCAATGCAAGCTTCGCCATCTTGAAACCCGATCCCCCCCATATCCCGGGAGGGCCCGCAGAAGACGCTATTTCAGAAGTGGTGTACGCCGGTGGCAGGGCGGAAGCAGCGCGATGGAGCCGACCGACGTTCCTTTTCCTCCTCCTCCTCTACCTCCTTCTCCTTTTCCTTCTCCTCCTCCTCCTCCCCTCCTCCTCCTCCTCCTCCTTCTCCTCCTCCTCCTTCTCCTTTTCCTCCTCCTCCTCCTCCTCCCCTCTTCCTCCTCCTCCTCCTCCTCTCCTCCTCGTCCTCCTCAGCCCTCCCCCTCCTCCTCCTCCTCCTCCTCCTCCTCCTCTTCCTCCTCCTCTTCCTCACGTCCAATTCATAAATTGTTCCTCCCCCCCACCTCCCTCCTCCTCCTCTTCCCACGGAAGTCCACAGGAGCTCGAGAAGAGGAGGACCTTCTTGGAGCAGATGAAGTGGGAGGAATTGGAGCAGCTGTTCATGGACGCCGGGCTACTGAGGAGAGACCCTCCTTATCAGTCCTCCTCCCCCTCCCTCTCCTCCTCCGCCCCCTCCTCCGCCTCCTCCTCCTCCTCCTCCGCCTCCTCTCCCCCCTCCTCCTGCTCCTCATCCTCCTCGTAATCATCACGATCAGCACCATCATCACCACCATCATCATCGTCAGCAGCATCATCATCAGCAGCATCATCATCAGCATCATCAGTATTATCATCATCATCATCATCATCATCATCATCATCATCATCATCAGCAGCAGCAGCAGCAGCAGCATCAGCATCAGCATCTTCATCATCATCATCATCATCATCAACCTCCTCCTCCTCCTCCGCCTCCTCCTCCTCCCTCCTCCTCCTCCTCCTCCTCCTCCTCCCCTCCTCCTCCTCCTCCTCCTCCTCCTCCTCCTCCTCCTCCTCCTCCTCCTCCTCCTCCTCCTCCTCCTCCTCCTCTCCTCCTCCTCCTCCTCCTCTCCTCCTCCTCTCCCCTCCTCCTATTCCTGCTGCTCCTCCCTGGCATCATCCCTCCTCCTCCTCCTTCCCCTCCTCCTCTTCCTCCTCCTCCTCCTCCTCCTCCTTCTCCTCGTCCTCGTCCTCCTCCTCCTTCTCCTCCTCTTCCTCCTTCTCCTCCTCCTCCTCCTCCTCCTCCTCCTCCTCCTCCTCATCAGCATCATCATCATCATCATCATCATCATCATCATCATCATCATCATCATCATCATCGTCGTCGTCGTCACCATCATCAGCCTCCATATCATCATCATCAGCATCATCATCAGCAGCAGCAGCATCATCCTCATCCTCATCAGCATCAGCATCAGCATCATCATCATCGTTCTTGTCATCGTCATCATCATCATCATCAGCAGCATCAGCAGCACCATCACTATCAGCATCAGCATCATCACCATCATCACCATCAGCAGCATCATTATCACCTTTTCTCAGCATCAGCATCATCGTCATCGGCGTCATCATCTTCATCAGCAGCAGCATCAGCATCATCATTATCATAATCAGCATCAACATCGTCAGCATCATCATCATATCATCACCAGCATCAACATCATCAGCAGCATCATCATGATCGTCATCAGCATCATCATCATCAGCCGTAGCACCATCAGCATCAGCAGCAGCATCATCTTCCACAGCAACACCATCGGTATCATCATCATCAGCAACAGCATCATCAGCATCAGCAGCATAATCTTCATCATCATCAGCATCAACAGCATCATCAGCATCCCCATCGTCAGCATCAGCCGCATCACCATCAGCAGCAACAGCAGCATCAACATCAGCACCAGCATCATCCTCATCATCATCATCCTCATCATCATCATCCTCATCATCATTATCAGCATCATCATCAGCATCACCAGTCTGATCATCATCATCATCAGCAGCAGCAAGATCATCGTCCTCATCAGCATCGTCATCACCATCAGCATCGTAAACTGCATCACTATCATCATCAGCATCATCATCATCATCGTCATCGTCATCATCATCATCCTCTTCATCATTCTCGTCGTTTTCATCATCAGCAGTAGCACCATTATCATCAGCAGCATCATCCTCATCATCATCAGCAGCATCAACATCATCATCAGCATCATCAGCATCATCATCGTCAGCATCAGCAGCATCACCATCAGCAGCAACAGCAGCATCATCATCAGCAGCAACAGCAGCATCATGATCAGCACCAGAAGCATCAGCATCAGTATCAGCAGCAGCAGTCTCATCATCAGCATCAGCATCAGCATCATCATCGTCCTTATCAGCATCGTCATCACCATCATCATCGTAAACAGCATCACTATCATCATCACCAGCATCATCAGCACAATCGTCATCGTTATCACAGTCTTCATCATCCTCATCGTTATCATCGTCAGCATCGTCATCAGCATCAGCATCAGCATCATCGGCATCATCTTCATCGTCAGCATCATCATCAGCATCACCAGTACCGGCATCGTCACCACCACCATCATCATCAGCATCATCAGTATCATCATCATGATCGCCATCAGCATCAGCATCGTCATCATCATCATCAGCGTCATCATCAGCATCATCATCGTCGTCGCCAGCTGCAGCAACTGCAGCATCAGCATCCACATCATCATCATCATCATCATCATCATCATCATCATCATCATCATCATCATCATCATCATCATCATCACATGTTTCCTTGTCATCCTCATCCGCATCTTCGTCTCCTCCTCCCCCTCCTCTCTCCCCCACTCCTCCCTCCGCCTCCTCCTGCGCACCGCGGCAGCCACGACGATGCGCCGCGACGGTGTCTGTGGCCGCGCACCGCAAACTGACGCTCGGGTGTAGCCCGATCCTGGGCACCCTCTGCACACTCGGGAAGTATCGCTGCTGGCCTTCATGGATGATCAGATTGATTGGTCATCAGCCTGAGCATCAGCAGCAGCGTCGGCCTCTTCCTCATCATCATCATAATCATCATCAGCAGCAGCATCATTGTCCTTGTCGTTGTCAGAATCATCATCACCCTCCTCCTCCGCCTCCTCCTCCTCCTCCCTGTCCTCCTCCTCCTCCTCCTCCTCTTCCTCCTCCTCCTGCCCATCATCAACATCATCATCATCATCATCAGCAGCAGCAGCAGCATCAGCATCATCACCATCATCCTCGACATCATCCCTCCTGATCCTCATGTTCCTCATTATCCTCCTCCTCCTCTTCCTCCTCCCCCTCCTCAGCATCATCCTCCTCATCATCCTGTCCTCTTTCTCCTCCTCCTCAGCCTTCTCCACCGTCCTTCTTTTGCCGACTCTCCTGGGTGCTGGTTCTGCGCAGGAAAGATCCAGAAGGTCCTGGAGGTTGGTCTCACGACGTGGAGCGAACCCTGGCGATGCTTGCCAGAGCCCTTAGTTGTAGGGGGAAGGGTGTTCCTAGGGCCTGGAGGGGGGGGCAGAGGAGGATGAGGAGGAAGAGGAGGAGCAGCAGAAAGAAGAAGAAGAAGAAGAGGAAGAAGAAGCAGAAGAGTAGGACGAGGAGGAGGAGGAGGAGGAGGCCCAGAGTCAACCCAAAATGAGTCAACGATGTTGCAGTTGACCCACCCACCCCCCACCCCACCCCCCGTCCCCAAACCCCACTCATAAGTCACAGCATGTGTTGTTCTGATTCATTGCGGAGGTTCCCCCATTGAGAGACGAGACACCCATGGATTGGCCATTCAGGCAAGAGCAGCGTCGTGAAACAGAACTGCCGCATAGCAATCTTCAATGACACGCAGAGCGATATCACACCTTGGAAAGGGAATCGAAAGTAATGGCCGTGAATTCGCGCAGCGGCGGCATACCTTTGAAGTTCTACAACATGAGATGCAAGGAAGCCTCCCGCGACGGCCCCAGGTCGAACAGGCCCGCTTCCGTGGCCATGTTGGCTCCCGCCCGGCTCCGAGAGATGCCTCCGGGGGTCTTGCCCTGCGTTCGGCGCGCATGTGGCGCTGCCTTCCCGTGGGCGCCCGCGGCGGCGTGTGCCACGCGCACGACAGCGACGAAGGCCTCCGAAGGACCTGTTGCTGCACGTGGGCGCGCGGTGCGCACCGTCCGGGGCTGCAGGCGGCGCGAGCTCCTCGACAGCCGCAGCGAGCCTTCGCGGCCCCTGCACGAGGAGTGCGCGGGCGCTGTGCTCGGCAGGGTGCCCGCGGCCCGCGGGTGCTGCGCGAAGTTGGCGCTTTTCTCGTGTCCGCTCGCTCTCCTGCAGCACTGTGCGCTTGCCGTTGCTGGAGCTCCAGCAGTGCGAGCGTTGCGCGTCGGCCCGCCGACGCGCGCCTGACGCTACGAGCGCTTGCGCTCGGCAGCCTGCGCAAGAAAAAGTTGGCGCCTTGGCGCAGGCGGCCTACTCGATGCCCGCGTGCCCCCAGCCGTATGCCCAGCGCTTCCCGGCCTCGATGGACGACGCGCCCCACGAGGATTTCGGCACGGTGCGCAGACCGATTGTCGAGAGGGAGCTCGGTGTGGGAAACGTCGATGACGTGCTCGATGACTTCTCTAAGGAGCCTTTGGCGTCGGCGAGCATCGGGCGGGTGCACAGCGCCACAGGGAAGGGCTCTGGGAGGCCAGCGGTTGTCAAAAATCGATACACTGATGCTGAGAAATTCCTCAACACTGATATGAATATCTTCCTCTATGCTGCTAAATTGTTGACGTCTGGCTGCATGAGCATTCTCGAGAAGCTGAAGGACAATTTCGCAAACGAGTTCGACTACGTGAAGGAGGCAAGGCTGCAGAAGCTCGCGCACGATGGTATTCAAGACTTCCACTCGAGAAGTGGCAGACTCTTGGTCCCCCAACCTTTCTTGCACGACCACCCGGGCCTGCCAGCTGCTTTCAGGGCGGGCGCAGACCCAGAGCTCCGCGACGGGATGTGCACGAAGAACGTCCTCGCCATGGCCATGCTGAAGGGGCAATCGGTGTCCAGGTGGAGCGACGATCAGTTGGCAGAGGCCGCGCGGAAGCATGGCTACGCCAGCGCCCAGTCGCTCAAAGAGAGGCTGAAGGACTTCACCGTGGACGAGGTCGAAAGGCTTGGTAAGCCTCCCGCGATGCTGACGATGGGCTTACTCCTGAAGCTGACGGCTGCGAGGAACTTTGTCTGGAAGTGGTCGGTGGCGCTCCCAGCCAACGCGGTCTGTCGCCTCCGTTGCCCAGCAGCACTCGAACCCCAACGTCTACGAAGTCTGCGACCTCGTATACGAGGCCGAGGGGCACCTGCTTTTCTCGCATGGCCTCGCGAACGGAGATCCGCACTCAGGAAACGTCATGCTTCTGGATGGCGGCGGCATCGGCTTGATCGACTGGGGCCAGCTGAGACACCTCTCACAAGAGAAGCGCGCGCGGCTCGCGCGGCTCTTGTGCGCGGCGGCGGCGCTGGGCGAGGAGGCCACCGCGGGTTTCTACCGCGAGGTCGGCTTCAGGGCGAAGCGGAACAACGGGCGGATCGCGAACAAGTCCGCCAATTTCGTGGCCGGGTGCCTGTCATACCCGCACGCGACACAGGAGCTGGGAGGCATGGCCAAGTTCGACGAGATCATCGAGCGAGTTGACCCGACCGTGAGTTTTGGTGGGGACGGCGACATGTTCATCGCGATGCGCATGTGCATGCTCTTGAGCTTGCTTTCCAGGACGCTAGGGTTAATGCAGATCAATAGCAGCAAGTTGTTTGAGCCCATGGCCCGAAGGGTGTTGGTCGAGGCGCGCGACTCGTCCCTCGAATAGATCTTTCCAGGTCGAGCCCTTCCCGAGATAGACAATGCCAGACATTTCGCGCATGAAGATGTGAGTAGGCAGCTTTAATGTTGAGCATGCTGTACATGTGCGGCTTGACCGCATTCAAGCTGCTGGAGATCACCCATGAGTGACATCGTGGAGTTCAGGTGGAAGCACATTGATTGAAATCGGACAAGTTGGCCTTGCTGTGCATAGCGCTGTCCAGGCAGCATTGGATGCGTCTGTGCAGTCATGGCATCGACAAGTTTCTGTTCAAGGTGGAGTGCGTGTAGCAATACGTGTAGCAATGGTTATCAAAAGTCTTGGCGCTTCGCGTATCCCCACCAGCGCACTCAATTCGTCCACTTGGGGGTTTTGGCCCACACGGTTCAGGCCACCCTGGCAGCCTCTCCAGTTACATCAGTTGCCCACGTTTTGCAGTTCAATTCACCTCTGGCAGCTTGCAGACCCTGGCAGTCAGTTCCCCTGGCAGTCAGCACCGCGCCTGCAGCTCGATACACGTTTGCAGCCCCTGGCAGTTTTGCAGCTCCGCCCCCTCTTCGGCTACCTCCTGGTCCCGTTCTGAGTTGCGGCGGCAGGCCTGCTTTTGCTAGGTAATTTAGGACCTCGCGCGGCCCGCTCGGACCTTGACACGCCGTCGGCGCGCTCGCCTGCGGCTGGCAACAAACAACGTACCCCCGCCAGCCCATCCAGAAACGATGCCCGTGTGAGTTGACGGAGGGAGAGAGGAAGAGACACGCATAGTCAAACAGCGAGGGAGGCCAGCCTGGACGGCGTGTTGGGGCCGGGCCCGCGTGGCTATCTCGAGCCGTCTTGAATCGGTTTGAGGGTTTCTTGGAGCATCTTGTGAGCCATCTTGAGCCAGCTTGGGCCATTTTGAGCCATCTTGAAGGTCACCTTGGGCTCTCTAAGGCCGCTCGGGGGCCACTTGGGTACCTCTCGGGTGCCTCTTGGAGGCCTCTTGGGGCCTATTGGGGCGCTCTCGGAGCTCTCTCGGGGGCCTCTTCGGAACCGTGGAGGGCTTCTTGGTGCCATCTTGAAGGCGGTCGGTCAAAAGAGGGGGGGTCCTCGATGTCAGCCCCCCCCTCGGGGGCCACGATCCTCGTGAGGGGTGTCAAAATTGGCCCTCCCAATGGCCGAAAAAGGATCCTCTGACACCCCGGTCCCCCTCCCAAAAAACCCGAGGGAGGGGAGGGGGAGGGCTCACATCCCCGAAGGGAAAAGGGGTTGTGGAAGAAAAAAGAGATCACCCTTGGACCACCTGTCGCCCAAAGGGCTAATGGGATTCTCGGACGCCTCGGCGAAGGTATGAATATGCGGCCACGGTCTCCATGGCTTCCCAACTGCCGCCGCCGCTGGTCGCGCGGGAGCGCGCGACCTACAGGACCTTTTCCGATCACCCCGTTGTCAACTGCCGAATACCAGGCTTGCCCTGAGGAGGCCCCGTGGTGTGGCACGTGCCGGAGGGCTCACGGCGAGCTGGACCACGCGCGCGCGAGCGCAGTCCCCTCGTGCCCCTCGGCAGTGCGCCCCAGAGCGGTATGGCAGGGGGGCTCAGGCTGGAGACTCGCTCGGCGCGCGGAGCATCAGAAGAAGAAAAGTCCGAGCAGGTCAGCTTGAGAGGTGCGAGCCAGTTCAGTGGAATGTCCGCGGCGCTCAGGCGAGAGCCACGTGCTCGAACGTCTCTCGCCCCCCATGTCGTTCCCAGACCACGGTCCATCAATCGGGGCTCGATCGGAGCTCGTCCTTGCTCTTCCCACTCCTCATCCGTCATTTTTCCTTCTAGACAACTCCGTCCTGTCGCACCACCAGACGTGTCGGTAGGGTGGGCCTGGCGTTTCGCTTGAGACTTCCTCAGCGCTTACAACCTTGAGGCTTGACATGTGCACCTGCCACGGATCGCGGGCGGGTCGTTTTCAAAGTGGGGCTTACGCCTTGTCGTTGTGCATACCCGTTTTCATAGTAAAAGCTCGAATGAAAGGAGAAACTGTTTCAAAATGGGGCTCTCGCGCTGGCGCCGCGCGCGCTCGTCTTGCACAACTCCAACAGCAACACGAATGGAGGGCGAATCGTTCTCATAATGGGAGTCTCGCGCTGGCGTCGCACACATCTGTTTTCACAAGACCCGAAAAGTACCCCGGTTAAGGGTGGTTCCTTTCCAGAAAAGGGCCCTCGCTTGAGATTCATCCAAAACGTACCAATTCGAGCACAGCATTGCCAAACAGCTATTCGGATGGAGGCCGACCCTTCGGTACCTCCCGAGCAAAGTTAAGCCCACCTCCCCCCAGAGAAATCGTGGGGTGGTGGGGTAGGTTTCGCATGCGGCCTCCTAACCTTGTTCTAATGAGGATCTCGCTCGATATTTAACCGGATCTGTGGAGGACCTTTGGGGGCCCCCAAGGCTGCCCAAGAAGGCCCACGAGAGAGCGCGCCCGCACGCGCGCCCCGAGACCAGCTTAGATCACGCTCGAGGCTGAGACCCCCAGCCACACTCCCGAGGCCTCTGGAGGAGGAGGAGGAGGAGGAGGAGGAGGAGGAGGAGGAGAAGGGTGAGGTGGAGGAGGAGGAGGAGGAGGAGGAATAGGAGGAGGAGGAGGACGACGACGACGACGAGGACGACGAGGACGTCGAGGACGACGAGGACGACGAGGAGGAGGAGGAGGAGGAGGAGACGTGCCGCACCCCAGGAGCGCCTAGGGCCGGCGGCGAGCCTGGGGGGAAAGTGAGAAGGAGAAGGCCTCCTCAGAAGTGAAGGAGAAGGCCTTCTCAGAAGAAGGTCTTCTCAGAAGGCTCTCGGGCGGGTGGTCATGGGGGGTGATCTACATGAGGAGGTGAAGAAAAGGGCCCAAGGGGCGCCCTTCAGGGCCCCTTTTGGAGCCGGCGGGGGCAAAAAAGGAGCCCTAAAGGGCCTCTTTAGGGCCTTTGTATTCTCACCCCAGTCAGGTCACCCTCCATTGCCGCCCGCCCGAGGCTCGGAAGTCCCCCGGCCTTCTGCGAAGTCTTCTAAGCCTTCTCAGAAGGCACAGGAGACTTCTAAAGGGGAGCATGTGTCCCAGTATTCGAGGGTACTCACCTCAGTGCTGCGCGGCACGGTGGCGGAGGAGACACGTGGCTTCTAAGCCTTCTCAGAAGGCACAGGAGACGTCTCAGAAGGCGCGAGGGTTTCTGGGAAGTCCCGCCGCCTTCCTGAGGAGGGCCTCTCCTTCCCGCTTCACCCCCTCGCTCGCCGCCGACAGAGAAAGGGGAGCATGCATCCCAGTATTCGAGGGTGCTCAACCTCAGTGCCTCGCGGCACGGTGGCGGAGGAGGAG
Organism: Prorocentrum cordatum; assembly: GCA_963575745.1. Lineage (NCBI taxonomy): Eukaryota > Dinophyceae > Prorocentrales > Prorocentraceae > Prorocentrum > Prorocentrum cordatum. The sequence continues at coordinate 117,184 of CAUYUJ010017057.1, read as the reverse complement.
GGGGAGGAGGAGGAGGAGGAGGAGGAGGAGGAGGAGGAGGAGGAGGAGGAGGAGGAGGAGGAGGGAGGAGGGAGGAGGAGGAGGAGGAGGAGGAGGGGAGGAGGAGGGAGGAGGAGGAGGAGGAGGAGGAGGAGGGAGGAGAAGGAGGAGGAGAGAGGAGGAGAGGAGCAGGAGCAGGAGCAGGAGCAGGAGCAGGAGGAGGAGAGGAGGAGGAGGAGGGAGGAGGGGGAGGGGGAGGAGGAGGAGGAGGGGAGGAGGAGGAGGAGGAGGAGGAGCAGCAGCCTCTTGAGAAGGCCCCCATTTGTCTCTTGGACGGCGCAGGGCGTGCGTCCTCAGGGGGGCCGCTGCCTTCTCGGGAGGCCCCCTCGCCTCGGCCTTCTTGGAAGCCCCGCTGCCTGCCCAGAAGGTCCCCTTCTCTCCAAGAATGTACTTGTATGTTATTTTTAACTAGTACTATATATATATACATATATATACACTTATATATACATATATATAACACTATATATATTGACAAAAAACAAGACAACAACAAACAACAAACAAAACGCCATAGCAATAAGCTTTTGGTGCTCCGCGCGAATGTCTGGGGCCCCCCCTGGCGGCGGGGGCCCCCCTGGCGGCGCCTCTGGCGCCGCCCCTGGCGCGCTCCGCGCGCCAGGGAGGGGGCCCCAGCGCAGATCCAATAAAACCGCGCGGACCTCCAGAAGTTCTATTTATGCCGCTTGTTGTCCCTCTATCCCAGAAGGCCAGATCTCGCCCTGGACGCTATTGCTCGCCGCCGAGTCCCGTCTGGATGCCAGTCCAGGCCGGTTGGATGGAGCGTGTCCGGTCGATCTGGTCGCACACGCCCTCCGAGGTCTTGACTGCCATACATGACATCATGAAAGTCAAGGCGCTGCTGCCAGTGGATCAGGAGGGGGAGAAGATCTCAGATCACGACGCGGCCCTCGCGTTCGTGCTGGAGCATTATCCTTCCGTGCTGCCTTCCTTCGAGATGTTGCCCCGGGCGTCCAAGCAGAGCGTGAAGTTCACGCAGTGCAAGATGGAGTACAACATGGGGTGGCTGGTGCAGGCAGAGGCGCCGCCTGGCGCCCTCTTCCAGAAGTTCAAGGACATGATCATGTCGGGGCAGGTGCCGCTTCCTTTGGGGCACGACTGCGATAGCACGAGCGGGAGGGAAGCCGGCACGAGGAGACGGAAGCGAACAGTGAGACGAAGCAGAGGCATACAGAGCGTGTGGTTGGTACGTGTCGGCATGGCGCGCGGGCGTTCAAGATCGAATGCCGCCAGTGGCCCAGAATCGGCCTGCATCGAGCGACGCTGTGCGATCGAGAAGCCGCGATCGTTCAAGATTGAACGATGCATGCGGCGTCAGAGACCGCCGCGCAAGTCATCACGACACGAAGCCGCCCGAGGATGAGGAAGAATGAGGAGAGACGTATACGGCCAGGCACTTTGGCTTAGCATGTCACGCCGCCGGCTCTGGCCCACCAGGCCTCGGTGCGACGCGCTATCCTCGCCCCAGTCCCCAGGCGTCAACGACGTTCCGAGCCTGTCCGAGCCTCCCGGCCCGCGGAGCGGAGCGATACGCCCAGGTGGAGGACAAGGAGGAGGAGGAGGATGATGGTGATGGTGATGGTGATGGTGATGGTGATGGTGATGGTGATGGTGATGATGGTGATGATGATGATGATGATGATGATGATGATGATGATGATGATGATGATGATGATGATGATGATGATGATGATCATGATGGTGGTGATGATGATGATGATGATGATGATGATGATGATGATGATGATGATGATGATGATGATGATGATGATGATGATGCAGATGAAGATGAAGATGAAGAAAAGAAGAAGATGATGAGGAGGAGGAGGAGGAGGAGGAGAGGAGGAGGAGGAGGGGGGAGGGGGAGGCGGAGGAGGAGGGAGGGAGGAGGAGGAGGAGGAGGAGGAGGAGGAGGAGGAGGAGGAGGAGGAGGAGGAGGAGGGAGGGAGGGAGGGAGGGAGGGAGGGAGGGAGGGAGGGAGGGAGGGAGGGAGGGAGGGAGGGAGGAGGAGGAGGAGGAGGAGGAGGAGGAGGAGGAGGAGGAGGAGGAGGATCGCCTTGCATAGCGTGTCGCCGGGGCCGCCGCCGCGACACGCCGAGCAGAAGCTCCCAGCCGTACACTTCCAGGGGAGGGCGGCCACGGCGGCGGCAGGTCAGCGGGTGCGACGTGGCCTTCTACTTCGTGCACTGGCTCACCGACCTGGCGGGCGCGGAGCCGTGCCCCCAGGAGTTCGGTAGCAAAGCATGGGAGCCATGTACACCCTCGTACTTCCGTCTTTGGCGTCGCTTAGCGTCTGGGAGTCGATGCGACGGCGCCGATCTGGCGTCGGCTCAGCGGCGATGAGCGTCGACTGAGCGTCGATCGGGATCGATTGAGCGTCGATTCGCAGGAGCCGACAAGATGGTAGGGGAGGCCCCCGTGAGCTGCCTCCGAACAGGAGGGGTGCGAGAAGTTTGTCCTCAAGTTCCCCCAGAAGGCGCCGGCCCTCCGCCGCCGCCGCCGCCCGCCGACGGGTGCGCTCTCCAGCCTGCGTCGGGAAGCTCGGTGGCCCCTCGAGCGGTGTGGTGACCACACCGCGTGGTGAGTCGGCGGGGATTCGTACTCACCGCGCAGTTTAGGGGATTCGTGCCCTTCTCCGAGGAAGTCTCGGGCGACTGGGGCCTCCGAGTGTGGTGACCACAGCGCGTGGTGAGTCGGCGGGGATCCGTAGTCTCGGGCCGAGCGAAAGGGGGGGATAGGGAAAGGGGGGGTTACGAAATCTGCTGCATGCAGCTGGTTTCTGCCCCGCCGCCGGGCCCATCCCTCGACACATGGGCGACACCAGCGCCGGGAGGAGCCGGGAGAAGCAGCCACGTGAGCTGATTCTCAACCCCTCCTTTGCTATCCCCCCCTTTCGCCCGGCCCGATAGTCACCGCGCAGTTTGGGGGATTCGGGCCGTTCTCCGAGGAAGTCTCGGGCGACTGGGGCCTCAAGGGTGCGATGACGGAGCGCGCGGGGAGGTCCCTTGGGATTTCGAAGTCCCCGCGCGGTCTGTCACCACCCGGTTTCGGGGCCCCCGAGAGGTGCGGCCCTCCTCCGCGGCCGCCCGCGCCGCCCGCTCCAGCCGTCCGTGATGATCTGGAGGGTGCCGCCCGCCTCGCGGCTGGCGGTGGCGTGCGCCCTGCCGCCTGGGCAACTTGGCACGCACGTTCTGGTCGCGCCCTTTTTCGCGCAAACTTGGCGCACCGATGGCGTGACGCACGGCCAGGGCCGATGACCTGGATGACACATTCAGTAGCGTCTCTGCCGCTTGTTCGTATCCCATCGGGCAGTCAGCAGTCGGAGCGGCGGCGGTGATGGAGAACCACATCCCCCTGACTGGTCTGGACCGTACTGAATTGAGCTGTCCATATTCCTTGCCCTCCTCCTCCTCTTCTTTTTGTCCGCCTTTGCTCCACACCCGTCCCCCTCCGGCGATGGCAATGAGAATGCGGACCAGTTTTTCTGTGGTGTGATATGTGAGAAAAACTCCAGGCGTGCGTTCTCGACGATTAACCAGGCGCCTGGTCCCGATCAGCGCGACCAGGTCGCGCAAGTACACTGTCCGTGTGCTCTGCGCGACGATGATGACAATCATGCCAAGGATTTGGGGATGACAATCGTAACACACGGTCGACACGGTCGCCATCATGATTACACTGCGCTCCCTCATCCTGCGTCATAGCCAGGACGTGATTTTTACATGTTGGGTCAGGTAAGGACAGCTGCAAAAGCGGTAGCGATGACGCTGGCGAAGTTACACCAGGGGGGGTCAGATCAACGACAATCATCATCTCACCACCGAGGGGGGCTCAGAGAGGGTTGGTGCTCCAGCCGAGGTGGGTCCTGGATGTCTTGCATTCCACCCGAGAGGGCTTGAAGACCGCTCCCTTGGCGCCCGGGAAGCTACAAGACAGCCGGCACTCCGCCCAGTTGGGGGGCTCCAAGGCGGCCAGTGTTCCGCTGGGGGGCCTTCCACGGGGGCTGCTGCTCCACCCGAGCTGGCTCCGGGGCGGCCTGCATTCCACCCGAGGGGCTCCGACAAGGCCGACATTCCGCCCGAAGGGGCTCCAAGAGGACCCGTATTCTGGAGGCTCCGAGACGGTCTGCGTTCACCCCGAGGCGGCCTCGAGCTGGCCGGCATTCCACCCAAGGGGGCTTCCTGGCAGCTGGGATTTTACAGAGTGCGGCCGCAAGACGGACAGTATTTCGTTCGAGGGGGCTCCAACACGGCCAGTAAAGTCGACCCGCATAGTAAGGATTGGCTTCCTTCCCAAGGGTACCCTCGCATCCTTGCCTCATCGGTCCATCCTTCGCCACTTTCGTCGGCCGCGCCCCGCTCGAGAAGCTTCGAAATGAGCGTCCAAGGCCCTTGCATCCTTCTCGCGTAACCTCACGGTACGGGTTGACTGTATTCCACTCAAGAGGAGTGTTCGTGCTCCACCCGAGATCATTCCAAGACGGCTTGTGTTACAACCGAGGGGGCTCTATAGGGGCCAGCTTTCCACCCGAGACGCTGCAAGACGGCCAGTGCTCCATCCAAGTGGGGCTCTGAGACGGCTGGTATGCGGTCGACGGGGGGCCCCAAGAGGGCTGGTATTCCATCCAGGGGGTGCTCCGAACGTGCGGCATTCCACCGAAGGGTGCTTGATGGGGGCGGGAATGCCACATGAGTTGGCTCCAAGGCAGCCGGTATTCCGCCCGATGGGGCCCCAAGTCGGCTAGAGTTCCACCGAAGGGGGCTCCAAGACGGCCTGTATCACATCGAAGGGGGTTGCAAGAGGGCCAGCATTCTACCCAAGGGGGCTCCAAAACGGTTTGCATTCCACCCAAAGGGGCTCCAGGGGGGCCAGAGCTCCACCCGAGGAGGCTTCAAGATGGCCAACATTACATCCGTAGCCATTCGGGCTCAAGCTATTTGGGCTCAAGCCCCTTATGTTCGATCTTCTGGCTCAGGCCATCCTGGCTGAAGCTATTGGGCGCACGCTGCGGACAAATCTGGACAGCTACTCATCTGCTGCCACAGGCAAGCGTTTCACTGCCACGACAGTGGCGTGTCATGATGCTCGCCTTTTGGGCGCTCACGTCGAATGTGCGTTCATTTAGCTAGCTTGCCGTTGCCATGATGTTGACCCGAATTCCCAAGCAGCAAGCCCAGCGTACAGCAGGATGCTGGGCGTCACATGCACACTGGCGGGGTGGTTTCATGGACGGGGACGGTTCTATACACATTGCGAAGAGCGGCATGGAAATAAGACCAGTGCTATCGATTGGGTTATCTCTAACGGTCGAAGGGCTTCAAGCCACGAGCGAGTTCCATTCCCTGTACGGTGGCAGCAAGGGCACTTATCATCGACCCGCCCTTACCAATCCAAACCACCGACCTGTTTGCAGGTGGAGCCTAGTTGGACACGCAGTGTTTTCTGCCCTTGATGATCTGGACGATGCGCTTGTTCTGAAGAAGAAGCAGTCACGCTTGTTGCTTTCACATCGGCACTTGTTCCCTGGAAGGGCTGGCCCATCTATCACTGACAAGGTTCGGCAGGAACGACATGAATTGCTCTTGCAGCTGCGAAGCGTCCGGGCAGAAGCTCAGACGACCACAGTCGACGACTACAGCACACAACTCTTGTTTGACAGCAGGGGAAACGAGCAGCAGCGGGCTTACACGGCTGGTTTGTGTGATGCAGATGCGTATTTCGGATGTATTCCGTGTGGCAACAGATTCGCATACACTGTCAAAATTGTTCAAAAGAATCATGCCTTCCTCCAGGCAGTCAAAGATACCATTCTTGGTGGCAGAGGGTCAAATGTGTTCATGAGGCGTGATGGCGTCAGTTCCTTAGACCTTAATAAAGCAAGCGACGTTCAATACATATGCGCTCTAATACGGCCGTTTTCTATGATTAAAGCAAAGCAGCTCGATGTAATCATGTCTGAACCTCCCAGCGCCACAGCTAGAGAAGCGCTGGTGTCGATGCATGGGAACCAGGGCAAGAAACTCAAGAAAATGAGTGGACATCTGCAGAAGTGAGTACATCTCCACAACGATGCACAGGGCCCGAGCTGGGTCCACGTTGGCCATTGCATTTCCAGCGTCATGCTGCTAGGACTTGTCTCCACATGTGTATTCTCCAAATAGGCTTGCCTCATAGGAGTTCTACCTCAAACCCTACTAGTTGGTCCGTTGCCCCCCCCCTAATTCCGATGCCCCCTAATTCTTATGCCTATGCCTATGCCTATGCCTCCCCTAACTCCTATGCCTACGCCTATGCCTATGCCTATGCACCACCTCTGAGCGCTCACTTGATCGCTGGCTCTTGCTTGCTTGGTATTGCTCTCGTGCGCTTGCTTGCGTCCGCTTGCTTGCTTGCGCTTGCTTGATTTTGCTCCTCCCGTCCTGCTCCCGTCCTCCTTTCGTCTTCTTCCCATCCTCCTCTCGTCCTTCTCCTCCTGTCCTCCTATCTATTTGGAGTCAACGCTGGCTGATTTTTTGTTGTGGTACCGACAGGAGTTAAAGACAACAATACCCAGTATTACACCCCAGGTAGCTCCAAGAAAGATGGCTGTTACTCCAACCAAGGGAGCCCCAATTTGCCAATATTTCACCCAAGGTGGCTCCAACACGAATCCCCCAAATAGGCTTGCCCTATAGGAGTCCGAACTCAAATCCTACTAATTGGTTCGTTGCCCCACCCCCTAATTCCTATCACCCCCCCCCCCTTATTACTATGGCTAGTCCTATCCCTATGCCTCGCCCCTAATGCCTACGCCTATGCCTATGCCTGCTTGCTTGCTTGCTTGCACGCTTGCTTGCTTGCGCGCTTGCTTGCGCGCTTGCTTGCACGCTTGTTTGCTTGTTGACTTGCGGATTCCAAGCATGCTTGATTCCTCTGATTCCTTGATTTCAGTCGTCTAATCTATTTGGAGTCAGCGCTGGCTGCTATTTTATGGGGGGCTCAAATTGATCAACATTGCGCATGTGATTGCTCCAACACGGCCAGCACTCCACCTTCCAAGACAGCCAATGTTCTCCGGAAGGGGGTTCAAAGAGGGTTGGCTGGTGTTCCACCCAAGGTGCCTCCAAGGATCCCTCTACTTCTTCCAAGTGGCTCCAAGAAGACCAGAATTCCAACTGAGTGAGCTTCAAGACGGCGGCTCTTCCACCCAAGGGGTGCAGAAGACGGCTGGTTCTCCTAGAGGTGATCATGGAGGCGGATGGCAGGGTGCGAATCATGGACGCTTCGTGCGTCCCCACTGGTTCATCCAAAATGATTTCCAGTTAAATTGGCTTGATCAGGGAACTATAGGAGCAAGCAGTGGAACAACTAGGGGCAGCCATCAAACCGCAGCTCAGAATCAGCCTGAGAAGACCCAGGAGTCAACCACGAATTCTGTCGCTGGAGCCTCTTGGAAGCTTATCTGGGATATCTTGGGGCCCCTCTCGGGGTCACTTTGGAGGCCTTCGGGCTCTCGCGGGGCCCTCTTGAGGCGTTTGGGGCTATCCTGGGGCGATCCAGGACGCCATCCATTTAGAAAAGATTCCTTCAGTCCGAAACGTCACATCTTGGGGCCGTGTTGGGCCCCTCTTGGGGCCAGCTTGTAGCGCGTCTGGGCCCCTCTTGAGACTCTCTTGTGGCCTTGGAGCCCATCAGAAGCGAAAAGGCGAGAAGGTCAACATGATTCGAAAAACATGTTGTCTGCATGATTTTGGCTTCTCGCGGGTATGCTAACTAAAGTGGCTCCGAGGCCACTCAGAACAGTCTTTGGGCCGTCGTGAGGCCATATCGAGCAAGCTTGGACCATCCTGCGCCATCTGGTATAACGCCGAAGGCGTCTGGTGCCATCTTGGAGCCATATTGGCCCCAGAGCCTCCCCAGGATGCCCTCAAAAGGCCAAACGATGCCCAAACATCGTCGCATGTCTTGCTCAAGGTGGCTGCGGGATCCCTTGCCCTTCCACCTCTCTACCGCCACCCTCTCCGCATGATCCGCTGCTGTCCAGCGGCTGCGGCGCCATGGACGGTGGCGTCGCAGTGCTCTCGTCGTCCCCCTCGCCGCGGCGCGGACCACAGCGAGACTCGCTGGCCGAGGAGCGCGGCGTCGGTGATGCCGGTCGCCGCCTCGACGACGGGGGCCGAGCAGGCGGGGAGAAGGCGCGGCTGGACAGAGAGGCCAAGAAGGCGATGAAGAAGGCGAAGAAGGCATCGAAGAAGGCCGCGAAAAAGCTGAAGAAGGCGAAGAAGGCGATGGCTGCCAGAGGCCTCGGGGGCAGAGGTCCGAAGGCCGCTGGCCGCGCGACGCCCGCCCGCCGAAGGAGACCGAGGAGCCCCGAGACGCTCTCCTCCGACGTCTCCGAGACGGCCGTGCGCGGCGCCGCAGGCCGGCGCGCCCGCGGGCAGTCGCCCGCGGAGTCGTCCTGCGACTGCGAGTGCCTGGGCGGCGCCCAGGCCGCACGCCCAGCGCCGCCGCCGAGGCGCCTGCGCCTGCGCCGGCAGCTGCGCCCCGGGCCCGGCGGCGCGGCGCCTCGCGGCTCCGCGGCCGGCGCGGCGGCGGCCTGCACCGCGCCACCTGCTGCTGCTGCTGCTGCGCCTGCGGGCGCCCAGGCCGCCGCGAGCCGCGGCAGCGACACCGTCACGCTGAGGGCCACCCGCAAGCTGGGGCTCGTGCGCGTCGTGCAGCGCGCCCCGCCCGCGGCGCCCGCGGCGCGCCCCGCGGCGGGCGGCGCGCCGCTGGGCGCCGCGGCGTGCGCGCCGCGCTCCCTGCGCGAGCTGCGCCGGGCCGTGGCAGTGGCCCGGCACCCCGGCCTCTTCCCCGGCTCGGCGGCCGCCGCCTGGGCGCGCGCGCCGCCGCGAGCAGCGGGGGCCGGCGGCGCGAGCCGCCCGCCGCGTGCCGCTCCGCGGCCCGAGGCGGCGCGCCTGGAGCTGTCGCCGGAGGCGCAGCAGGCCCTGCAGGCCACCGTCGAGGCGCTGCGGCTGGAGGGCGCCTGCGGGGGCGCAGAGGGCAGCGCGGCGGGGCGCCAAGGCGGCGAGGAGTGGCGGGGCTCGCTGCCCGAGTCGGTGCCGGTGCCGCCGCCGGGGCGCGGCGGCGGGCCGCTGCAGGCGGCCAGGGCGTCGCTGCCAGTCTTCGCGCACCGTGGCCCCTTCTTGCGGGTCCTGGAGGCGCACCAGGTGGTGGTGGTCGAGGGAGAGACTGGCTGCGGCAAGACCACGCAGCTCCCGCAGTACGTCCTGGAGGCTGCGGCTGCAGAGGCTCGCCACTGCCGGGTGCTCGTGACGCAGCCCAGGCGCATCAGCGCCATAGGCGTCGCCCAGCGCGTCGCCGAGGAGAGAGGAGAGCGCTGTGGTGACACAGTCGGCTACGCGATCCGAATGGAGTCGCGATCTTCTGCCGCGACGTCGCTGCTCTTCTGTACTACGGGCATGGCGCTGCGGTGGCTGGAGTCTGCGCCCGACCTCCCGGGATTCACCCACGTATTCGCCGACGAGGTGCACGAGCGGAGTCTGGAGGGCGACTTGCTGCTCCTGGCGCTGAAGGGGCTCGCCGGGCGGCGCCCAGAGCTGCGCGTGGTGCTGATGTCAGCGACCCTGGACAGCGACCTGTTCAGCCAGTACTTCGACGGCGCGCCACGCTTCAAGGTCCCCGGGCGCACGTTCCCTGTGAACACCCTCTTCCTGGAGGACGCGCTCGAGATGACCGGCCACGTGGTCGATTCGTGGGCGGACTGGGCGATGCGCAGCCGGAGGCGAAGGTCGACTAGTACACGTAAGAGTGACCCTTCGCCAGAGTGACCTTTGGTGCGGGCCCCATGGGGCCCGCCCGATCGCTGGATGCAGTGCGACAGCAGCGGCTTGCGCGCCTGGCGTGGTCCCCCCTTGGCCGCGCACGACAGGTCACTCTTGCCTGGGGTCACTCCTTGCGTGTAGCCGAGAAGGCACCGCGGCAGCACAGCCAGCACGGGCCCCGAGGACGTGGAGGACGTGCGCGAGCAGGCGCTCGCGGAGCGCTACCGCAGCTACAGCGCGGGCGTCCGCTCGGCTCTGGCGGTCCTCGACCACGACGAGGTTAACTGGGTGGAAGTCGATTAATGGAGAGGAAACATGCTTCCAAATTATTTCTAGATGTCTAAAAAATGTTTCAAACATTTGAGACGCATCTTTAATTCAATGGTAGGATTGTTAGAGTGCCCACCGTCATGCCATCCGCAAGGTTAACTTCGACCTGGCGGCGCAGCTGGTGGGGCACTTCCTGCGAGAGCCGCCGCCCCGCGGGCCCAGCTCGGGTGTTGCTAGAAGTACCCCTGGCCCAAAGTACCCCCAGGATTCTCGGGGTGGCCCAGACGGCCTCCAGGGCACCCCTCACGAGGCCCAGAGGGCCCCAGGGGCTGAAAAATGCAGCGAAAAGCTGGGGGCACTTGGGGCCAGGGGCACTTCTAGCAACACCCGACCAGCGGGGAGCCCCTGGGCGGCGTGCTCGTCTTCCTCGCCGGCGCCAAGGATCGTCGCGTGATAGCCGACCACGAGCCACGCCTCTGGGTCGGTTTGGGAGGTCGCCGCGTCAGTCGCGGCGGCCACAGATCGGGGCAGGGTTCTTGTCAGGGAGTGGCATGCCCCTTCCCAGCCACCCCCCCCCCCGCGCTGCGGTGCAGACTTGGCTCACACTCGACAGCGTTGCGACAGAGGGTTGCCAGCGTATGTCCAGCCTGGGCAGCCAGGTTTTTCTGGGGTTCGGGGTCCACGAAAAAATGGCAGAGTTTGTGGGACACCGCATTTTCTTTTGCGGCGTTGGGCGCCCTGGCGCGGACGGCCGAACGACCCCTGCAGCGGGACACCCTGCCCACGCGGTCGGCGCCGCAAAACTGCGCGTTCAACGCGGGCGCCGCGCAAAGGGCAACCCGAGGAGATCAGGGCCCTGCGCTCGGCGCTGCTGGAGGCGGTCCCGGCGCTGGCGCGGGAGCCCGCGCGCTCCTGGCTGCTCCCGCTGCACGGGGCGCTGCCGCCGGAGGAGCAGCGGCGGGTGTTCCGCCGCCCGCCGGCCGGCGTGCGGAAGGTGATCCTCGCCACGAACATCGCGGAGACGAGCATCACCATCGACGACGTCGGAGTCGTGGTGGACACGGGCCATCCGGGGCAACGCTGAGGGAAGTCTGAGGGCACTTCGGTGGTTCGCGGCGGTGCTCCGGTCTCGAGATGCCATCCAGCAGCTGCGCCTCGCCGAGAGCGTTCCGGAGCGCCGCCGAAGGCCCGAGCGATGAGCCGAACACCCGGGGCAGCGCTCGTGGGGGCCGGGCTCAGTGGGGGGATGCATCGGCCCCCCGCTCATGCATCGCCGGCGGGGCCTCGCCCCGCCCCGCCGCGCCTCTGGGAAGGTGCAGCTTCGCCACCGGGGGCCCGTCGCCGATCTGCCGGCGACGTGTCGCGGATGGAGGCTCGGTGCCTCTCCCCTCCGAGGCCCGGGCCAGTCCCCCTGGGGGACTTTCGTGCCGTAGCTCGGGCCTCTGGCAGCCGCTCGGGGCGATCCGGGCACCCCCTTGGGGGCGCCCTCGGCGAGGCGCAGCTGCCGGCAGGCGGCCCGAGGCTGCACGACCGCCGAGCACCGACGACGACGCTCCGAAGCTCTCAGGCCCTCGGCCCTCGAAGTCTCCCCCCCTGCGGCGGCCCGCGCGGGGGCAAGCTGTGGCGGCCCGCGCGGGGGGGGCCCAGGGCAGGGCGTCCTGCGGCGGAGGGCGGGGGGGCTCTCACCGCTCACGCTCCCCCTCCTCCTCCTCCTCCTCCTCCTCCTCCTCCTCCTCCTCCTCCTCCGCCTCC